>CM031878.1:48152039-48500877 GCA_018697195.1 Certhia americana | reverse complement strand
AGAACAAGAAATCAAATGTTTCCATACTGCTGGCCATTCAGTCAGATCTCCATATAAAAATTGAAGCTGAGGAGACTTGTTTTTTCCTGTCAGGAGGTATGTGCACAACACAATCTAAAAGCATTTTCAAAAGCACCCATTAGCTCTTAATTGGAAAGGGGCTTTGAAAGGGTGGTGTACTTCTGTTTTGCTATAAGGTCTGGAAGAGAAAGGAAAAAGAAGATCACAACCATACTTTCTTTGTAATTAACTCTGAAAAAGTAGTTTCTATAGAAATAAGAATGATTATGCATTTACCTTCAACTGTATTGTAAGTAAAGATTACATTGCCTCTTCAAATGAAATTAAATAATGTTTGAATCACTGAAAATTTAACATCACTGAAAATTTGACATGAAATATTAAATGAATCATAATGCTTCATTTTTATTTTTTTTCCTAGTGCTCTTGTAATGATTTTCTTCAGTCACTGTACTGGCCTTCAGTTTCTGGTTTCTGTAGCAAGAATTCAAACAGTGCTGTTCCTATGGGGTTTGGTATCTACAATAAATTTTCTTCAGATTTTTAGCAATGCTTAGCCTTATGAATCTCTGAAGAACTGGGCTCACACGGTGTTCTCATGGGTGGTTTTGCCCCAGTATTTAACATATTATTTGGCATTTAGCTAAGATGAAATCATAGGTTGAATCATGGCCTGGACTTTATCATTTTGTGTATCTCTATCTACAAAGAGAAATAAATACATTAAAGAAAATTAAAAACAAGAAAAATTTATTTAGCATCCATATATGCATATCAGTATATGGTTTAAAGTTTCCAAAAAGGGCTTTCAATGATAAATGAACTCAAAACTTCAAATTTTAAGCATTTTCAAAATATGTGCATTTTAAAAATGCTGCTCACATCCTAATTTACAATTTCTTGTGAAAAAATTGAATTTTGAAAATTTAATACTCCTTTTATAATACAAAATTATTCCTAACCCTGAAAGAGGACTCAAAAAATACCCCTGGTAGTCAAAGATTTTTTTTTCCATGACCTATTTCTTACACTGCCACTAGTTTCATTCCAGATCTAATATCTTCTTAGTTCACCTGCTTTTACAAATACATCTCCTCCATTTGACTGTTTGAGAAGTAGTGTGAGTGGAATTATCAATAGTTCTGCTGAATTAAATACAGTCAGTGGATTAAAAGGAGACCCTGATTCATTCCTTTAGAGCCTGTACTTGCAGTGTCTCTGCATGTAGGGTGAAGCCTGCTAACAGTGGGTAAATCTCCAGAACTGAGGGTAGGCACCATGTGTTGTGTAGCTCTTCTAGCTGTGGACAGGGTGTGTTGCCTAGAGGTGGTGGAGGTGGGACTTTTGCCATCCGTGCCAAAGGTGATATTCTTAGTTCGCTGAATGAGAACAGGACCTCTGCTGGAAGTACAATTGCTGGATGAACAGGACCTGCATTTTTGTGCCAAAATAGATGCAATTTAGAATTTAGTGGTGCAAGATGTGCTGTAGGAGAGTCATCAAGATCACATATCTCTGAGTTCAAATCATGATGTTTACCAAAATAGTACTATCCTGCAGTTCTGCATAGCTTTTGTACATGCTGCAGTAGCTGCTCAGTGGGAGTCCCTGAGTTCTTTCTAGCCATACAAGTTTTCACTGCAGTAGAACACCTGCTTGCCCCAAGCATCACTCACTAGAGGAAGGAGGTTTCATAAAATATATGTCTATATATCACTACTTAATAAGTTCAGACCTCATAAATTATCTGTTTTGCATTTATCATCACAGAGGTGAATATTTCACTATCTTTTACTTCTAATCTCCTATTAAGTGTCTCCACTATGTTAAAAAGTATTCATCAGATACGACTCATGTCTTCAGAAACTACAAGTCAGAAACTTTTTTTTAGAGGACACCAGATAATTCTGGATAAGAAACAATCCCTCTTAAATACCAGTAGAAAGATAGCAGTGTAACTCCAATGCACAATTACTAGACTCAGTTACTAGGCACAATTCATTTGGGAGTAAATGTAATGTAAATTCAGCTCCCAAAAGATGGAAGATACACATATTTTTTTCCTCTCTTAAAATGGCCAGAACTAGATCCATCTCTGACTGAGCAGAAACATTGTCTTTTGTACATAATTACCCATCTCTTCTTTCTTTGTTCAGAAGTAGATCTGTAGTAAACATAAATTCTCACGAAAGTAAAGATATGATGCATTCCTATTCACCTGCTCTAGATTATTGAAGATGGACATAGAGGGGAATTATGTACTTCTATTTTATTTGAGGATTGCATGAATGTTGGTTGCAGAAAGACTTCAAGAAAAACACTGTACTGTTCTTAACTCACAATCATATGAAATCTAGCTTAATGAAAACCAGCTTATTTTCTTAAATTGGTTTCTTTTGGATCTTAGTCACTGTTAGTTTGTTCCAATTTCTATGATAAGTATGACGTCAATAGCATTAAGAGGATGTAATTTACCAGTGTAAAATAAGAGTATCTCACAGGTGAAGCCAACCTGAATTTTTAAAATTAGCATTTTCTCTCAGCAATTTCTCCCAGCTACAGAACATTCATACTCTTATAAAGAACAGGATGTAGCTATTGTTGCTGTTCAAAGACTGCTCTACATTTTATTGTAAATGTTATTTAGGGCTAATTTGACCAAAGTTCTAGTACTTGTAATACATGTAAAACAGGAAGAACAATAGTTTTGTTGACAGATAAGGAAAAAAATTGACATCACTTGTCATTTCTTGAAGAAAATACAATTTAAATGACCAGCCTAAGGTGAATTGTATATATCATTACTTCCAGCATTTATTTAACATCTTATGATAACTTCTTTTTAAATATTGACAGTTGTCAGTTATCCTATCAAAACTTTTAATTAAAATACAAGTATACAATTTGAACATGACGTGCATGCAAGAAACATGTTGTCAACAAAAGCTAACAGAACAGCCTTGTACCTGCATGAAAGTCCTAAATATGATGGTAGTTGATAAATATGTCTGTTTCTAGTATTGTAGAAACAAGGGCTCATGGCAAGAATTTACAGATGCTGTAATGAATGAACACAGTTTATTTTCAGTGTGCTGTGATTTAAGCCAAGCCAGCAACTAAGTACCACCACAATAACTTATTCACTCCCCCAGAGTCAGTTTGGGGAGAGAATTGTAAGAGTACAGTCGAGAAAAAATGTGGGTTGAGATAAGGACAGTTTGATAGGTAAAGCAAAAGCTGTGTGCACAAGCAAGGCAAAACAAGGCATTCATTCACTGCCTGCCATCCTCAGGTAGGTGTTCACCCACCCCCAGGAGAGCCGGGCTCCATTACATGTACTGGTGATTTGGGAGGACAAATATCTTCACTATGAACATCCACCACTTCCTCCTTCTTCCTCCATCTTCATATGCTGCGCATGACTCCAGATGTTGTGTGGTACCCCTTGGGTCAGCTGGGGTCAGCTGTCCCAGCTGTGTCCCTGCACACCCCCAGCCTCCTCACTGGTGGGTGAGTGAGGAGCTGCAAAGGCCTTGGCTCTGTGCAAGCCCTGCTCAGCAATAACAAAAACTCCCTGTGTTATCAACCCTGTACACAAATAAAAACATAAATCATAGAAGCTACTGTGAAGAAAATTAACTCTATCCCAGCCAAACCATCACATAGTTATACCTGAAATAATTTTTACTTAACTAAGCAGCCATTTTTTGGCAGCATTCACTGAGTAGTATTGAAAATATTAATTTTAAAAAAATTGTCTTGCATTCAAAACAGTTAAACAGTTTCTCTAACACAGAGCCATTTATGCCATCATCAAGATTCTTCACACGGAGGTAGAAATATTCCAAAACCACTCGTGCATTACATAATAATCCCATGCTAGTAAGTGCAAGACTCCAGTCACTTGGTGAACAAAAGCACAATCTGGTTTCAGTCCTCCTCACATTTTGGATGAGTACAAACAATAGCATCACTTTTCTCAAGCAGCAAGACTCTTGTTCTAATGTATTAAATTGTCCTGGGGGGTTTTCTGTGGATTAGATGGCAAATAAATGGCCTGTCCACACTCCTACTATCAAAATCTCACTGTCTCCAAGCAAGGCTGGCCGCATTCAAACTCTGTGTGGTCCTAGAAATCATCTAGGATGTTGTTTGTTGAATCAGGCCAAAACCAGACTGTTTTGCCTCTTTTGTCTCTTCTCCCTGGAGTCTAAGCTGACCAAGTTCCAGTGCCTGTATCCTTAGACTACTAATTTTAGTACTTCATATGCAGCACTTCAGCTTCTGTTTACCTTACAAGCTGAATGGTGGAAATTCTTAAAACCTTTGGTTAAATTTGTTCTGTGACTCTGTCACTTGACTGCAGTACCAGATGGTGATAAAGAAAAAATAGACTTTGTTGCAGTTCCATAATCAAAAGCCAGATGGTGATACTAAGGCTGATAGAGGGAAAACAATAATACATCACTGCCCTACTCTGCTTCAAATTTTCAACTATTGCTATCTAAAAGAAAATGCATCTGTTCAGATATTACTCATATTTTTTAATGCATTTTTGGAATAAAAAATTCTGAAACTGCAACAGGTGCAAACACTACCAAACCTTATATTTTCAAAGTATATTACAATAATAATTAGGGTGCAATTTTAAATCTGGTTTCTGTCAGAAGATAAAAATATCTGAAAATCTTCATCTAAAACCAACTTTGTATTTTACATGGGGACACAAGTCCTTAAATTACCTGAATTAAATGGAATTAATCTAAGAGATAACTAGTCACCTAGAAGAAATGTGCTTTCACTTTTAATGTAATGAAAACTGAAACTTAGTCTCTAAATCCCTGTAAAGAGGCCAACATATGTGAATAATAATTATTTTCTAAAGAATTTTGCGAGTAATTTTAGAGCATATTGTACATAGCTGCCAGGTTCAACTGAAATTGCTTTGACAATTACTGTAAGAAACTCTCCTATGAAAATTAATTTGAGTTTACTGATTGGGTTCCTTTAGCACGAGGAGGTTTTCACCAGTCGTTAGTGAATGCCTCACCGAAATAATTCAATAATTGTAGATGCTAAACAAAAGTTGAAATTGGCAGGCAGACAGTGAGACAAAAGAAAATAAAATAGAAAAAGTTTTGCTTAGTATTTAGGATTATGTTAATTTCAATAAATAAAATTGCAATTCAAGGACAAAAAGGTAACTAATTAACTGCTTTTGTGAAATGTTGAATGCTGTTCCTATTCACAGAAAGGGTATCAACATTTCATATATTTATCTACAAATCTAGCTATTAAAAATGTTACTGATTCACTAAATACTACACCCTGTGATTTTAATAACACTTTTATTTTGTACTGTTTCAAAAAAAAAAAAAAAAAAAAATCACTGTTGTCTGACTTGTTGCAATCCTGTGCATTCCAGGACCTGGGATGAAATTCACCACCATTGAGTTGAGTAGAACCTTTCGGGCAAGAACTAGCTGCTGGATTTCATTATTTCTGTGTTGCAGGGGGTCTGTACTAGCTAAGGTTTTAAGTAAAGACACAAAGAAAAGAGCTTTTACATCAAAAGAGCTCCTTCAGTAATTTGAGTAACCTGAACTCAAATTGCCAAAGTCTCATGATGTGCTCAGCAGGCAAAGAATTTAGAACAAAATATTGAGAACCTTTCAAAATTAAACTGCTTGATGAGGATAAAGAATATTTTTGCTGTGCATCCACTCTCAACTGAAGTTTGTACGATATTTAATTATTCAAAAATTATTTAGTGCACAAATGCATTATTTAGTGCATAGAGAGCACACAAATAGAACACACACACATATACATACATATACATATATATACATGACCAGGCACAGATCACAGACAGACATTCCTTTCTGAACACATGAATCTTGCCTTTCAGAACAGCAAAGGTCCCATCAGTAGGGATACTTATCACTAAAATAACTAAGAGATCTCTAAAAAAAATTCAAAGAGCAATACATGAAATAAAACTGTGCAAAGAGAAATTTTCTATCTGTAATCTCTCACCCAAGTCAAACACTTCTTTATGCTGATTACAGCATATTTTTCAGGTACAGCAAGTCAATGTCAAAAGCAAAACCACATCTCTTTCATATTCAAGGACAACCATTTAGTGAAAGAAAGCTCTGTTTTCTCTTTAAAAATATTCAGAACACAGTGTCTAGAAATACAGTTTACATATATGTGTATTTAAAGGACTTTACATTTTAAGCAGTGCAGTTTTGTTATTCTACTTTTCTCTCCAGAGGGATACCCTATGAATTTGTCATCCACAGAATTAGAAATCCTCTGAGGTATCCTAGAACGTATTATGAGTTTATCTTACATGCAATTTTTTTTTTTTTTTTTTAAAATCATGCCTATAATTTTAGAAAATTAAAAAAAATAAGAGTCCACATGCTGGTCTTCTAAACAGCTATGAATTTATGACTGTGTAGCAGGAACAGGAACTACAACAATCTCTGAAATTCAAGTTGCTCGGATGTGTGTATCAAATGGCAGTCCACACAGGAAGATAAACCTCAGAAATCTACATCTTGCTTACGGCACTTGGGAAATCTTGAGAGCCAAGGGTAAGAGGCTGGATTCTGGTACTACTACAGATTATCAGAAAAAATACATTGATAACTGTGAATACAAAGGGGAAAAAATAATATACAACAAGAATATTTTATCTGCACTTGTGACTATTAGATTTTTGTGTATGAATCAGGCCAGATCACTATCTAATGCATTAGCTGATAGAGGTTTACTCTGTTTTCTGTGACTTTTAAGAAGTAATTTTAGTGGCAATTCTGATTCAACAATATATGTCCTCTAAGTGCACTCTGTAGCATTTCCCTCCCACACCATATGTGAGCTACATTTTTATAATGAGAACAAAGAGGAAAATAATGGATCTTTGCTACTGTTTAGTGAATGGAAACTTTTAGAGTTTCTGGATAGGACTGCATTAGTGGTGGGAAATCAGGTTTTCCCACAGGGGCTGAAATATTCTGAGTGACAACTTTGGCTTAAGGATTCTCTCAGGAAAGAAGCATGCTGAATGTTAGAAGACAATCCTAGTTATTACTTGCCACAGATGCTTATCTGGAAGTATGTAATTCCCACTGGGCTGTGTGAGTGTTTCACAAACACTGGGATAGATTTAGCCTCCTTCTCTCTCTTACTAAAAATAGAAAAGTTAGAGGAAAGGAAAGCAGCAGAATTGCAACCTTTAACTATCCTAACTATCCAACACTTAACTGTCAGTAAACAGGGAAGATTAATGAGACTGTGACAGTGAAAAGTGTCTTCCTTTTCTTTTAAATAAATGACTACTAATAGAAAACTGAGCACAAAAAGAAAAATAATGCAGAATTGAAGTGTCATAGTTCTTCATCACACAATGCCAGTAAGAGACAAGTAAAACAGTATCTATATTTCCTGTCAAAAAACTTGAATTTTCTTAAACAGAAATTGTTTTGAATCATGACATAAATCTTTGAGAACTAAAGGCAGATAAATTGATACTTTACATCTTTCATTCAGATCCTTACACAGCCATTAATTTATTCTTACGAAACTAGCATCATTATAAGAAACTTACTGGAGTCTTAAGGTTCATAGTCTTCTGACTAAATGTTCATTAAAATTTTTTAAGAGATTTGTCAGAGGAAAACAGTAAAACCTATCATTTATAAAATGTGGATTGATTTTAAGTTTCGAAGAGAGAATTTTCTATGGACACAGAAATAATGGGAATTCAATTTAGTTGAGGTCAGAGCAGGAGCAGTTTTTTGCTATAGTTATTGTAGAGTTGCAGGGTTTATATACCTCTAGGATGTACAGTATGTTCTTCACCACACCGTGTCAGATAAGCAGGACTATAGTACAATGCAAAAAAAAAAGGAGTGGCATGTGGGTTCTGGAGTTCTGGAGACCCCAGGCATTCAAATAAAGAAGAGGCAGTAGGGAGTAGCCCCTAGGCAGTAGCATGTTTTTACAAATAATTTACAGTTTTGCTAATTAATTTGTGCTGACTTAGGTCATGCTGAGGTCATTTATTCCTTAAATAATGGGGTCTGGAAAGGATTTAAAACCACTGTAAAGTTTACACTAAACTTGAGAGTGAATATTTCTGTTATTGAAGGCTGACTTTCACAAGATTTTCTGGTAAAGATTCATTCTGTTGGGGAGCTGCACAATAGAAGGTCTTTGAGACTGTTTATATGTGAAAGATTTTTCAACTCTGTTGAGAAAAAAAAATGAGATTCCCACATAAGCTGGTACAAACAGTATGGTTTTCATCAATTTAAGGCAGATGTGGAACGATTTTTCCTTGACATCTCTTCAGTAATGTTAGGCACTTGGAAAGAGCTACTTATGTGTTGAAAAAGACCCAGATCATTAATCCAATGGAAAATGAGTGCAGGCATGGGATAAGCCTAGGGAACAGTCACCTGCCAACCCACAAATACCATGTAATTTGGCAAATGGGACTGTAGGAATAGAAACCATTTTGTTAATTCCTTGCTTGAGTGACAGATCCTAAATGAGAGAAGGACTGATAAACTATTGTGTAAGTCCAACTCTCAGCATCAACAATCGTAACACCCTAGACTTTATCCTTCATATAATATGAAAATGCTGATGTATTGAACCCTATATTTGTATGGTGAATAAATCATGTGGCAAATAGATTTAGAAACATTTCAGGAGGTGGCATAATTAATCTTTAATTTTTTTCAATCAAAGGAACCATGAAAAGTCCCAGCTAGTTTTGCTTAGCTGGTTAGGCACAGAACAAATTAATATTCAGTAAATATCCACATTTCTTTTGTCATGAAAGATTCCTTCCACACAGCAGATTTTGACACAGGTCATCAGCCACTCTCCCAGTCTATTCCTCAAAATGCTATTTTAATGGTTGGCTTTTCTCTCCCACTTAAATAGCTTTTAGCCAGCCATTATGGCTTAAACAGCAACTGAGTCATGAAAAACAAAGTAACTGTAGTGTGAAGGTTAGATCAAATGACAAACCATTGGCATCTCACTGCTGAATTTCTTCTTTTATCATAAACTGCAGTTTTCTTGTTACTGCATTTTCCATATATTATTTTTAGTGTAAAAGGAGGCTACTCATGTATTGCTGGAGGTATACGGTCTTTTCAGCAATCCTGGAATCAGTGTGTAGCATTGCCACAGGAAAGACCCAGAAAAGCTATCATTTATGCATTTGGTGTAAGCTTATTGAATATTTTTTTTTTTTTTTTTTTTTTTTTTTTTATAAATCATTGGGGGATTAAGAATATATGAGGAAGGGAGAGAAGTGAATGAATGTTTTCACCGGAAAGATACTTGATCAACTTTGTCAGTAGGAAAATGTCTCTTTTCCATTACTTCTCTCTGTCTACAATCCAATCTAGGTTTAAAATTATTAGAAGAGAAACTCAATGGTCTTATTTTGGGTTTTTTGATTCTTTGCTATATTCTAAGTATTTAGTAAAATTTGCCTGGATTGATTGCTGCTTTTATTGTCTCAATATCTCACTTGTTAACAGATGAACTGCTTAGAGGAGAAAAAGCCAGCACAGGAGGTTTATTCTGTCCATCCTCTTGTTCCCGGTTATGGCAACATCCAAATAAATATTACTGATAGCAGTCTCAGCTCAGAAAAACTGACTAGATTTAAAAATTTCAACCAAGTCAATCAGGAATCCAGCATCATCAAAATAGTTAGGCATCTTGGCAGCTTTTCTTTCTATATGACTATCAGCCTAAAGTCCCAAAAAACATGACAGAGTTGAGTTAATTTAATCTCTTCTCAGGAATCCAGATGAGAGAAAAGCAATAGTGATAATCATTTGTGATTTCAATCTTAAGTACAGAGGAACATGAAGGCTTCTTTTTTGCGGCAACTGCAGTGTATCCCTCAGTGGAAAGTTTCTCTATAATCAACGCTTTTCAGAATTGTCCTTCTTTCACTCTCCTCAGAAATAAAGAAGGGGATCACACATACAAAGAGACAATAGAGACAACAGGTACAATTTGTTTGCTGGTGTTTAAGAACAAAACACCTGCCTTTTAAGAGCTGGAGCTCATTTAAGGTGCCATAAGAAGCCAGCTGGTATATAAACACACTTTGACCATGAAATCTAATATACCTGACAGAGTATAAATTAGATGTCAAGGTCACAGGCTACAGCACCTGTTTAATCTGACAAATTTCTGTCTTTAGAGTGCAGTAGTTTTGCTGCCAACAGCAGTCTGTATTTCAGTTGGTGGATTTCCGCACAGACAGAATGATGTGCTTATGCTGCAACTGACTTATAAACACATCATGTTAACAGAGTAATTATAGGCTTACACAAGCAACAGAGTTTGCAAAACAACTTTTATACTTTTATACTTTGTACAGTGCTAGATGGTTTCATTTTGTTCCAAAAAAATAATACAAGTTTAACGTATATGTTAATAGTTTCTGTTTTGCATCTTTGAAACGGAAACTTTATAGAGAAAAGCATAAGGTTCATTCATCATGGGTGAATGATATAAAATTCTTACTGACTCTGTTTGCAAGGGTGAATTGCATGTTAAAGGCACATAAAAGAATACTGTGAGCAAATATCAGACCAGTAAGACTCAGACATTCATTTAATATTGACTGAAAAACTAAAATTTAAATTAAAATACAACCACAAAGCATTTAGGAATGTATTCCTTATATAGAACTGAAAGATTTCTAAGTAAACTGTCTTTATAAAACTGTGAAAACTTGCTTTAAGAGAACAAAAAACCAAACATAAATCCAGCAATGTAGCGCAGAAAATCCTGAGTTTCAAGATCTGAAACAAAACATGATCACTACTTAGATAACTTGTTTGGTTTGTGATCAACAGTTAGTATCTGGGATGAATGATTACTCTATCCTATTACTCTAATGATCACACCCCACACTCAAACAAACTCCATCTGGCCAAATATATCCAAACTACTTACTGTATCTACATGGACAATCTGTTTCATTTTGGACATCATATTTAATAAGCTTATTTAGACTAGACTTGGCTTAAAATCCTCAAATGTCTTGTGTAAATACCACTTGTGGAATATCACAGTAGTGTAAAGTTAACAGATGGAGAGTGTCAAATAATATAACATCTTAGTTAAAGTTTTTCTCAGGAGTTCAGGGTTTTTTCAGGAATACAGTTTGGGCACATGCCTGTTTAAAAGACTAATAATCCAAAATATCTTTCTCCAGTTACCTATCATAATATGGTTTTCACAAAACTTTCATGAATCTGCAAATAAGGATGCCATAGTGTTATTGAGTGCATGAAAAGTCCTCAGTAAAACTATTTGTACCTTTTTTCCTGGATATACATTGCAGGATTTCTAAGAGAAAATACTGCAGAACCTATGCACAGTATTTCTGATTTATTGCAACATTCAGGGAAGTATAGTGCATGCCTGAAATGACTGGAAAGCATTTGCAATGGCAACTGACATTCTTTGTATGGAGGCAGTTATCTCCACCACTGTAGGCATGAGTGTAGCATTTCTCAATTTTCCTGCTCCTTCTGCTCTGCTCTCTCTCTTGCTGGTCACAGATAACACTTTTTCCCAAGACAATTAACAGAACTGTTTGGCCCTTTTTATTGGACTGTCACTTACCATGACCTGCATCCTCAGCTTTCTGCAGGCTCAACTTATTTGCTTTTCTGGAATATGACACCAGAATTAACACTGATGGTCATGGGAGAGTGCTGACAACATGGTACTGGTCCAAGTAGTGAGCTCTGGCTCTAGCTCTGCATTTTTATTGGTACTGGTGCCCATCTTACTTTCAAAGAGTCCTAGTCCCTTTTCTTTATCCTTGTCTAGGTTTTCAACTGTTTGTGAGACCTCACAGCTTCAGGAGGCAACACCACTGCAAGAAATTTTCATCCGCATGATCAGTTTCTCCAACCCTACAGATCCCATATCTGGTCCTGCCTGTGGGACATTCCTCTTCTTCTCTTCCTTTGGGTCAGCATTAGGTTGCAAGTCCTATTCAGTCAACTTTAAGGTTTCATCTAAGCCACATGTCTCCAGGAAAATGCCTAACTTTCAGGAATCAGTACAGTTTGAAAGTAAGTGTTGCCCTCCTTGGGAAGACCCACTGATTTGTGAGCATCCTTCTTGTATCAGGACCCACTCAAAACCCCTTTTGATTCATATCTTGAAGTAGGAAGAAAAGAAGGGTGAACAGTCATTTCATCTCATTGCACTGTGAGTGAAGCCCAAGCCACAGCAGACTTCCAAAGAAACAGATGGTATTTTTTAATTTGTAGCAGGTAAGGATCACTCTAATTAAGAAATTTTACAACTTACAGAAATTTACAGAAATTCTTCTAAGTGTTATACAAAACTGTATTCAAGTAGAAAGGACAACCTTCCAGGCTGATGTTAATAGCAGAGTGCATGATACATTCCCTCAAAATAATACATCTGAAAATATACTACCAAATATTTAATAGGCATAAAGTCTTTTGTGTAACAGTTCATATACTTACGTTGAACTTAAATCTCATTTTCATTTGAGTTAGATTTGGCTTATGTATTGTTTTTATTTTAATAAGTAAAATATTTTTACACTTTAAATATTTATGTCTCTACATATAGCATACAAATAAAAGCTTTGAGTATTTAAATGTGGAGCAGAAATGCTGTATAAATGCTTCTGTCTTGATGCAAATACACCAGTACAGCAAAGC
The DNA here is from genome assembly GCA_018697195.1 of Certhia americana. Lineage (NCBI taxonomy): Eukaryota > Metazoa > Chordata > Aves > Passeriformes > Certhiidae > Certhia > Certhia americana. Next base: position 48,488,086 of record CM031878.1, on the reverse strand, counting down.
TGATTTGCAAAGCTGATTTACTTTAAATGAAACAATATAAATTTCAATGTTCAATTTCAAATGTAAAAATCTTAAGGCTATTATTTACACTTCCTCAGACAACCACTGAACTTTTAGTAGCTATATATTGGCATTAGTTAAAATTCAGACAAGTAGATCTAGATACAGGGATGTGGCTGAACTCCAAATGTCTTTCCTCAGTCTGAGACAAGCTAATGATAGGGTCACTTTTACAACCAAGTAACACAGGCTCAGAACCATTCCACATCAGTCCTTCAAGCAATGGCTCAGATATCTAGACACAATCTGTCACTCAAACCATTGCGGTAGAATATGGGGTCATCTTTTGCCTGCTCATCAGCTACACCACCAGTTTTCCGTCATGCAATGCAAAACTCCCCAGATTGCCATGAAACAGCCATTGTTACTGATTTCTGCTGCTTTCAGGGCAGGCTCATTTTCTTTATATATATATAGTGTCCTGTTTCCTCTGCTTTTTTTTTTTTTTTTTTTTTTTTTTTTTTTTTTGAGAATTAGGGTGCTAGATATAGGGTGCTAGATAAGAATGAAAAAATGCTAAGTATTATATCTCTCTTGAAATTCTGAAATTTTCAGTATTGAAGTGCTTTTATATCTGCAAGAAACAGAATCATAGAAATTAACATATTGTGCTGATAATGCAGTTGTATTATCCCTCAAAACATTTTAAAAAGTTGCCCTTAAAATAGTTGTGTCATGGTGGTCTTACATGCAATAACTGTGTAGCCAGTTGCTCAGAACTTACCACGTGTTCAGAAGATGAATCAGAGTAGCACATATGGGTGTCAGCATCTTTCAAATACAATGAGTATTGCAAATCACTGAAAGCCAGTCATATTATTTTTTTTCTTTACTTTATAATGGGAGGGAAAAAGCTACTGTTGCTTTGGAATTTGGGATTGATAGGCTGTGACATTAAATCTGCCTTTCCATGTATGTGTTCACCCTTAAGCCAAGCAGCAAAATATCCAATTAACTCCTCCAAAGGAAACTCTAAAGGCTCTCCCAATTTCTCAAAAACCTGCTGGCCCTAACTCACTGTACAGTCCTGTGCATTGACATCACAGATAGTATTTAAGAAAGTCAATTGACTCTTGGCACTTCAGATCTTGCATAGGATTATCCATGGCCTGACTTATGAAGATGCTGAGCATTCACAGTATGAGGATGTTAAGAAAAGAAAAAAGCTTCAGGAAAAAAAATATCCTTTAAAACAGGCCTTTGGTATCTGTGGATCATTTAGCTAGCATTTGAAGCCCCAGAGATCTGTAACCACATTTGAAAGGTCTTACGTGTGAGATGGTAACTAGACTTTTTTTTTTATACCAGCAGGAGAAACAGGCAAAAAGCAAGAAACACACCCAAATAGCCTGAAGCATTCTATATAAGCATTCATTTATCAAGACCACTCTTCTGTCTTAGTGTTTAAATAAATTTCTGATGAAATACATGTGCTTTCTGCCAGCTTACCTGCAAAGCTGACTTTGAGGAAAAGAACCCAGTCGTCTTCAAAGTAAATGAATATTTGCCTGTCCAAGATTGGTGTGTCCAAGTGTTTCTGGAGTATGGGCTCTTGTGCAAAGGAAGGAGTAAACTCAAGGATGAATCATTTTGGTGAAGTGAAGCAGAACAAACCCTGGAGTAGTTTCTGCAGATTTGCTCATTTCTGTAGCAACTCTACTTGGTTTGGCAGAAACCTTTGTTCTTCTTAATGTCTGCTATGTAGCCAAGCTTGACTGCATACTCTGTCTCTCATGACTGTTTTTCTGCTTGTAGCTGTATGAAAAACTAAAGAATTTATTCATCTGTGTACATCCTACCAACTATTTTCACATGGCTAATCCAGTTAATTGATCCAGCACTGTCATGCCTGAAGCAGTCCAGGCTTTAACAGATGCCTTGAACCTCATCTTTTCCTCTGCTGGCCTTGGATTATTTGTGCATTTGTCACAGGAAATATTAAGAGGTTTTTGGTTTGTTTTTTTTTTTTCCCCTGAGAACTATGTTAATATGAAAAATGTGCTTGGAAACATTTAACTTTCTGGAATTTGAAGAGTTCCCAGATCTCTGGGAACACATACCAAAGGGGGAAAAGAAAGTGTAAGAGCAATTCTGTAAATGCTCTCTGTAGGTATTATTATTTTGGTTTTTTTTTCTGAGCTGACAATACTCAGGTTATTCCCACAGAGTAAGAATCACTGAAGAGCTCAGCAGCCACAATGGCAGTCAGGCTTCCAAAACAGTTCATTTCTCATTTTAGACATCAAAATGTATGCACCCTCATTCATAAAATTGTACTGCATGATATAGTCAAGTTATTTTGAAGATTAAGTTCTATGTGTTTTATCTATATGATGGATTTAAGTTGAATGTTTTGGTTGTTGTTGTTGTTTTTAAAAGGAAAGACTGAAGAAATAAAACTAAATGAATACCTGAAAAAACCCAAACCTCTTCAGTCTCTGGAAAATCTTGTCTTCAGTGGTAACCATGGGCTTTTCTAATAGTAGAGCATGAGAAAATTCTCATTCTTAGGTTATTCTAGTTTCCTACAAATTCAAGAGCACCTTTCATCTTAAATCATTTCCATGTCGTATCCATTATTTGTGCTTGCTTCTGTGGTCTGCTGAATTCACCCTTTGGAGATGGGTCATTCTCAGAAATGTCAAAAAAGCTAAACAAAATGTAGAGAACTGAACCCACAGTTTGAGGCAAATATTTTTCCAGCTAAAAATAGCTGTTGTATCTTCCAATAAAGACAGAAGAGGAAAAATGTGCTATCACAGCTAGACATGATTTTTTTTCTTTTTAATCTTATACTGTTAGTTTTCCAAGAGAGTGTGCAGTAGCTAAGTACCAAATCCACAACTCTGCCTAAATACATACTCTGCCAAAATAGCCCTGGCAAACCTTCACTTTTGTTAGTGTAAACTGGGTAATATTGTTTTATGTTTACAGCATCATAGGAAATTCTAAAACTAGAGCTTCAAACTCAGGCATGAAGCTTTATGTACAGAAGAACCAGTATTAGAAGTATTAGCAAAGCCATGTATCCTAGCCCAATATTCTTGAAACTTCTGTGATCTGCCAGATCACTGGTCATGTAAGTTGTGGATCTGGGCACTTCAAATTCCTCTGTCCTCTTTTGTTTGTCATAACACTACTGCTCAACCTCTGGCTGAAAATGTAATCTTCTCTTAGCTTGGTGAAAGATTTTCTTTTGGTGACAGTGTCATAGCTACAAAACCTAAATCCACCCCTCTAAATCTTGGCCCTCTCCATCTAAACAGAAATTCAGCTGTGAGGTTTGTGTGTCTGGGTGCGTAATAAAAAAAGCCCAAACCTGAAATAGTATATATTACTAATTTTCTCCTCCCTTGTGAGTACACATGTCCTGGCTATTGCACCATCAACCTGACAAGAAGAATTAACATGGTAAAAAATTGCTATTGTTAGCTTAACCCAAAATTTTCCTTTGAGCAGAAGAAGCACCATTACCTAATTGTTAGGATGGTTCCATTATTTCAGGGGTGTCAAAAGAAAGTTATCTTCTCAGGGTCCTGTGAGCACACAAAAGTTAGTGAATCATTCCAGCTTCCCATAGAACATGCCATCAGCCTTGGCCCAGGAGCCCCATTTCTGCACCCTCAGAACTGCATGCTGGGGAGGACACATATCCCAGCTGTCACTGGGATTGCCGTAGGTCCTGTCCCTCCATGCCTGAGGAAACACAGCTCCTATTGCTTCTGGACAATGCTTTGCTTGATTCATACCTGATTTACCTGATTCATTGAGTTTCTTTCTTCAGAATTAATTTGGAATTTCGCTCAGTGATTTGATTAGAAGAAACGTGAAATTATTACCTAGAAGCTGAGTAAAATAGCATCAAGCTCTTTTAATGGAGCATCAACATATCAAGTTATCAGATAATAATTGGATGCACCATAGTTTTGGAACTTCTGAGCATGTTATGTGTGTGTATATCAACCCTTACCTGGACACATGTGGGATTGCTTTTGCATGTAAATGGAGATAACAGGCTGTTTGTTATATTCTGGAGAATGACTGTAAACTCTTGTTGTACAGAGAAGCAAAAAAAAATTAAATGTAATTTTAAATTTAAATTTACATTCTTCTCTTATTCAGAGAACCACCAGTGTTAAACATTGAATTTTGCTGGATTTTGCAAAGAAAGGGAAAAATAATTTTAAAAAATTCTCCAAGAGTGCTTAAGAACAACATCTTCTTTCTTTTAAGATTAAGAACATGACTTTTCACTGAGGAATATTGCTGCAGTGGTACCAGAGCCAACTATAGTACATTAATTTATAATAGCAAGTTTTTCGTGATGCTTTGCAAACAAATGAAAATGGAGACATTCCACTTATATGAGGCTCTTGCTGTATTGTTCCTTACAGATACACATTCACATTCAACAGAGCCACAGAGAACATGTTTGAACAAGAGGTCAGACAAATTTATGGAAAGGTATGAAAATTTTGTTATTACTTATGCAGTGCCACATGTATTCTCAGAGACTTTCTGTCAGTGAAGAATAAATTATGAAAACAGAAAACAATGTCCTTTAGTTCAAAGACTTACCTGCTTCAAAGTGCTAGTGTAAACATGCTGGACATGCTGCTGATGCAGATTTGGGAGTGTTTTTTTGAAGAAGGTAAAAAATATTATGAAAAAAATAATGTTCAAATTATCCAAAACCCAGAGGTGAACTCACGTTTTCTGTGGTGAATTTTCCAGAGCAGATTGAAATGTTTTAAAGTCTGAAGGCCATTTTTGGCACAGCCCTTTCAGAGACAACACATATATTGACTTAGACAAATGTAAAATATTTGTTCACAACCCTTCCCCTACCCCCTTAACTCTCCCTTGCAGATTTGTTCTTTCAGGGTTGATTTGGAATGGTACACCTTCCTAAGTGGGAGTAACATTTGTCCAGTAATTTCTGATAATCAGGAAAGATTTTCATGCTTTTCAATCCCAGAGTTTCTCAGACTTGGCTAAAAACTGTTGGGGTTTTTTTTTTTCCTTGCTGGATCCAGCTCTGTGGGCCACAAATTTCTCTGCTGGGCAGACTCAAGGCAAAGAGCACACTCTGGCCCAGAGGGTGTGCATGACCTCCTCCTCCTTCTCCAAGAGTTTAACCCAAACAAATAAACTGGTAGGTCAAGTTTTCATTGTCTGTCTGATACAAGCCTATGTCCAGGAAATCTCATTCTTTACTTTCCTGGTAACTGTTACTATGTTGTCAGGATAAATTCTGATACTTCTGTGTGAGAACCAGAGTATAGGCAAGGAGAGCTGTATATGAAGATATACTGATTGGGGTAGGGATTGTTTTAGTCTTATCCCAGTTCAAGGCCTAATAAACTTTGTTTTTTATAACACGTGTATGTATGAATGTAAAATTTTTGTTGGGTGGGGGTTTTTTGGGGGTTTTTTGGGTTTTTTTTTTTTTTGGTTTTTTTGTTGGGATATATGGCAAGACAAGTCATACACTGGTCCGTAATCGATTCAGAAACTGAAATAAGTTGCAACCAGAAAGAAAAATCTGTAATTTCAAAGTTACAGAACTTACAAGTTGATCTTCAACTAAGATTTCACATGTGAACAGCCCAAAAGAACTTAAAGAACTGTACCTTAAAAAATTATAAACCAATTATATCCCTTTATGATCATTCAGTGTGCAAAACTGTTATCACCATTTTCTTTTGCAAAATATGACAAAAATTCTTCAAATCAGTTGCATGCTATCCCAGCAGAAGCTGGACTTAAAGTTTCTGAGAAAGATAGGCAGTCTTCTTCAAAACATCTGAAATTCTAGACCAAAGGTAAATCTACTTTTTCTCAATTTAGGAAGATTAAATGTCTGATCTGTGCAACAGTCTGAACAGACTGAAGCCTTAGAGGATTTGAATAAGATCTTTGGTGTTCAAATGGCATAATCCTTCAAAGAATGCTATGTTCATCATATTTATCATTTAGATTATTGATCTCAATATGATTTACAAGCATTTTTTTTCTCTATTTTCACATCTATATATGTGGCAATATATATTCATTCCCCAGAAGAGAGATCATTCCTGTGTCAATAACTCCTGCAAACAACATCAAAACACCAAGGCTTACAATATTGGAGGTTTAGGGCAACATCATTCACATGAGTGATAACTAGGATCAACTAATTTCAGCTTCATATTTTACTAATAGAAGTAAAGGACTCATAATTAACATCTAAAATCAAGACTCTTGTTTGCACCTTCAAGATTTTTGCGTTCTTGTTAAAAGCAATACCTGAATTGCTGGGAAAAATTCAGCATTGTTTCTTTTCTTATATGAGTGTCAAGTGCAAAAGTGTGAGTAGTAGATTATTTCCTCACAGTTTTGGTGTCCAAGATTCAAATTCTGAAAGAATTTGAGAATATAGATGCAGAAAGGAAATAAAGATAGACATTCTGTAGAAGTTGGAACCAAAAGCTAAAATCAATGAAAAAAAAAAAATTGATATTGGCATACACGATATTAAACACAGACTATTTTATCTAATGCTGTAAGTTAGGGAGATATTGGGCAGAAGTTAAGGACCCCAGCTCTCTATCTGGGTTTGAGTGTGAGCTTCTCTTAGCAGGCTTTAGCCGTTAAGTAATTTTTTAATGTTTTTAAAAGTTTTATAGTAAAAGGTATGAAGTCACAGAAAAACATATATCATAGGCTCTGAAGAGCTAAAAAAGCAGTGTCTGATGCATTTTTTTGCTAATTTTCCATGTCTTTCTTTTCTTAAATAAAATTTTCTGTGGAGTACTGGAAATAATTACTTGTTTCAAGAAGGGAGAAATTACTATTATCTAGTATTTCCTATCAGATAAAGATGTTAGTTCTTATTTGGTGTTATTTCTGTGACTACTCTTCAACATTACTTGAATGATTCTTCTTAATTTCCTGAAGTAACAGGCTTGCAAATTGCATGGAAGAAAACACATCTTGGAACCAGTCAGCATCAGCTTTGGAAGAAGTTCCTGGAGAAGTAGTATGAGGATATTTTATCTCTTGCCAGAGTCTGTAACAATGATCTATTTGCAAATACTTCAGAGATTTGCAGGTAGGCACATGTTGGGAGACATTAGGCGATCAACATTGCTCCCCATTCACTGGAAACAGATTATTGCATAAGAGCTCTTGAAAAAGGTAGCAATAGAGAGAGTTTGGTAGGAAAGCATGTTTTATCTATGTCTACTGAATTTGATACCAAAATCAAGGTGACAGCTCCTTGTAGCACAACTGCATTTTTTAAAGAACTTGTAAACAAAGGAAGACTATATTAAAATTCTTTACATCACTTCAACATTCTCAGGCCAAAAGAAAAGCTTATGGGAGAAAAAAAAAAAAAAATGTAGGCTTTCCCAGTATTTCCTTACAGAGAAATTTTAGAGATTCTGTTCTCTGGCAGACACTCAAGAGATGTCTGTGCTTTGTTACTCACCTCATGTGAGGCTTCAGGGCAAGCTTATAATAATAAATAAATAAATATATAATCTATAATGATAAAATAAATAAATATCTGTGTCAGAGAATAGTACCATAGGTCTCACAACAAAGACACCCATATTAGCACAGGCAGAGTTAAAGCAATCAGCTTTTTAATAGAGCTGATTAACCTGCAGAGGATACTGTCAAAGTGACGCTCCATGTTCTTGGTCCAAGCAGAAACACCTAGATCATCTTTGCAAAACAACATACACAGACTTGAATTTTAGAGACAAATGAAAAGGGGGTCAAAGCAAAAGAATAAAAAAAAAAAAAAAAAAAAAGGTAATTTTAACAAACACCAGCATTTGGAAAGATAGGAAAGCAAGAACATAAACAGTATAAGATCCTAGCTTGAGCAGCCACTGCAGCTGTCTCCTAAATAATGTTACTTGTCAGTGAGATTGATGATACATGAATTTTCAGTGTTTGACATTGAGTTCCATGAACTTGTTCTTGTTGCACCCCCAACTCCAGGTTCATATTGCACTATGCTTTCTTCTTAGCCACATTCTTCCTGCAAATTAAGGTGGGTTTAAGTGCTTTGGTGTGGTTCAAGGCTATAAATTCAGAGTACAAACCATCATGCACTCATTTCTTCAAGCTGGCAAGCCCTGAGATGTCTAGAAAAAATAATTGACTATCACACCAGGTATTTTGAAACTTCTTTAAGTAGGGTTTGAAAGCTTAAAAACCAAGTTCAAAAATAATACTTGGTTGATAAGAGAGCATAAGTTCAGTTTTAACTTTTCTGAGATGTGGAAGCAATTTGAAGTACTTTAGATTGGCATTTTAACATTAATATTTTGCCTATAATTGTCAGAGGTTGCCTCTATATATAAAAGAATATTGATGTCTTGATCATCCATTTGACCACTACAAAAAAATCTTCTACTTGAGTGGCACTGTTTTTTTTTTTTTTTTGCTAGTGAACTCAGTAACTGTTGCGTACATCCTCTCTTTTTTGACTGAAAATCTGTATACCTGGACTTGCACTAATCTTTCTCAATAAACACAAATAGTACAATAATCTGAAACAAGACCATTCTGCTTGCTGTTGATCTTTTGGTACCATATTTGTGTTTAAAATCCCATTTTGTACATATTATATCAATACATACCAGGCATAGTGGATGGCCAGTCCATGGAAAATTAACTCAGGAACATGTCAAGTGCCACACTTCCATACCATACCAGGAACTTCTGCTGTGTTGAGTAGTTGAGAGAACATGATGGTTTTTTTCTTCCTAGCTGCATCTAGATTAATAAGATTTAGTTCAGGATATCATCTGTTCTTCAAATACATCTACAGGAATTTCTGCAATCAGTAGAGCTGAACAGATTTGCATTGACAAATGTATCCATCAAATGCTTGTGGACTTCTCTCTGCACAGAGGTACACTGACAGTCATACCAGAGCCTTTTGCTACGCAAGAGTAGTTTGGCTGTATGCTTGCATATTTCTTAAATACAGTGTGAAATATTGTTTTTGGCATTTTCATCATAGCAAAAAAGAGAGGAAAATGTAGGGACTGGAAAGTCTGTGCTCTGGCCACAAGAGAATTTTAATATTGCAGAAACAGTTTTTTCATTAACATTCAGAGAAAACATAGACAAGTTAGAACATTTGTGTAGAAGTAGACACTGAGTCCTTGAGAAAGTGCTTCACCTATGTTACAGCAGTATTATTAAGTTAGAGATTTAAAACAAATGTAATTTATTTTAATGTGAAATCTGCTACAAAAATCATGTAATCAAACTAAATTGTCAGAGAAATATTTTCAACTAATTTTAAACTTTTAAAATCTGGGCACTATAAGACACTATTATGTTTTCTTTAGAAGGATGCAGCACCTTGAGGAACTGTTAATACCTGGATCTTTTCCTATGAAAAATACCCTTATATTTTCTCAAAGTGTTCCAATTCTGAAATCTTTTGGATTAACTTGCATTATTTTATAATTAAGGGACACCTTTAACAAGAGAAAATCCATAATATAAAATTTCAATATTTAAACTCCTTTTTTCCTCAAATATATTTTTTTGCTTAAGTTTACAAGGGGGCATTCATATACACTGATACTGCCTTTGAATGCCACTAGATATAATTTTAACAATTATCTGTGCTTTTTTCCATATTGTATTAAAAAAAGAAAAAAAAAATCTGCATGAGTTTTTTTTGCTGTAACTGAAATGATTCAGCTCAGCCAAGGGATAACCAAGCAATTTAAACAGCTGTGCACTCATTATTATGCATACTTTTCTTTACAGAGGTGTGATGTGTTCCTGTTTATTTGCCAAGAGACCAGTAATTTATAACCATGAGTTTAAATTACCACACTCTCTTACTGCTCGCATTCCCTGCAAAACAATCAAGCAGCAACAGGCTTTTAACACACACATGTTCACAGCATGGGTGGGAACACTGGGCAGTGGGAATGTGGATGACCACTTGACAGTTGTCAAATCATAGGTCTTCTGACAACATCAAGGGATCTCAGCTGAATACAGAATTACTTTTAAAAGACGAGAACAAGGAAATTCTGTTAAGTGAAATGTATGGTAAACACCACTGAAATTATAACCAAGACAGCAAGTAATCCTACTTGGCAAGTTAACCTCTAACAGCTTTTGACAGAAATTTGCATTCCTTATGCCTGACAGGCAGACTGAATAAACTAATATCAGACTGCACTGGACGAAAGAAGTCTGCACAAGATGAGAGGGAATGGTTGTGGGGCCAAATCCTGCATCTGAAAAAGTTTTCAATAAAACAGACATTATTTGTGATGTCACTTAATCAAAAAACCAAGCCACCAAACCAAAACACCAAAATCACAAGCTCCATATTATGAAAAATTTATTCAAAGGAACACTGAAGAACTTAATAACTAGCATGACTGACTTAGCACTGAAAAGTCATCTATCACAACAAAAGCATAGAAATCACTCAAACACTTTTTTACTTCAATTCTGTGACTTAAAGAAGAGCTTCATAAGAGATCCTCTAGAATACTGATTTTTATGTTGTCTCTAAGAGCTCTAGTACTGTGCAGCTTATAACTTACAACAGTATAGCGTAGGAAAAAAACTACATGTTGCAGTTTTACTTTGCTACTTTTCTCAGTGAGGCATCAGGTTAATGAAATGTATAAAAAAGCTGTATTATTAAAAAAAAACTGTAAGAGGCTAAGTTAAAATACATTTTGAGGATAGAAAGAACAGTTTCTTGTACTTTTAAATAATTTAAACATTTTTATATTTTTCTTAGGTGGCTTTTTCTTGTATGAGGGAAAGTAATACCTCTGAGAAATAAGACTTAACAATAGTGAAAGAAATAGAAGCATATTGAGCTTTGTGTCAGAACTGCAGTATAGAGAAGCACATCATAAAGAAAGTCACCTACAGAAGGGACAGATCTCAAGTGTACTAAAGCTTTGCATGCAGCCTTCATTTTGAATCTGTTACATACAACATTACAGGAGGCTCTAGATGGCTAAGAAGCAAGGCAGCACAGCAGTACTTTGCATTTTGTCACGCTTATTTCCCTGACATAAGCAAATTCTAGCCATTCCTGTGCAAGATTTTAAGAGCAGAAGATTGAGAGACATATTAGACTCCATTGTGGATACACATCAACAATTACATTACCTTAGTAACAGCCACAAGAATCCACACTGTGGATATTGATGTTTGAACTAGAATTAATTGTCCTAACTTTGCAATGTTGGTAGCTAAATAAATCATAATTTTAGTGCTAATCTGAAAATTTTCTGTGCCTGTCAGTTTTATTTTAAAGCATAGTGGAAGTGAGCCAACATGTCATTGTGAGACTGCATTTCAACAACCTGAGAAGACCACCTACCTATCCGTTGAACAAACACAAATACAAGAGGAAGCCATCTAAAATGTAGAAATCACAGCATTTCAGTGTCTTTATTAGGATTCTGCATTATTGTTTCAGTATGTGAATGAACACCGGCATTTTTACTCCTTTACAAGTTTTACGTCTAGCCTGAGTCTATGGACACTGAGGGAAAAGGCAAGTTATGCCTCCCTCCCCATCTACAGCTATAGAATTGTTGTGACCACTATAGATTAGGAGAGCATCATTCATCCTTTCCAGTGGAAGGTTCATAAGGCATGTAGAGGTTCATGCATGTAGAAAGGAGGCTGTCCAGCTGGATCAGCTTGGGTTTAATTTCAGCTACAATAGCTGAATATTAAAAAATTACAGGATGGAATTTTGAACGGAATCAGGAAATTTTTGACCATTTTAGTTTCCCCTTAGTATAAGTAGCCCAAGATCCAGGGGGCATTTCCTGACCCCCTGCAAATCTCTAATCAGATTTTATTCAGTTTTAATTTCATTAAAGGAAACACTTACAGGTGTTCTAGATAAACGACTCATGTAATTAATTCAGTGTAACCTCCCTCTGAAGAGGGAGAGAAACATTTTGTACATGGATGCTGTGACATCAAGGAAATAATCATGACTGTTAAGGCAACATATGAAGTGTAGATTAGTTTTTTAAAATGTTTTCTCCAGCCTTCTGCATCATGCATTAAATTTACTAGTTCATAATTTTCATCCATGCTTTGGCTATACAGACAAACTTGTGAATTAAAGATTGATTTGTAGAACACACAGAACAATGCATCATAAGTAATGTGCAATAGATTTATATTTAGGAAACCGCTTGTCTCTGGGCTGCATACTGGCACACTGAGCTTCAGTGTTGCTACATAAATTTACTCAAATTCAGTCTTGGGAACCCTAAAACTGTTCAGTTTCCTTGAAAGCTTGATTTGCATATTCTGCAACAAATAGTCACAAATTAATCACAAGATTTTCACAAGACATCATTATCTAAAAACAACCCAGACAGGCATCTTTAAGTCAATGCAAGAAGATTTCTGAAATGTAAATAGCATCCAGCCATGTGCACAAGGCCACAGTCTTGACTTCAGAAACATTTAGGTCCATGGACTACATTCCAGCAATTTTTATCTAAGACTCCTTGCCTTCTTCCTTACCTGAAGGAGGTAAGTTACTTACTAAAGTAACTGAAGATCAAATTTTTGCAAAGTATTGTAAATTTGGAAGCATCTATACATTCATATATATCAGCATTCTGTAGATGCTGAGGTTTTACTTCCAGGTGTAGGATAAGAGGTGGCACAGCTGAATAATGCTGCGGTAGAAATTAATTCAGACTGATTATTTCATAACATCCTCAGGAGATTAGTGTGATCCAGGCATATTGTCACTCTCACATGCTTATATCCTACTAACAACATCTTAAAGGATTTGATCACCATAAAAGTTTTCAACTTCATAGAAATAACAGACTCAATCAAAGCAAGGACAGAAAGTCTATATAAAATTACAGAAAAGTACTAGGGAAAAAAATATAGTAATCATTTACTCCACAACTCTGATAGCATCCATGTCATGATAATCCATCATTCTTGATTCAGTATGCATTCCCTTTAATGCATAAAGACTCAGTAGTCTTGTTTTTTGAACCCTAGCTTTGTAAAACTAATTTCCATGTGTAAGGATGCCAAAATCTCCCTTTTCCTGGGGTAATTTTGTCATTTAAAGTTTCTGCCAAGCACAGACATTAATTCTTACTTTTGTCTCTTTACAAGATTTCATAATACATTCCATGTTCTTAACTGAGGTTCATTTTAAGATTTCTGCTTTAATGCTTCAATACACCTTTAAATATAAAATTTTCATTAAGAAGTACAGTAACATCACTGGAAGATTGTTACTGATTTAGGCTTTTAAATTCAGTAAACAACACTCTTGCCTAGTCATTTATGATTAATTAATTGATGTATAATGATCAAGTTTAGTACAAGAAATTCTCTAGAGAAAAAATAACCTCTACTGGAAAAATATTTGTGCACCACTCTCTAATATGATCATATGATATCAAATGTACTTTTTAATGATTAAATCATTTCCCCCTCTCTTTCACTTTAAAGCATGGAGGAAGCTCATGACTCTCAAGGCTATGACAAATAGACTTGAATCTTACAGTCAGATTTATTGTGCAAGCTTGGAGCTTCTGTTGACTGTTCATATGAAAATTCCCATAATGTAGTATTATTAACTACAGCTTTATTGTATGAAGAGACAGACTGATATTTTACAGAAAGCTTTGAAAAAAACTATACCACACAATATGCACTGCTGTAAATTAATTAGATTATCATATTCCATCAGCAATATCCCCAGAGAAGCAGGCATATAAAAGTGCTATCTTTCTTTTGCAGATGAGAAAGTGGAGATGTTAATTTCTTCTTTTCTCCACAAGCTTCAAATTATGGAAGTGCACATATCAGAGTCCCTGGGCTAATTGTACTTTTGATCCATTCAGATTGCCAGAGGCTGTATTTTGACATCAATACCAGTTAGATTGTGTGGCCTCACTGCACTACTTCTCTTTCAGGAGCAACCACTGTAATAGACAAATCAAAATCCTCTTAAAGGACAACATGATTTATTTAAAACTAAAGAATCAGAGAGAGAAGAGGTATCCAAAAGAAAAAGAAATAGTCTATGTAAATATATAAGCTGTTTGAAAATGTGATCTTTTTCTGTATGATAACTCCCACAGATAAAGCTTTGCTTCCAATTACATCATTCTGAAACAGTTTGTCATTTTGCTTTTCTGTTAACAATTTTCCTTCAACACTAACACTTAGTGAAATGATAACTAAATTCATACATGATCTTGTCAGCTGTATCACACTGCTATTCTATGATAATGCCTGACAGTTACCAAACTGTTAATAGGGACACCCACAAAAGTTTTGGGTTTGCCAGTTTCCTCAACTAGGGATGAGAATCTCTTCTTTGAATGAATTGTACTGTCTGTGTTGGAGCTGTTAGTACAGCTGAGTTTTATTTTAGTTAGATAATATGTTCTCACTGGATGTTTTTCCTTTAGGTTTTCAGCAGAACTCTAGATTTCAGTTAGAATTTAAACTTTTAGCAGGTTCAATACACAAATATACATTTGCTTTCTGTGTAATTTCATGACATATGAGAAAGAAATAAAGCTTAAAAGAGCAAAATTTACTTCAAAAATAAATTGAAAATCAAAAAGACGTTGCTTGATCAGATGCAGAGGAATCTAGACCCAAAGAGAAAGACTAACAAATAAGCAATTTTATATAATTTTATTTTATATTTTAGCTAACTACTAAAGTATTTAATTAAAAAAATAATAGTGCTATTGACTATTTTAATTAAAAAAATAATAGTGCTATTGAGGAAGTGATTATCATATAAACTCTTCAGAAAGAAGTTCTTTATGCAAGGCATAATTAAATTAGAACTTGCAAAGATATAGAGCTTTTAGAGTTTTCTCAAGGCAAAAGCCCTAAACAAGAACAACACTACACACATGCTACAGCAATCATCTCCAGGTATTTTTTTAGCTGAAGCAAGTTTTAAGCAGATGCTTTCCAGTCTCCAGTTACTGTAGAAGAGCACTGTAAGTGATTAATTTGTATGTCATGTAGTGATACAGAAGGTGGCCATCCTGGTAGAACTGCTCAGAGACTATGACTCGATATGAGAATAGGTCAGAGGAATTAATTGTGCCCTCTTACTTCTGCAGAGATTCACTCTAATTACTAGAATCAGTAGAGATTTGTCACTGATTACCAGGTGAATGAAACATAATAACCCGACACCTACACCTGCCAGGCACAATACTGGGGTCTTAAAGATGATTTTCATGGTTGTCAGTTCTGTAGCAAATATTTTATTTAAAATATTTTTAGTTTGTAAAAGAATAGCAAAGAAAAACATCGCTCAACAATACTGTAATTCAAATATAATCACTTATCAATGGTATTGCATCTGAGACAATGCTTTAACAGGTGAAACACCTGCCACAATATCAGGGTACACAGAGATTTGAAAGGTCACCACCTTTTTAATCTCTATGTGTACACTGATACCATGACAGGTGTTTCACTGTCATGTTTCACTGTAATTTAAAAGGTGATTTAGAGCATTAAAACTTTACTTAAATGGTGATTGAAACATTTTTAGAATATTTTTTCAAGAGAATATTTTTGGCTTTTACATTACTCAATCTAAATGTATGTATGTTACATCTTGTATTTCGTAGATTTTCATCTTGCAGTTTGAAGTTCATAAAATCATATTTGAAGAGAAGCACTATACACCCTGATATGGATTAAGACAGCAGTGTTAAACAGTTCTAGTTTCATTCTTCCATTTTAGATTCATTATAACTACTCAGGCTCAAGGCTTGTAATTATTAAAATGCATATTTCTCAGAAATTTAAAACTATATATGTAGTTTTGAATTCTGGAAAGCTGCTTTCTACAGAATTAAGAGCAAAAGCCTTGGCTTAAAAGAAGAAATTCACAGAACTAATAGATTATGTAACTCTGCTTCACTCCCTATTTCAGAAAATAGTTTCCTTACATGAGGATCAAATATGTACTTTTAGCTAATTCAGAAAGGAATGATGTGTAAACTTGAATGGTATATTACAAATGTTTACCTGGTTTGCTGCAAAAACTTCTTATTTGAAGCATTTGAATAATGTGATATTTTATTCTGCAAATTTGTTAAATATTTCTTCAAAACTTTAGCAAGGCACTTTCTTGACTCTCTGGGAAACCTTAAGAGTCCTATTCCTTTTTAATTATTGTTATTCCTATACATAAAAATAGTTCTTCTATAGTCAACAAAAATTTCTTCTATAGCTCATAGTCATGAAACTTTTACAAACTTCAGCTCTTTTGTCTAAAATAGATTGTATTAAAACTTGAGAGAAATGCACATAATGAAGAAGAAAGTAGAAAACATGAAGAATGACAGACAAAACTATGGATTTGTATTCATTGCTTCCTTTAGGGATGTTCCTTCGCAGGACAGCTGACAAAACAATTCTGTGATGGTTTTATTAAAGTTTCATGGACTTCTGAAGGTCACACTTTGGCCTCTTTAGGAGCCTGGTTAACAGAGTTCTCTGGCAGTCTATCCTGAAAGGCTATGGAGTCCAGAAAGGCTGGGCATTTATAAAGAAGGAATCCTTATAAGCACAGGAGCGGGCTGTCCCCATGTGCTGAAAGATGAACTGGTGAGGAAGAAGACTAGCCTGGATGAAAAGACAGCTTTGTCAGGAATGCAGGGACAAAAGGAGACTTTATGACCTTTGGGAGAAGGGGTAGACAGCCCAAGAGGATTACAATGATGTAAAGTTATTCACAGAGGAAATTAGAAGGGCCAAAGCCCAACAAGAACTCAATCTGACTACAATCATACAATAAAATGAGAAATATTTATATAAATATATTAAGAACAAAAGGAGAGTTAGGAGAATATCCATCCAGAATTGTGTGCAAAGGGAAACACAGTAAACATAGTAAAGTAAAACATAGACAAAAGGTACTTCCAGCCTACTTTGCATCTTTAAGACCTGTTGTTCTGCAGACATGCAGTTCCCTGAGCTGGAAGACAGAAACAGGGAGCAGAATGAAGGCCCCATTCAGACAGACAAAGAAGGAGAGGTGGGGGAGCTGCCCTTTGTGCCAAAACATGGGCTGATTGCACTGAGGTGTCTTCAAAGAGCAGCAATGCACAATTGAGAACTGATAGGTGAAAATTAGAGACCAAGAAAAAAAGAGTAACTTTCAGGTAGGTGCCCAGTAAAGACCCCCTGATCAAGACAAGGAGACTGATGAAAATTTCTTTCTTCAGCTGGAGGTAGCTTCAGCGCATTTCATAGTGTCTTCATCATGGCCACAGGCTCTGATCCTGATAGGGGTCTTAAGCCACCAAGACATCTGCTAGAAAAGTGCAACAAGTGCAACAAGCAGTCCAAGAAAGTAGAGAAGTGCATTAAGGAAAACTTCCTAGTAGAAGTGATTGAAAATCCAACCAGAGGAGAGACACAGCTGAACCTATTATTCAGTAGAAAAACTGTTACAGAAGAACTTATCAGAAGGGTTAGAGGTAGAAGAAGTCGGGTAGGGAAGACAGTAGGAGGTCAATACAGATAAGTCAAGACCTCTTAGCCAAACCAAAACACAAAACAAAGCAGAAAGCAAGGGAAACAGGGATATGCGTACTGGAGAGATGATAGGAATGCGGCCTGAGAACACAAGGAGGGGATCAGAAAATTAAAGGCACAGATGAAACGGAACTTGCCTAGGGACATGAAATATAACAAGAATTTTTTTCAGGCACATAGATTAACAGAAGAGGATGAAGGAAATTGTACCACCTGCCTTGAGGAGTGAAATGGGGGATTTAGCTACAACTGACATGGAAAAGGGTGAGGTATTCAAATATTTTTTTTCCTCAGTCTTCACTAGCAAGAACCCTAGCCACACAACCCAACTATCAAAATCCAAATGAAGGCATGGCAGTAAGATCAAGTTCAAACCATCTTGGGAACATCAATATACTCAAATCTGTGGGACCTGATGAGACACGTTTGAAGGTTTTGAGGGAACTGGTGGAATAAGTTGTTAAGCCCTTATAATACCAGTGTGGTATTCTGGTGAACTTTCCAGTGATTGAAAAACATGTTCCCATTTTTAAAAAGAGAAAAAGAAAAACTTCAAGAACTAAAGCCCAGTGAATATCAAATCTGTGTCTGACTGCTAATTATGCTAAGCCTCATGGAAAACAGAAAGGTGATTGGCTTCACTTAAGACAAATCATGACGCAAAAATTTGATGTTATTCAGCGATGTATTACAGAATTTCTGGAAAAGGAAAGAGTGACTGATATCTTCTGCCTATATTTGTTCAGTGCATTTGATAGTGTCTCACAAAATGTGCCTCTAAAATGAAGAGGAATGGATTTGATGGATGAATGACTTGGTTGTAAACAAATGAGTTGGGTGATTTCATTTACAGAGTGTGCATGGTGCACAAACAGGTCAATCATGGCATCAGGCCCAGTCAACAGAGGTTTAAGAAAGGCTGGGTGCAGCTTGACCAAACGGATATCTTTCCACAACAAGGACTGTTTGGTGGGTGAGGGAAAAGCTGTGTGGATATTCCTTACCTGGGTTTTAGTAAAGATTTTGACACTGGTTCCTTTGGCATTTTTCCAGAGAATTAGTCTAATACCTGATCAGACACAATACTTTATTCATAAACTATGGAGAAACCTAACAGGAGTGCCTGTCATTGTTGAACTGGACAATTGCATCATATCCACTAACAAATGAAAGTACAACAGTTGTGGTGACAGGATGAAACTTAAATCATTCATAGAAACCCAGCACAAAAAAAGCTATTCAACACTTAAGAGAGAGTACTCTCTCTTTGCTTAATAGGATAGACAATTCTTTTATGTTTAAAGCACATATTGTCTGAAATTATTTTCTTGTCTGGAGCAGTAAGTGCTACTTCCCTGGAAGAAGAAGATGACGAAGTTGAAGAGGAAGATGAAGACAAAGAAGGAAGAAGAAGGAAGAAGAAAGAAGGAAGAAGAAAAAGACAGAGAAGAAGAAGATGAGGATGAGGAGGAGAAGGAGGAGGAGGAGAAGGAAGAAGCAGCAAATTTCTGGTACTTGCACCCTGAAGTGTAAAAATAACCTTGTTAGGAGTAGAACTTGGAAATATTGTGCAAGAAGTTGCATTGACAAACCATGAGTTTAGGCATTGCAAAAGATGTAGCATAAAAAACATTTCCCAATGTTTTCTCCATAGGTCAACTTCCATTCAGTTATTTTAAATTTAAAATACAGCATACTTATTACTAGTAAAAGATTATTTCTGGGCATTGCAAAATGACAATATTGGTTTGTTTCCCTTTTGTTTACTTGCAGATGTCCAATTATTTGCTTTACAGTTATACAAAGATAACATTACATTTTACTTTTATTCAGGGATACAAACAATAAATGAAGCACTTTTTACATTTTCCAATTTTCATGCATCAAAATATTTGTTTCAAATTAAGTCAGACTGCATTATGAAATCCAAGCAGCAATCTAAAGAATTCAACATTGAATATTTGACTCTCCAAATATATTTTTAAAATTCTCAAGGAAAAAAAAATCCTCAAACAGACCAAAATGGCAGTTGCTTCAAGAAATTAATGCAAATTTCAATCAAAGGTTGTGTAACAGAATACATAATTGAACTTGTACCATTTGTAAACTTATGCTTTTCTAGTACTTATACACTCAAGTCATCTGTCTGCTTTTCTAGATTTTTCTTGCATGTTGCATGCCACCATTAGCACATTCTTGTGTAATGGAAAGAGAGATCATGGCCAGTTGGGGCAAAAAGGTATTGGTTGTTTTGAAAACAAAAAAAGATCAAGAGAAGAATCTCTGTAATATACCACTTACTTGTCCATAAAACTTGCATTTGTCCATTAACAACCAATGTCACACATCTACACTACAACAAGCACTACAACTATGTGACATTTCAACCTCCAGAGCAAAGCTTTGTCATTTGGTTGAGAGCAAGTAGTTGATTGTGAGACATAGGTTGTGAAATCTAGCACCAGAACAGATCTGTTGACCTTCCCTTCATTGTAGGGCATTTTTGGTTTTTTTAACGACTCCTACAAATGAGCAGCAAGTAATTTCTTGCATGTTGCCACTCTCATACAGAAATGCATCAGTGACACCCTCTGTTCTCCCAAATTTTCAGGGCTGGGCCAAGGAGGCTGTGGACCCAGGACAGGTAGCATCCACAGCAGAAGGAAATATCTTTTGCAGCAGTACCACTCTGTGAAGAGCCAACAGTAGGAGCACTACCAATCCAAGTCTACTGGTCTTCATGGGGGATAGGAACAAAGTCACTCAGAGAGTTAAGAAGGGTCCAAATATATCCCCTTTTCTAATTTCTCCCTGGTTCATCCTAGTGAATTACTCTTGCAAGCTTAGTGTGTAAACACACTGGAAATTCAGATGCCTTCCTGTACAGATACCTGCTTCAAGACACTGTTTTTGAACTGAAAAGACAAAAGCCAAAATAAACAACAAGAAGGTAAAATATAGGCAACACAACAGTTATACAAGTAAAAAAAGCAATTAAATAGATGAATAACATAATTCATAGGGCAAAAGTTGACCCATGTCTTTTGCTGGTTTTTGTTTCCAGGAATCAACCAAGTCACTCTTAATTATCCAGACACTGCTGAGTCTCTATAACAAGGCATTGCTTGAAAAGACCTCTAAGGACTTCATATTGGAACACATCACTGTGCATTGCAGACTATGCAGTTCACTAAAATGAAAACCCTTCTGTTTAACTTTCCTCCCTTCTCTATGCATCTGTGTATCTGCACATTCTGGCTGTAGGTTCTGCTGCTCATTAGGAAAAGCAGTGACTACACAGGTGACAGGCTGCTGGAAGCAGAAAAGTAAAGTACACACCATCAGATGCCACCTGCAGTTGAGGGCGAGGATTAGTTACTTTTGTGCATGACAAAAAATATCCAAGTACTCTGACGCCATGTTCTGGCCAGGCACCTACATCATCAGCTTACAGATTTATTCCTAGTAGTCAGTAGGAATAGCAGTGTAGAAGGAGGAAAGGGTTGGTAGGATTTGGTAGGTGTGAAAAACGTGAAAGAGATACACATCCAAGCTCAAGGCTAAATGGATATGAGACAGTACAAGCCTCAATTGTGAACCTCTGCATAATCAAACTCTTTAGAAAATCCCTTTGTAGGCCTAGAGAACACAACTTGGAAATGGGCATTGTGCCACAGCTGTAGTTCAGTCAACTCACCAGCCCTTCAAGTGCTTAGGCTGAAGAGTATAAGCAGAAGTGTTACTCACAGGTGGCTGTAGGTGACAACAGCTGAATATAGGAAAAGTCTCATGGACCCATGTGAGGAGCCCAGAGTAGTCATGCTAAGGTATTAGAAGGTCCTGAACACCAGCTGATGCTATCTCCCCATTCCCTAGTCTCTTGCTGAGAGTTCCACAGTATCTCTAGGAGTAAAGGTGAAAGCAGCACAGGTGGCCATGAAACCATGCTTCAAAACTGTCCCAGAACACAACAACCAACTCACAAACACCAGTGGAAATGATTTGCACAGAACCCTTAGCATTTTTGAGCTCTGTAATACAAAGAAACTTAGGGAGGGGAGAGAGAGAGAAGTGGTACATGCTTCCACATTGCTACTTTACTCAAACTACCCCATTCACCCGACTCACACAGAAATCTGCTGCAGACATCAGCCATCACTACTTTGTTTCACAAGACCAAAACCAAGTAGTCCTACAGGGACTCAAGGTATAACTAAGCACACAACTGGCAAGCTGCAAGTTGGCCAGGAAAGCTGAATGTTAATGCAATTCCAGACTATGCAAGCAAACTGTCCCATGGGAAATTTACAGATAGCAGTGCTCTCTGCTAAAAGGTAGTAAAAGCCTCTTGTAGAACTAGAACCAAAATATATCTCTGGCTGCCCTCCTATCATGCAACTGTTGAAATATAAACAATATTTTTAACAGTGAGAAAGAAAACAACTTGTTTCTAGAAGTAGAAAACCAAAATACTACTTGCATCAATACGTCAAATATAGTAAAAATCTGTTGGAAGGTGGTATAAAATAATAAAAAAGCCACAAACCACCAAATCACAGGCATTTTCCCTAAGTATGGCTATATTCTGTGGGTTTGAAATTATATTGTATAGACACAAACACACTGAGATGATATGTCTTTCTGTGAATTTCTAGTTGTTGAAAAAGTTCAAACTTAGTGGAGAAAAAGGGACCCAAAAGTTTGAAAACTGTTTTATTAGCTTAACATGAGTGACTTCTTTTTGTAGTATTCTTCATACATTTTTCTGGTATATTTGCTTTCTGGTTACCAGAGGAAGCTCAGGATGTGTAACATGGAGTATTCACCAGTCATTTTACCATGCTGTTGAAATTATTTCTAAAATAATTGGTGAATATTTCTAAAATCCCTAAACCATGTATGGATTTATTAAGTTTTCCCACACCCTCCTCTCCCCTGGTTTTTGCCTAATGTGGTAATCATATCTGGATTCTGCTACTGATCCTCAGGAACATTCAGCATCAACAGAATTCCTCATGTAAAACCCTACATGATGAGTGATGGTAACAGGTTTGGGCAATACATATGTTATTACCTGTAGAACAAGGACCAGCTGTTCTGAAACAATGGGAAACAGACATCTATATTTGTAGGGACACCTCTCTTCTATCATTCCCTTTTTGGGAGACATTGGTTTTGCAGCAAAATATTCCAATAAAAACTGCTTTGTTTTACAAGTGCTTCTCAGCCATTCAGGAAAAATGCAGAATCAACATAACCAGACTTCCAAAGCCTGTATGTCAAGCCTGCATGACCTGAAGGCTCACAAAATTCAGCTATTTTACCTATTCAAATGATTTGTTAACTTTGATACCAAATCATAATTATTTCTCATATTTATGTCAATTTTCACAACCTCCCGCTCCCCCACGCAATACCAGTTTAACAGGTTTCTACTCAAAATAGCAGCCAGCTCCATTAATCACAAGGAAATCATACCTTACCCTTCATGTATGTTCCCCACTCTCCTAATTTCAGGAAAAAAATATGTTTTGGGAAGCAAAATCTAGACTCATTGCAAATGAGAAAAACTTGGAGATAATTCTATATTAATTTGATACCAATTGCCCCTTAAGCCCCATAATGTCAAATTCATGCCTTATTCCACTGTGATTTCTAGTGACGTATAGAATCAGAGAGTCATAGAATGGTTTGGATTGGAAGGTATCTTAAAGATCATCTAGTTTCAAGCCCCTGCCATGATCCGTGACTCCTTCCACTGCAGGAGGTTTCTCAGAGCCTCATTCAGCCTGGCTGTACACAGTCCCAGGAATGGGGCAGCCACAACTTCTCAGGAAATGGGTTCCAGTGCCTGTCCACCCTTACAATAAAGAACTTTTTCATAAAATCTAATCTAAACTTGCTGTTTTTCAGTTTGGAGCAATTTCCCCTTGTTCTGTCATTACATGCTCTTGTAATAGTCTCTCTACCTTTTTTGTAGGCTCTCTTTAAGTACTGGAAGAGTGCAGTAAGGTCACCCCAAAGACTTCTCTTATCTAGAGTGGACAGTCTCAATTCTCTCAGCCTTTCCTTGCAGAGAGGTGCTCCATTCCTCTAAAGAAACATGCAGTATTAAAATTGCAATTTTGGCTGCAGAACTAAAGCTCAGTCCATGGAAGATTCTGCAGAAGCTTTCACTGTTTTCAATAACAATTATCTATCCCTCCACTTGAAGCATCAATATGCAAGAGAAATTTTTTTATATATTTCATGTTCTTCAGGACAGAAGCTCCAGTAATAGAAATGAAGTTTGCCCTTTTTTTAATTTTCTGTTTTCTGCCTTTTTTAATTTGATATTTGGGAGCCTGGAAAGGCTGAGTGGAGCTACAGACTTGAATAGATGTAATCCTGATTAATAGTGATGTAAAAGTAGAAATAGGCTACATGTTAATGACCATATCAAATCCAAATCAATTAATAGTATTTATCTCCTGGAAAGTGCTAAATGTCAATGCAACAATACTTATCAGTCTTTCAGTTTCTGTTATGAATTGTTGTCAAATCATATATTACACTGTATTTAATTTTCTGCCCCCAGCAATTTTTCTTGTAAGCCTGTTAATAGATAATTCATCTCCTTCTAGCTTGGTTGCTCCT
Source organism: Certhia americana (assembly GCA_018697195.1). Lineage (NCBI taxonomy): Eukaryota > Metazoa > Chordata > Aves > Passeriformes > Certhiidae > Certhia > Certhia americana. The sequence continues at coordinate 48,463,795 of CM031878.1, read as the reverse complement.
CCAACAGACCCAGTTTAGCCTCAATTTGTCAGTGAAACTGTGTCGAAAACAGTTTATTTCTGGTACTGCCCTCAAGATTCAAGGCTCATTGTATTTACTCCATGCAATGCTAAGATACATAATTCTGTGCTCAAGTGGACAGCAAATCAACTCAGGTGATGAAAACCTTTTTCATACTAGGCTTCATAAAGGTTATTAAATTAACATTTGTGTGATATGGTTCTTCCTGGTGATACCAGTACTTGAGGTGAACAACATAGCGGACACAAGTTTCATTCATTTTACGGTTTGATCACCTTTGAACATAAATAAGATTTTTTAGATTCTTTTTTATTAGACTGACTTTTACATTGCTGATGGCCAAAATGGTAGTACAGATACCTTAATTTCTGAAGAACATGACTTCCTTGTAGAGTTCATCTAACTTGCACTTTATTTTTCAAGTCGTTTTAGTAATGAGCACAATACAGTACAATCATGCATGCAGCTTGATTCTATTCATTCTGGCATTTAACTGGAAAGTATAAACCCCTTTGTTTTGTTTTGTTTTTATTATTTTCAAGGTTTTACAAAGGAGGGAGGAGATTCCTCACTGGCATACATACAAAAAGTATAAATGTCTTAGTTTGAGTTCCACTCAAAATTCACACAGGAAAAAAACTCTGCAAATATTTTAGTAAAAGAGCCAAAGTTTTAGAATTGAATTAGCAATTGCTTTATTTAGAATTGCTTTAGAATTTTTATTTAACATATTTTACAGGAAGAAAGTCCAACCCTTACTAAAAGAACTACTAGTTACATTGGGATCAGTAGCATAAATGTCCAAATTTCAAGGGACTCAACTCATTACCCAAAAATTAAACAAAGAGAATTTGGAGAATTTATTAACAGTTAAAACAATAGTAGCACATCTTTTTTATGAATGACACATTTTTTTACACATTTTAATATTAACTTCTAACAATATACTGTTATGAGGTACAGGTTTTAATTAGGTTCTAAAAACGCAGCTAGGTCTTATTTTATGTGGCCATTCCTTACCTGCTTGACCTTCTTGTTGGATAAATAAAGAGGGCCCATCAATGTACTTTTAAAATTACAATCTTTTTGTTTGTATGAAGGCTTGGCCTGAGTGTTCTTTCTTTCATACTTCTGTCCAATCATCATTCACATTTATGAATTTTAAGCATGATGCACACCTAAGTTTTCAGAACAATCACTAAAATCTTGGATAGTTCTGAAATGTAAATACTCTTACAGTTAAAGGAAGCATTTAAATAGGTATACTGATAGGATTGGTAACACAGACTTGACAACTGGCCCTACAATCTTAGCTGCTCAGTTATATTTGAATTTCCCAATTGTTGATCCCTGTACAACAAAATAAATTGGCTGAAAATTAGTATACATATGCATTTGAATCTAATCACATTCAGTTCTTCCTCTTAACTACAGCTATTTGGATTTTCACAGATTTTTTAGCTCATAATTCCTCACTTCTTACCTTTTGCTATTAACTATGCAGGAAAAAATTGCTGTCTGAGAAAGGCATTGTTGGAGGTTAGTGGAGCTTGCTGCATGAAAAAGTAAATGTTGCTAAAGTTCACTGTTTGAAAAGTTACAAAGTAGCAGGTCAAAAAGTGTCACAGAGGTGCTGAGAAGTACATGATACCTTGTCCCAACAACAATAAAGATGTTAATTGGTCGTGGTGTCAATGTCCTAAACTTCCGGCTGAGCCTTGCTTTAGGGATAGAAGCAGATTTTGGGCTAGCAGCCTGTCTGGTGTCATTCATGACTACATGAACTATATGGCTCTGGGAAGCGATGACAGGCGGCACCTGAATGATGGGATTTGGCATAGAAATCATCCAGCTAACTACAGGCAAGATGATTTCACATGTGTCTGGTAGATGCCACATGGAAATCCCTCCCCAGTTCTGTGGAAGCGGAGCAGCTATGCTGGGGGACATCTAAGCACTCTTTGTCATGTTAATGATGTTTTGGGGTTCTAACCCCTTATTTCTGCCACAGATTGACCCCAGTTGGGCAGAGAATCTTCGTGTGGAGTGGTGCTGGGCAGTGCAAAAATAATTGACTGTACTCAAGTTCAATACATTCAACTGATGGTGCAAATTTGTTAGTACCAAAATGAACTGCAGGCTTCTGTGAAACATCTGTAGGGAGACATTCAATGCATGATGAGTGATTTCATAGCTGGAGCCATTCTCTCTCTTCCTGATGTGCTGCAGTTTCAGCACACAGGTGTGTGAAACAGAGGTACTGGCATCTCTGTCACAGACCACTAGGTCTTATGCTCTGCCAATGGCTCATTATTTTCCCTGGCTTTCTGAACAGGCTAGGATAGTAGAGTTTTATGTGAATCATTGCAGATTCCTGCTTGGACTCCCATAGTTAGTAATTTCTGGATGTGGCATTGTAAAGGGCTTTTGACAAATTAACTGTATTTTTGCTGAAATACTCACAAAATCCATATCGTGGGTTCCAGCTGCTCTGAATGAGACTTGTAAGTTCATAATCTTACAGGACTGTTCGCTTTCAAATTTAATAGTCTTAAATTGAAAAAAACCAAAAAAAGTAAACCAAAAATCCAGACTAAAAAATCTGCAAAACCAAAGAAAATATTTATCTTATATATTTAGAAGATCTGCCCAAAACACGTCTCTGTTTTACCTAAACAAAACTGAAGTGCTGTACTGCCCATATGAACTCAACAACATTAACAACTGTAATAAAACAATCTGTTCTTAAACATGCCACCCGATCATTTTGTGAAACATGGTGCCGCTAACATTTCATGGCTCGATCAGTCTGAAAGCATACATATTGTCAAAGTTTTTTTACAATGGGAAAAAGCACCCTGGGATATCCCAACACTATACATTACTGAGCAAGTGAGGCCAAAGTAATTCTGTTTTGTTAGTTTAGATGCAGAATCTTTTGGCATAGTTTTTGTGGTAATATAAAGGCCATGTTACTTTGCAAAAGTTTTTGTTTGGAGTTGGTTTTTAATATGTTTTTATTTTTGCCATACCATGCATCTGGATGACACAATAAAGCTTCAGTTATTTAAAAGAATTTTAACTTCAGATACTTTATTTATATACGCATATTCATCTTTTTTATTTGCACTCATGAAGACATAAAAATCATCTTTTCTAAACGAATGCCAAAGGACCACACTTTGACAATGGGTTTGAGGAGTGACTGTACTGCATCTTGTTAGAAAGTGTACTTATTTTTTATGCAGCCTAGACTGTAAGTTATTTCACTTTCAAAAGCAGCTCCTGTCAAACAGTTCACACCTATTAATTTTCTCAGTAGACTATTTTGGAATGTGCAGATTTTTAATCAATTGAAAGCTGTAACAATCTACATAAAATTCAGCAGCTTCATATCTCAGTCACTGAGTCAGTTAGTGATATTCATTATGTTTTCTACTTGCATTGCTTCTAGTTTATATTTTAAATTTTGATGCAAATACTTATAGTATTACATTTATGCCCAAGAATTTTTATAAGTCACAGTTTTTACATTTTTGTCTCTATTCCTATGGTTTTGAAATTTTTATCTTGTTTCTCTTGCATGTTCAAGATATCAGGACTTTGCCATCATTCATGGCTTCATTCCACATGGATACACAAAAAGTTCCAAAATAATTTTCAAACAGTTTCAGCTTAATTTAACCTAATAATTTTAAGCAATGCAAAACCCTTTTTTCTGAGTTATATTTTCTGTAGAAACCTAAACTTTAGAAAAATTAGAAATGGAGGTCTGGGATACCTTGTCATTGTGCTGACTGACAGGGTCTTACCACATTTATGTCAGCAGTTATTTGAAAGCCTAATTCTACTTTTGTATTTGGCTTCATCTACAATTATAAGACAGTTTTTTACATGATCCTCCAGAAAAGAGTGAAGTTAATGCTTTGTTTCACCAGAGGTTAATCCCACTGCAAGGCATTTATTGAATTCCCATGTAGACCTTTAATTTAGAAGTCACATGGTTCAGTCCAGTAGAGCTGAATGAAATCTCTTAGGGAATAGGCTAGGGATAGTTGCTTTCCTTCTGAATGAGGGAATTCACATGAAGCCTTAACAGGCTGTAACTTACCATTATTGTTCCAACCCTTTGGCTATTTTGTCCTACCTCTCCAAACAAAGTAGTCATCAATATATTACAAATTATATTTCAGTACCAATATTATTAATCTGGTAAGTGATGGATATTCATTTGGAGTAAGCATGCTAATAGGAAGTATATATGTATAAGAAATAATACACAGTCCTGCTAAATAAGTAATTGTGCATATGTAATGAAAGTGGAATATTAATCTTCTCATAAGTACCATGGAGTTTGCATAATTGAATGGCTTGTGATAACCTGTGAAAATTATAGATAAGCAGGGAAATAATCACCATTTGTTTCTTGTAATAGTTTTAAGCAATAGCTTCTCTCTGTATCTGGCAAGCTGTTAAAATAGTGTACAAGATAATTCTGAATGAATGAAAAATAATATAATACAGCAAGAAAATCAAATATAGCAGGAGGTGATCTCTATCACAACTACCAGCTTCTGTTATCACAAGACAAATTCTGGGAACTTTTGCCTTAGTAAAATCCCGAGAGAACTTCTGTGTTTGTTCAAGGAAGATAGACCTGCAGAATGTGCCCTGATACACAGAGTCACAGAATCACATGTTTGGGAGAGACCTTCAAGATCAACGAGTCCAACCCAGGCTCTGACCCCTCAACTAAACCATGGCATCAAGTGCCACATCCAGCCTTTTTTAAACACATTTGGGGCTGGTGACTCCACCACCTCCCCGGCAGACAATTTCAGTACTCTATCACTCTTTCCATAAAAAACATTTTCCTAATATCCAACCTAATTTTCCCTTGATGCAGCTTGAGACTGTGTGCTCTTGTTCTGTCAGTTGCTGCCTTGTGAAAGAGATCAACCCCCACCTGACTGCAGCCACCTCAGTGAGCTGTAGAGAGTGATAAGAAGTGTTTATGAATGTTAGGAGTTAGTTTTGGCAGCTAAGCAAGCCTCTGAAAAATTTTTTCAGACCCTTGGACCCTTTACATCCTGCTAGGTCCAAGAAGCAGCCCTGCCCTGCCAGTGCAAGTGGACACACATGCGATCCCACTTCCCCTGCATGGATCAGGCAGTCTCATGTCAGGCACTTGGTTAAAACCAGACCAGATGGAAGTGCCATCCCTAAGGCCTTGTTGATGGCATTTGTGTTGATTCATCTGAAACAAGGCATCTGTAGGGTACAGAAATGCTCCTAATACCTCAGGAAGAGATTTTCAGCTTTTGGATTTCAGGTACTATCTCTTCTATTTTGCTGCTAGGCTGTTCTTAATTCTACATATTCACTCTCTAAACCTTATAAACATGCCAGACCTTGTGTGGGTGACTTACATTGTATGATCTTTCCCAAGGGACTAATCTCAGCAAATTCCTATCCCATTCCCCCTAGTTTGGGTTAACCCAGCAGCTGGAAGTACCACACCAGAAATTCTTGTCAGCTACTGCTCCTGAGCTCAGTCCCATCTGCTGCTCCAGAGGCAAAGCAGGTGTGCTGCTGCTTACAGGTCTTCATGAAAACCATATACCACTTCACACAGAATGTGTTATCATTGTGGGGAATACTTTCTTTGTATATTTGGAAAAAAGGTAATTGCTATGCAAAGACCACATATGTTTGAAGGTTCATTGGTCAAATTATCATTTCCTATTTCCTATTTTCCATTTTCAGGCAGAGAAAACTGAGAATCCTGTAACCTGACACAACAATATGTAAATCCATTTACTAGCAGGATCCAGATTGCTGGGAGCTACTAACATAAAAGTCACTAAGCAACAGTTAACACAGATAAATTGTTTTCCTTTATTGCAGAGAAGGGTAGGTACATATCTCCTGCTAACAGACATGGACTTCTAGCTACTAGTTTCTTTGACATAATCACACAGTCTTAAAATAAATAAATAAATAAACAAACAAACAGAACAATAGGCAAAGGAGGGCATAATTGTTAGGTGTAATTATTTGGCTTTGAATATGCTGCTTATGGGAGTGAAACTCAAGGGGATTAATAATGAGCCATAATAGGAAAGAAAAACACTAGAACAATATAAATTCCCTTAAGGGAATTAATAGCATTAAAATAATAATAAAAAAGTAAAAATACTTGAAATGTTGGGAATATCTACAGGAAAATATAAACCAGTATCCAATTGTTCTAAGCAGCATACAGACATGTGGTAAATGTCAGCCTTTGTTGCAAAGAATCTGAAATAAGAGTAGTTTAGGTGGAAAGCTACAGAACATCTTTTTCCCTTGGGCCTAGGCAAATCCTTGTATTCAGATTGCTATGGGTTATCTGTCAGAGTAGAAGCTAAACCAACTCTCAATCCTCAATCGCTTTGACTGGAAAAGATTTTACACCTGTTGCACTTTTCATGCCAATTGAATTCCTCAGTCGCTGCTTTTAAGGACGGTTCTTAACTCAGATATTTATATTGTTCATTGATTAACAAAAGAACACATCAGGTATCAGTGCAGTGGGATACCAATAACCGCATGAAAAAAAGACTGATTAGCCATCTGAACATCCTCAGGAGAGAAATGCACACACGTGTACATGAAATCAGATGTTACATTAAAGGTCTGAGAAGCTACGTGACTGCCTTTCAGTCTGCTCACTGAATTCTCACCTCCTGCCATCATCACTGCTCCAAAGCTGTGTGTAAAATTGTGTTTCAGCAACAAACACCAACTGACTTGTCACAGAAAACCCAGAGCAAAACATCTGCATTTCCCAAACTTAAGGCTTCTCAGAAAAGTCTTAATCATCAAGATACTCTACTTAGTAATTAAGGACCACAAAGAGAAGACAGCTCAAAATCAGCACAGAGCAGTTAACCACAGCCATGAAGGCTCCAGAGTTGGAAGACTGCTCCTCTTTTCAGGTCACTGCAAGACAGAGACACAGCCCTACCTGATTTCTGTGGTCAGTGGAGGGGCTAGGCTGTACCCTGGCAAATAGATCAATCTCCACCAGGAAAGGGTAGGGCAGGCATTTTTTTTCTCATCCATTTTTTTTCTCTAGCACTGTGAGAGAGAGCCTGAAGGCTCTCACTCCTAAACAAGGACCAATCTGGGATTAAATACAGTTGTGAGAATCTGACATTAGTACCAGAAAAGATTGTAATGGTATTCTTGAACAAAACAGAATTGTTATTAACAGCTGGAGGCAGCAGCAAAGAGGGAATAACAAGAGGAGTGCATGAAACTTTCAATGAAGGGATGATTATCCTTAGGATAAGGTATGACTAGACAGGTGACTGGTGATCTGATTCCCAAGATCACCTTTCAAGATCAGAGCAAGAAGAAAAATGATGCTCTGGAAATCTAGAAGTATTAGATAAAATAGTGAATGGTTCAGGCTTTCCCTTTTCAGTTTCCTCTCCACAAGAAGTCTAGTAATGCTGTAAATAAAAAATAAACATGCCTAGGAAAAATGTTTCTTTTGTACTCTCAAAACTCCCCATGTACTCATGCAGAATAAGGAAGAAGCAACATTTTAGTTGATCTAACCTTTAATTACACATGATAAGTTCCTTAAGTCTCAGTTTTTGTATGGATTCTTGTTGTGGGTAATTTCATTGTGTCTACACTCTCCTATGTTAACAGCTACTAAAGTGGTGTTGTAATCTAGCCATTTTCAGAATACTTAAACAGCAAACAGAGTTAAAAGAAGAGAACAGAAAAACCAATCAGATTATAAACAGTGACACCAGAACAATTTATTGTGGAAAAAGAGGACTGGTGCAAGTTTTTCTGAGATTTATATGCTGGGGGTTTTCCTTTTTTTTTTTTTTTTTTTTTTTTTCCATTCTCATTTCAGTTTATTATTTGTTCAGCTCAGATTGCTTCTGGTTCACTTAGTTTTGACATATGACTAAACAAAATTGCCAAAGGCACATAGATGATGGATGACACAATGATGGCGGACTTATTTTCAGTCCAATTCTAAATTCTTCTAAATTTTTCTTTCTATGTTCAGCATACTGAAAGTATGGAAGTGGAGAAATTCACCTGATCTGAGTGTAGGGGAAAAAGAAGGAAGAGAAATCTGGACTGCATTTTTGCAGCAGTATAAACTTTATTTAAATTCTTCACCTCTAGGAGTTATCATTCCTTACAAATGTACAAAGAGATACAGGTAAATGCTTTTGCCTCCTGATGCATTGCATGGCAATCTCAATGAGCTTCCTTCTCTGTCCTGTTCAGGAAGCAAAGAAAACAGAAACATCACAGACTTGAAATTGCTGTTACACTGGTGAGCAGAGTGCTGGAAATAAGTGGCAGCAGAAGAGCAGACTACACAGCTCAGCATGGCCAGCATTATTAGTGAACATAGAGGAAAGGCAGAAGAAACAGGAGCCTGTCATTCATACCACATGCCTGCTAAAGGAACTGTAGTAGTTCCCTTGTGTGTGTGTGTGTGTGTGTGTGTGTGTGTGTGTGTGTGTGTTACTTCTACCTGTGGCCAGTGGCAGAGCTGCTCCTAAAGGAAAAGAAGGTAAATCTTGCCAAATACACCAGAGCTAGTTAATTAGGCTGATGACACCTTTTCCTTCATGTTAGACCTCCCCATACCAGGTTATGAAAAAGATATGATTTTAATTTCTCCTCCCTTGCTTTTTGCTAATAAACACCTCTTGCCTTACCTCTAGTAACAACAGAGATACTAATTTTGGAGGTTGAATGCACAACAACTCCCCCCCAAACACATCCAGAGACTTTAAAAAAAGGGTAAGTTACAGCAAATTTCTTTTCAATAAAAATATGAAGGGTAAATGTCATATTTTTGTGGTGATCCACAACATTTAGGACGGTGATATTAGAACTCTGCACAAACTTTTTTTTCTTAAAGAAAGGCCTGATGAAACTAAATATGTTCACTGTAATGCATGATTTTTCACTCCAGTATTTCAGACACATTTTTCAAATTCCACAGAATTCTCTGAGGTGAAAAAAATGTGAAGCTCCTTTTATGTTTTGTCACTCCTGAAAAAAAGGGTAAAATTATGATACCTATAGACCTTGAAGCATATGTAGGAGATTTTAAAACCAGATAGCCTACTGCTTGACCTACAGCTAGACATAACTACAAAAAGCACACTAACCTAAGCATACCAACTAGGCTTGCAAGTCTTGCAGTCATAAGAAATGACAAACACATTTTGAAGTTCTCTTAAATCAATGGACTTTAAACATCCTACAGACTTGGCAGACTTTTGCAATTACTACTTTATTGTTCTATCTTTGCACTTTTTCTTTTATACCTTCCTTTCCAGGAGGGTTTACTCCCTAACCCTCTACTGCTATTTTTCATTTTTTCTTACTTGTGCTGTGACTTTTTTGTTCTCCACTTCCTTCATGCTATCATCAGTGTAAACCAGGCTGATAATCTCTATTGGTTTGAACTTATCACAATACTCCATCAGTAAATTTAGCATAGATCACTGGCAACGTCACTCATTCTGTAGAGAAGAGGTGATAATGTTTACATTAAACTCGGACTTCAACCCCCTAGTTTGCTGTTGAGCTGAGATTAGAGCGATGTTAAGGAAAGGCAAAATAATAATTTTGGATTGTACATCAATCTTCAGGAACAGATGATTTTCAAATGCTAGTTAGAATCTCTTTTGTTGTGGGAGGATTAGAAAAAATCACTTTCATTAGAAATTTTTAAAGTGGAGTAATCTCCCCTATTTTTTAACATATAATTATTAATATTTGGCAAAGATGCAAATGACCACTTAGAAATTGATGCTTCTTTATGGAAAATTTGACTTGATGTGCATCCAAGGTCTGCAATATTTAGAGAAGATAAGGCCATGAACAGAAGTGGGCATGAAGTTGAAGAAATAAGTTGCAGGAATATTTGATTTTTGGCTAGTGAATCACACAGAGCTTTTAGGATTTTTACTCTTCAAAGTAATTTTTTGGGGGGCTTTTTTTTTTTGTTTTTTTTTTGTTTTTTTTTTTTTTTTTCCCCATAAAGTTTCTGTTTCATTTTGGAGGTTTTTTTCCATGAGTTTTTTTGTTTGTTTGTTTGCTTTTTTTCCTCAAACTACATACAAAACTAGGTAACAAAAATGATTTAAATGGTTCTAGTGAGATTCGAACCTCTAAATTAAAAAAAAAAAAAAAAAAACAAAGAAGAAACAACAAAACCAACAGTACAACTTTTATAATCACCTTAATTTCTCTGTTTCACTCATAATTGATAAATCAGACAGTAGGAAAATGCTGCAATTTCCAGACACACGCAGCTGAAAAATTTAATTGCTGAGTGGGAATAAGTTGTTTCAAGAGGGCCTGGCGCTTGTAGAGTGTCTTTTCACTCAGTCCTCATCGCTTCACAGCAGAGGTTCTATTCTTCCAGACTTCAAACTGAAAAACCACAGCCTTTGGGGAAATCTTTCATACATTGTTTCTAAAGCAGCCCAAGCAATCAGTTCCTGTAGTGCTGCACAATGCTGTCTCAAGTAACCCCTTGCAGATATTTCAGGATAACAGAAAACTAAAAGGCAGAGATGGAAGGTAGCCAGGCAAACTAGTCTGATCTCAGTAGATCAATTCTATGTGAGGCTAAATTAAAAATATGCAGTGTAGCATAGAGTTAAATATATAGAACCTAGCTCAGAAGGCATGTTAAACACCATAAAGACACTAATTCATATCCATGAAAAGTTCAAATTTCTTACTGTGCAGTATAAACGTGCACTGAATTCCACAGAAGAAATATTGATCTTTAGAAACAATTTTTTGCATAACCTTGACAAGCTGACTTCTTGCACATTTCTCTAGAAAGTATTTGCTTCTTTAATGTAGCTGTTCAAGGAAGGTCATTTGTCCAGCTTTTCCAAGACACCTAGACTAGGTCCTTCCCACAGTCTCCTAAAGGCCTTTTCCTTCCTGAGCAGAAAGGAAAGGTATCCTTCAAAGCTGTATTTTACTTTAGCTCTGTATGCATTTGGTCACTATAATTGCTATGTCTGATATATGGCAAAGGCCAAGTTATGACTGATTGATTGATTTGGGTGCATTCTATGCAGACTCATTATGACCAAAAGTGATGGTTCTCAAAATAAAAACTGGGCCATTATGACTCGCTGTCATAATCTGCAGTCAAAACTCTTGTTTATTATTTATCATAGGTAGGTTTCCGTAGTTTAAGACACATGCTTGCCATCTTGTCTCAGTCAATTTTATTGTTCAAAAATATTCTGAACAACTTAATCTAGTTGTACTTTGAGCTGAGGATTGAACTTTGAACTCCAGAAATCCCTCCCAATGTACATTATTCTATTTTATGGCATGCTGTATATATATAAATAAATCAGCCTACACTAACCCAGAATGTTATGTTCTGTCATACGATATTTCCACTAAAAGTGATCTTTCTCCCCTCTTCAACACACAAATTTATTTAATCAGAGAATTGGGGTCTGTCTTTGGGAAAGTCTCTTGCTTAAATTAAAGTCAGGTCTGAAATTTCAGACCAATGTACTCAGGGTACCAGATGCATTCATTCCTGAAAATCTTTAAGCCATCCCTCTTGGAAACCTTCTTCAAACTTTTATTATATTTAAAGTGATTTTTTTCATAGGTCCGCTTGGGGTCTTTCCCATTTTTATTTATATCTACTCTTCCTGCCTGCAGGCACCTCTGTGGAGGTTCCATCCCCTTGACCCCTTCCCCAGAGGCACTGGATCACTGTCAGGTGCTCTGAAGTTGTCTCAGCTCCGAGTCCTGGCCCCATAGCATCTCCTCTCTGGGTGAGTGCACCAGTCCCACTGTACAGTGACCATCCCTGAACTCCTCTAAACTTCAAGCATCACTGCCATGCTGGGAGACAGTAAACTGAATTTGGTAACTGTATAGGGACTAACAAATCCTGAGCAAAGGGGTATCATCATTTTCCCAAGTATGTTTTTCATACAGGCCAAGAAAATAATAGTCTTAGTTGTTGTCCAGAAACAATGCTGGCTGATATGTCCTTACTGCAGAGTTGCAGAGCTGCTCCCTGGCTGATAAAACCCATGTCTGTATCATACCAGGATGCATGATTATTCCAGCTCAAGTGCATGATTTTGCATTTTTCCTTGGTGCGTTTCACTGACTTCCTGTTGGTCTGTTCATTGTTTTCAATCAGGTTCCTCCAAATGAACATTTTGCCCTCCACTGTGTATTAACTGGTGCTCCTGGGTTGATGTTATAAATGAACTTGGTGAGTGTGTATTCTTTCAGCTTATTCACAGCATTTTAAACAACATCTATTTCAGACAGACCCTCGAGGAACATCACCTGTAACTATCCCCTACACACAATGTGTGGACAAAAAGAAGAGAAAAAATTGGATGTACAATGACATCCCAAGCTAATAAAGATAGATCATATCTACATATTTTGTTCACAAATTCTGCGATTTTATAGCAAGGTCATGCATGATACGCCCACACTGAATTTCCCATCAAATTCTGGTTCTTCATGTGCTCAGAAATGTGCCCAAGTCGACTTTTTCCATTTTGCATTCAAGTGAAGCTGACTGGTCTGCACTTCCCAGCATGATTCTTTTGGACAAAAAAGATGTGACATTTCCCTTTCTGCAGTTGTTACAGATTGCCTAGAATCTCCATGACCTTTCAAAGATAACAAAGTGCAGCCTTTCAAAGATATTGTCTGCACACCGTTAGACATAGCCCACCAGGTCCCATGAAACTTTATGGGTTGAGTTTCTTCAAGTGACTCATAAATAGGATCTTATCCACTATTGATTATTATTTTTGAAACTTGCCTTTAGAAAAAAGGCTTGGGAGAATTTGCTGGTGAAGGGAAAGTGGGAAAGGAGTTCTGTGCTGTCAGAGGGCAAGACATCATGAAATACCAGTGCCAATCTGTAAGTAGTAAATAAGAGAGCAGCTAACATTGATCTTTAAGGTATTGAGGGACGCAAACTAACGTATCATTTTGAGACACCATTCTTTTATCAGCTGTATAAGCTTGCAATCATGTACAAAATTTCTAGATGGGGTAAAAGCCCAATATTTTATCACCAATAATAAAAGCATAATTTTCAGGGTTCATGTGAATATTTGAAGCCTAGAGGTTCCTCGGCACAGTAATAGAATGTTGGTTATTATTTTTAATATGCAAATTGATTTTGAAGTAATTTCACCTTGAATTCATAATTGAGGCGTATTTTGCTGATTGTGTCTCCAGACAACAGGAGGAACACAACACTTCAGACTACTTTAGAAACTGAAGGCCTCCTTAAAAAATAAGGAGGCCCAAAAAATTGGACCACAACAGGAGCCACACAATCTCACTTTGTCAGCAGAAGCCTAAGAAAATAAATCATTCACATACAGGAAACACCCTTTGTGAAAGAAGAGAGATAATCAAGTGAGGTTTTTATGTTTTACAATGTGGTACCACATATAAGACAGGCTAAGAACTCCTGAGATTAAAAAAGAAATCATATTGTTCTGTCATACTGATTAGCAATGCTTATGAAATTCAGCACAGAGAGCAGGGAAAGTGATGACATTAGCATAGGCATCTATCAAGTACATTAGGCTTGGATCTTTAAAGCTGCTTAAAGGACTTGGATATCACTATTCAGTAGCATATAGGTCTAACAATTAGGATTGAACAACTCTAGGGGGAACAGAGCTGCTTAAACAGCTCTAAGATTTTGAAAACAGAAACAGAATACACGGTCTAATTCTGAAACACCAAAATAGGAACAACTTTTCTCTTGTTAATAATCTCATTAACTCAATGGGACTGCTGACATGAATATAATTACCTCATACATAAATAAGCATTTTCAGGTTTCCACATATCACAGACAATACCTCTCAGCACAAAAATAAAAATTAAAAAAAAAAAAAAGAGCTTTAATAATAAAATCTCATTACTTGCAAGTGTCTCTTTATAAATGTTTGGCAGTAAGCTTACTGGCAGAACAAATATGGTGTCAACAGCATATTGTTTAGCTTTGTTTAGGAAATGGTAAAGTACACACGTTATAAATTAAGAAAAACAAATTTATTTTTTTTAAGCTATGAGTCTAGCACTTCAGTTATGCAAGTGCACTTTACACTTGGGATGCAATTCAATTTGATGAAAGATCCTTTAAAATAATAAAGGTCTTCTGAATAAGTATACTCAGTGGGAAATAATGATCAAACAAGAGTTTTGTTCTGGAGTCTTCCAAACATAAACAAATATCTAATTTTTTAAACCTTTTTTTTCAAAGAAATATTATCTGCACACTCCAATAGTGAAGAATTTTTAGTCACCCGAGAAAAGAAAATTTCTCCAGGTAAAATGACAAAATATATTATCCAAATTCAGGCAGTTAAAAGAAATTTTGCATGATCCAAAGAGGAGAAAGAAATTATCTTGTCCAATATCCTGCTATAGCTGACTCTAAGCAGTTAAAAAACAAGATGATTCCATTTGAAATTGTTTTCTTGCAATTAATATCACAATTTAATCACTGGAGTTTTTAAACTGCATGTGTTTCTACCTGCTTATCAATGGTACTTACTCCACATAAAGAGGACACAGAGCTTGAACTCTGTGAGTAACAGATTTACATTTTTAGAAAGAGTTTAAACTCACAAACCTCAGGAGTAAAAGAACATGTTGCCTTATGGATGAGTGGCCGTGGTTCTGTGAATATTGCTTTTATGAAGAATCAAAGCAAATTCTAAAATTCTGATGATTGCTATGTACCTTTACTCCCCAAGTTATGTACCCCAACATGGGGTGACTTCCAGCAATAATCATAAAAATTACTTCTCTGTCTGTGTTTGTCCAAACTGCTGGCAAAATTGGGCAAAAACTCACAGCATGACTACCTGTGGTTTTTATAGAGGTTAAAATAAAATTTCAAGTATATGTAAGTTTGAATATCACTCCTATAATCACAGTATCCATTATCTCCTCTTTTGCTGTCTATTAACAATCACATGAGTGAGAAGACAAACTCATTTTATCAATCAAATGAACTGTTTTGGGTTATATATACAAAATTGTACATGAAAGAAAGTGGAAACTGAGAAGTAATAATAATAATAATAATTTGATTAAAAGACTGGAAAGCATACTTACAAAACACAGCTCTTCTCAGACCCTTGTTGGAAAGAAGGGTATTTCCCTTTTTAGGTATTGACACTTATAACAAATCTTCAACCAGTGACTAGATGCTGAATCTGAAATGTCTGTTGGATAGCAATGAGCCAAGATACCCATAGATTGCATAGCTTTTATATCTTTACCTTTTCTATCACTACCCTCACAACACTTCCTATATAATATTTTCGTAATAGAAGCAACTGTGGAGGAAACATTTTCACTGATAGTTCAACAGTTTTATAGTGGAAAGAGAATACCAGAACCAAAGATATGTTTCCATGTTATTTTGGTGACATTATTTAAAAAAACTCCAACAGCATTTGCAGCAGAAATTCTACTAATACCAAAGAATTGAAATAATGAACATAACTGATGTCTACAGCAGTATAAATAGGTTTGCAGTATGAAATGTTTTTCAGGATTAAATCGATGCTCAGCACCACAGTATGACAAATAAAAAAATCATGTTGCTAAAGATGGAGGACTTGCTAGTAACCATACTTATTCAGCAGAACATGGAACAGTGACCTGTTCTCTTTTATGCTAAATATGACTGACTGTTCTCTTTCATGTCTTTTCTAAATGGAGATTTGAAATCAAACACAATATTGAATTAGAAAGGGCCTACCTTCTCTTCCGTGTCTCCTGCTTTGCTTTAAAGTGAGTCTCAATGAACATCTTCGTTCATTTGGACGATACTCTTGGGCACATGGTGTTGTCCTGTGTAGGGACAAGAGTTGAAATTCTGTGGTCCTTGTGGGTCTCTTCTACCTGAGGATGCTGTAAGATTCTATGATTCTTTGTCACCTTCAGCAATAATGACTGCTAATTTTCTCCTCTGAATAGTGTTGAGGTAGAAAATATCTATTACCTGTAGCAATTACCCTTGTGTAAGTAGAGGAAATCCCTCTAGTTGACAATAATATTCTTTAGTTTATCTTTAACAGGCTTCTCAGTAATTCATCAGTCTACCTGGAAACAAGTGCAATCCCACTGAGGAGCCACGAATCAAAATGTTTTAACAAAATTACAAAAGCAGTGATATGGATGAAGGAACAATTGTTATTCACCAAATTCCTCAAAGTTAGAATGACAAAGCACTTACAGAAATATGGAATTATGTTAAAGAGAAAATAATTGATTTGTTTTCACAGTGAATAATGAACTTGCAAATTTTTGTACTGGACTCTGTGAAGGAAGAAAATCCAATGTCAAAAACTTGTGAAAAGATTAGACTGATTGGTAGGATTGTGCAAATATGAAAAGAACTGACAGAGTTATTAGTTATCTCTAATAATTTTTACCCAAAATTATAAATGATAGAGGCCACATAGCATAGAGAGGGTTGAAGATCAAGTTGAAGAATCAATCATACATTTTACTATGTAAAGAAGATGAGAAGCTGCTGTCATGTAAGATGTATAAATGAGGTACTTTAAGCTCAACTTTTGGTTCAAGTACAAAATGATGAAGCTTACAAACTCACATACTTAAAAATTCTTATCTCAAAATATGATATTCACACTCACGAAATTTCATTAATATGTGATTAACTAATGTTACCTTTCTTTGTATTTTAAATATCATTCCAGGTCTTTGACATAAAGGCCATAAATATGGGTTTGTTAATGAACCAACATCTTAGAGGGGTTTTATAAGAAATGAGAATTGTCATGTCTTGTGTCATCTTTTCAGCTACAATCAAAATACTTTTAATTTTTATGTGATGTTTTGTTTATTAGTCATCTTCCCTGTTTTTTTTCAGACACATAATTTCACATTGAGAGGGTTTTCTGTTTTTATCTATGTCACTGTATTGTTGTGTTTAAATTATCTGAAGAATAAGGATAAAAGGATAATATATGAGTGAATAGTCCATAAAAAAATGAAATATATTCCAATTTATTTAGCTGGCCAATGAGAAATAAGCCTTAATGGTAAGACTGAATTTTTTTGGATACCATGCCAGTAGTTATCAATTGTTGCAGGACAAACAAAACTCAAAATTTACTAGCCAATTGTGTTCCCCTTTCCTGCATGTGCACACACCTACCTAATATCAATAAAAATCTCTGCCTTGATGCATGTGTTCCCTCATATGTGAAAGAGAAAAATCTATATTTTTCAATGAAAGGGTTACCCTAATAATTCAATCTTGCATATATATATTCAGTACTATTCCTCAAGTATTTTCATTCAAATTAGATCTCTCTTTACAAAAATAAACAAACAAATTATCAATCAAATGAATCTCTGTTAAGTGCCTTGTACTCATTTGTATACTTGTATATATTTGTATATATTCATCCATTGCTGAATAGATCTTCATTCATACATAAAGAAATAATTAGATCTTGCAAGCAAAACTTTAATAAAATTAGGTACTGCTAGCAAAAAGCTAGCAGTATATAATCTCTAGAGAATGGTTTCTTCTTCTTGGTCACAAGCCAGGTAATTTTGAGTAGACTAATCCACACCATGGTCAGAAGTATGTATGAATCACTATCCTACAAGCTGCACAGCTCCATATGATATTCCATGATTCTGAAGTGCCATATTTGCTCATTTTTTGAGCTTCTGTCTGCAGTCAATTACTAAGCTAGCAATGTCTATCAAAGGACTTGAAAGTGGCTATAGAAATTTGATAATGCAATGGTAGCAGGTCTTCACATGCTTTCTCCCCTCCAGTGCACACCCTTCACCCTTTGAGTTCCACTAATGGGCAACATGATTTGTCCTAAGAACACAAGGTGGGAATTGCAGGAATAACTGTCAGAATGCTCTCATTCCACAGATATGTGAGTCATGATGACTGGGATTGACTTTGTTGCATCAGCCTGCAAAGGGATATAAAATGCTGCTGGAGACTGAGCCAACTGGGTAAAAGGTAAGCAGCTTCTAGATGGAGGCCCCAGCTAAGAAGACCTGGTCACACAGAGAGATAAAATCCTAAAGTAGCTCCACAGATTCTTTGTTCCTTTGTAATTGTGCATTCTACAAGGCCAAGGACTGTAAACTGGTGCATATCTAGTGGAATCTGCCTAATATCATAACCCTTTAGAACTTCTTGTATTGTATACTACATTGGCAGTATTTAGATACTGAACTGTCAATAAATCTAATTGTAATGGGAGACTAGTTATCTTATCTTTGGACAAGTCCCACCTGGTTCTTAGGATAAATCATATTGCCCCTCAGATACAACTGCAAGGGAAAGAGTATTTGGCTGAAGATCCAACTATTTTCATTGCTGTCAAAAGCTGGATGGAAAAAGGCATTGGAGGCCTGCTGGCATCCATTGAGACATTAATTGTCAAGAAATGTAAAGCAAGTGAGCCAAGGTGAGTGCTTCTGAGGCACTAGGACCTTGAAAGCTAGCTTTGGTACTGTGATTGCCTCTTACTCCGTGGTTTCTGGTATGCCTAAGCACACAGCATGAGATTAATTTTCCCTCAGAAAACCATTTGAAGGTGTAAAAAAATCATTTTGCTAGCAGTTGAGTTTCTGTCACAAACTATTCCTACTCTGTTTTATCTTACCCTAGAAATGGAAATACTTAAATGTTAAGTATATGATGGTGAAATAATTTTCAAAAAACAGTTCTATCAAATATTTTTGAAAATAAACAAGGTTTATATATTTAAAGTTCATGTTTGTTGTTAAACACAAGGATCATCTGGAACAAATAACCCTGAGCTGCTAAAGTACACTAGAAAGTTTTAAAAAATTAATATAACAAAATTAAACACAACTTTTTTCAGAGTATATTTATCAGTACAGTGTAACAAAATTTCAAAACCACCATCATTTATTGGTAATTCTTTCCTGGTAGCTCATTTTTTCTTATTTTACAGTTATATCTTTTTATTTTCTTGATTCTCCCAGTTTTTTATTTAAATATTAAGTCAGTCCCTGGTTCTAACATTTTTTGTGTTTTAAAATTTGTTGTGTTTGAGGACACTGAGTTTTGGTGCTTGTAGTTTATGCTGTTTGTTTTGTGTCTTGATCTAATATAAACTTCTAGTTGTACCATAACATTATAAATATATCTAATATTTTTACGTTGTTTCTAATCGAATGAGAACTAACTTGTCATATTTCCACCTAGGTCATCATAACAAGTAATAAAGTACCTCAATATGAAGCTTTTCCTTGAAATTTTAACTTTGAAACTTTTACTTGAAATCTAATCTTCCTTTAGCAATCTCTCTTCTAGTCACTAGACCTGTTCAGTCTCCAATAGGAGTTCATAAAGTGCTAAAGATCATTCTAGGGATGGAAGAAATTTATATGGCAGTAATGTGTACAACTTCTGTCCTTTTTCTGAGAAAAATTGTTCTGTTCTTGAAATTTCCTACCAGGTAATTTAAATTTTATCAGCACTACATGTGTTCATAATTCATTGTATAATCTTTTACTTTTGGCCTCACAACACGTGACTGCTGTTTATTTCACAAAACAGAACTATTTAATTTCTTAAGTCCTAAAAGGACTTTATCTGGAGGTAGGACTTACACATTAAAAATAAAATCAGTAAGAGAACAGTATCTTCTCAGCATATCCCAGAATGATACAATAAAAACTGACAGGAAAAAAAAGGAATGGAAAAAAATAGGAAAAAAAAAGATATGAAGAATTTCACAGAAATGAGCTTAAAAATTACCAATATTATGTTAAGTAAAACAGTTTGTGAGTAAGTACATATTAAAAAAGAAAAAAAAGTAAAAACAATAAAAAATATCTGTCCATTTACAGAAAATGGAGGGAATGAGGTGCTACTTGGAAGCTACTTGAAGCCCTTGGAAGTCACTGGGAGTGCAGACAGTCATTTTATGTGTGTTTTATGTATCAAAGGTATTAGCTTCAATAGTCAATAAAAAAGATGTTTGGAACAGCAGATACTACATTACAATAACAACTTCTTAAAGATGCCTGCTTTGTGATTAATTTCCATGACGCTGTAAAAACTGATTGCCATTGTCAGATATTAAGAGCTGAATAAATGACTGAATTTGTCATCCACTGACCTAGAAATCTCCTTGGCTGTTTCCTACTATATGCTGTTTCTCCAAACAATCCTGCAAAATAGCACTTAATTGTAAAATGTAGCAAATCTCAAGCAAGTATGGTAGCCAATAAAAAGAAAAGCTTTTCTTCAGCATGCATACAGAATCTCAATAGAAAGATTTTTTACATTTAGTGTTGGTTGTTGAAATTAAAATGCAATAAACTGCAAATATCTCTTTAAATGTTTTCACTAAACAACTATTATTTTTACAGAAACACTCTCCCCTCTCCTCTCCAACCAACCAACCAATCAACTGATCAAAAACCAAAATCAAAACTCCAGACCTGGTTGAAATAAAATCTTGCTTTAACTGGCAGAACTTCAATATTCATAAGTGTTTAGTTTGACAACAATGAGGTGCATAGGCATGAGTGATTATTTAAGCAGAAACCTGGCTAATATTAGGTATGATTTTCACTAATAACTAAGTGGACATGCTACACAATGCATTATCAGTATTTTGCCATTTTCAGAGTAGAATATAGAATATTGCCATAAATATCAGCTGTTTACAAACAGGATGTCATAAAAACAGTACTCTCTTATACAGGGAGCCAAAAAACCATTGCAAATCTGAGGGCTGCACTGCCTCAACTAAATCCAAAACAAGGAAGTGTAGTAAGGCTTCTATGCTGTTTTGCACAGCCTGGGTTTGGGGAGGAGAAGGGGAGGAGGGGCACAGAGTTGGTTTCTGTGAGAAGCTGCTGGAAGCTTCCACCATGTCTGGCAGAGCCAATCCCTGATGGCTCTAAAGATGGACATGCTGCTGGCCAAGGCTGGGCCAATTAGAGAGGATGGGAACATCTCTGTGATAACAGATTTAAGGAGAAAAACAAAATTAAGTGGGGCACACAGAGTATTTTTTCTAGCCAGAGAAGAGGGGGAGGTGAGAACATGTGAGAGAAACAGCATGGAGACACCAAGGCCAGAGGGGAAGGAGGGGCAGGAGGTGCTCCAGACACTGGAGCTGAGATTCCCCTGCAGCCTGTGGTGAGCCCATGGTGAGGCAGCTGTGCCCCTGCAGCCCGTGGGGATCCACGGGGGATGCAGAGATCCACCCACAGCCCGTGGGGATCCACAGGGGATGCAGAGATCCACCCACAGCCCATGGGGATCCACAGGGGATGCAGAGATCCACCCACAGCCCATGGGGATCCACAGGGGATGCAGAGATCCATCCACAGCCCATGGGGATCCCTGGGGGATGCAGAGATCTACCCACAGCCCATGGGGATCCCTGGGGGATGCAGAGATCCACCCACAGTCCATGGGGATCCCTGGGGGATGCAGAGATCCACCCACAGCCCATGGGGATCCCTGGGGGATGCAGGGATCCACCCACAGCCCATGGGGATCCCTGGGGGATGCAGAGATCCACCCACAGTCTGTGGGGATCCACGGAGGGGCCCTGCTCCCAGGCTGGAGCAGCCTGTCCTCGGAGGATTGCACCCTGTGGAAGAGTGATCCACACCACAGCAGTTTGAGGAGGACTGGTGTCCCATGTGGGGGAATTCGCATTGTAGAGTTTTGGGAGGACTGCTGCTCCTGAGATTTGGAGCCATGCTGGAGAAGTTCATGTCTCCTATGGGAAGAGACCCTGTGATGTAGCAATGGAAGGACTCCTCCTCCCCCTGTGCAGTGGAACACCTCAGGTGAGGAACTGACCAATGCTCCAACCTTTGTCTCCCTGCACTGTTGGGGGAAAGTAGGGAAGAGTTGGTGAAAAAAAAATTAAATGCTCATTCTCCTCTGATTTTGTTAGTAATAAACTCACTTTTTGTGAGAAATAAATTTTGTTAGAAATAAATTCACTTTTTGTACCTCTAAGAGAGCCTGTTTTGCCCTTGGAGTTTTTTCTCTCAGTCTTTATATCAACCCATATCATATCATATCATGTCATCTCAACTTATGAAGCCTTCGTTTAAAGTTTTTCTCTCCTCTGCCCAGCTGTGGCAGGAGAGGGTAAGTGAGCAATTTCCATGTTGATCTAGTGTAAAATCACAACAGCCTGTAAAATGGAAAAAGAGGGGCAAATTTATTTCCTCTTCCAAAATTTGAGATTTTAAATCTCTTCCTGGAATCTGCTATGCTTCTGTTCTTTGCATACCTGTCTATAATTGAATAAAGCTTTTCAGGAGACTGTCATTTTCAAATACTCATGTCAAACTGCTTCTAGACCACTGGAACCTATTGCAAATAACTCATCATATTATGTGTTCTCTAAAGAAAAACTTCATAAATATGTATTTCCTATGCCCAAAAGCTTTCTGTCTCCATAAAATGAGCAGTAGAAAAAGGAGGCTTTTATGATTATCTTGCGCAGGACTTGGGTGGGGAAAAAATAAATTAACTAAAAATATTGCAAGAAGAATTGCAATCGAACACAGAAGTGTTTCTCCGAAGCTACAGTTGAGCAGCTTAGCAAAATCAGTCTTCTAAGTTTTTTTAGATTCAAATGATATGAGCAGCATTCAAGGAAATCTTTCAGATTGTTGTCACCCAGAACATGTCTTGTTTCAAAGTTTGGATCAATCAAATTCCTTTGGAAGTGTGAACCTGCATTTCATAATAATTCACAGGAACTCTATTGCGGTCCTGAACACAGTCCTGTTACCTAGTGCAGTAGCAACTCACACACCAGGTGAGATATTTCTCTTTTATCCTAGAGTGTGCAAAGGAGGAAGGTGGTAGGGTGGTAGCACACAAAAGCCTGACTTCCTGATCACCTAAACTTTACACTATTTATTCATTTTAACAAACAAAAGCATAAACATTCATTGGTCACAGTTTCCACAGTTTTTTCATCAATTAGTAAGTAGTCAACCCCCTATTTGTTGACTACTTATTTGTTCATTATAATGCTAATTATTTTGCAGGTGCAGTTTCTCCCTCCATCTGACTCTGGGATCTGTCTGGAGTAGGTGGTCACTGAGTTGGTGGTCAGGATCTGCCACTGCTGGAATTACCTCCCCCCAGTCCTGACTTCACTCCTGGTGGCCCTCATACAGACTCAGTCATTTTGGGAATCTTCCTTTGTCCTTGAAAAAAAAAGTTAGCCAAGAATTCAATATACACACTTCAATTGCTTAATCATAATTGTCCAACTACAGCTACTAATTAACAATGTTTTAAAAAATATTTCTAAGTTTCACTCAAATCTTGAGGGGTTCATATCTTGAGGAGATCAATTCCACTGTGGTAGAAACTCTTGAAAACATTTAAGGTGTTAAAAAGACATAAAACTAGATTTCTTCCCAAGAAAGACCATGCACAACATGAGAGAATAGTGCAAGCTTCTACTTGTATTAAGATACATCTCTTATCAAAACTTTTTCCACATTGGCATTTTAATTTTCACTATTGTAAGATAGTCTGTGCAACAACATTTGTTTTATCATGGCACAACTCCACTGTCTGCTGGATTGTTGTTACTGACTTTAAATTAATCGAAAATATTAATAGAAGATTAATTTTATTTTCACAGTGAAAAGTTGTCTTTGTTTATCTGCAGGTGTATTTTTTTTTAGATGATGGAAGTTTCCTGATATAAAAGTAAGAAACAAACTTAGAATACCAAATGAAGTTAGGAATATGTTAATATATGTTTTAATGATAAAGCTGTTATGATTGTATATTGATTCCAGAAAAAAATATTTTTAAGCTTTTACATAGTATTTAATTTCTACTTATCACACACAAATATTGTATAGATACAGAATTTTAAAAAAGTATGATTAGTACTGTTGTCATATAAATTTCTCATTACTTTAGTTGGTTATGTCTAGTTGTACATTTCTCCTCTGTGTTTGATGCAATACAGTCAGTACTGTAGCTTACATTTTTCTATATATGTGTATGCATATAGTAAAATTAGTGAAGAACTGACTTCTGTAGCAGGAATATTCTAATTACACCTTTCACAGTTTGAAAATAACCACAACACTGTTCAATAAATAAGGTAGGTTAAACCCCATTCAGGAATCCCTGTACTATTCTGTTGATGCAACAACCATTGCTTCAGCTGCAGAAAAGCCTGGCCCTTTTCTCCTTTTTCTCTGCTCAACAAATACATTCAAGCTCTTTAAGTCTTGTTAAGAAAAGTAGGTTAATTACAAAATTTGTAATGATTTTCAACATCACTTACATAATTTTAAGTTTGGCTTTATTTTGTGGTGTACAAAGCACATTTGGTTTCATCAGTAAAAGAAATTGATATAGCTTGAATATGGAGGGAGCCTAATAGTGATGTAAATCAATATAACCCAATATAAGTCTCTTTACGATATAAGACATAGATTCTTCCCAAAGGAAGATTTGGAAGAAAGAGTCAATCTGTTCCACACAGAAGTGTCCTTGTTTGTTTTCTGACCCCAGTAAGCATGTCATTCTGACCTTTAAAAAATTATCAATGCTATGAAAACTATTCTTTATAGAAATATAGATCGCATGAAAGTAATCTGGTATATATGTCTGACAGATGGCCTGACATTATAAGTGGAAAAGAAAAAAAATCCCCCAAAACTATGAGTTTGATTTTTATCTTCATTTGATTGTGAATACAGACTACAGAATAATATTTTTGGGGCTTTTTCTGTCTGTTTAACAGCAAATGATGTGCTGCCTGTTTTTTTACCTTCAAAAACAAAATCTAAAAAGAAAACTCATATTTTTTTAACCGTTTTATGCTAGAACAGTATTTTTAGTTTGTCTTTTTTTTTTTTAATCAGCAGTGTTTTGATGAAAAACTGTTTGTTTGTTTGTTTTTTAAATAATGTAGTGTAATCTCTTTCTACAATATATCTGTATTGTGTGAGTGTTTTCTAGTATACACTGATAACTGTAATCCCTAGTAAACCATACGTTTTACTTCAAAACAGTGCTGCTGGTATCCAAAAATTTGCTCATATTTGACTGTCTCTGGAACTACATATTTTAGTTGAGCAAACATTCTTTGCTATACTGTGAAGGAAGAAAGCCTTGTGCTCTGGTGAACAGAATTTGGAGACAGGTTCCAGAGCGTGTGGGGCCTCAGGAAAATGAACCACAGTCACCACAAAACACTGTAGTGTGAATGCAAATAGCAAATTTTGGTATTTTCTCTTAGTGAATGGATCAATCATTGTATAACTAATAACTGAATAAATATGAACATTCAAGAGACTCCTGGACTTCCTGTAAGGAATATAGAGCCTTTGTCAATTTTCTATCTCCTGACATATCTGTAATGTTATGTAGAGATATCCATTTCCATGAGACACTTAATTAAGCCAGATACCCAGACCTAAACACTGGCATAGATTTATTCTTTCTGGCTCTCAATCTGTTATATCTATTATTCTTGTAAAACTGATGGCAATGCTCATTACTAGGAGATGAACAAGGCTACTTCTACTTGAGATATAAACCCATTAAACCTCTTTTCTCTCTCTGTATCCTGTTGTACCCATTCAGACAATAGTGCCTTTGTCTCAAAAAAAAAGCAAAAGGAAAACTTTCACCCGATCACTCACATTTCCTATCTGTAGTGAAAGAAAAAGTCTCTAAAATTGAACTGGGAATTCCTTGTCTGCCAGAGATGAAAAAGCTTTTTTAGCAACTTCAAGAAGCAGATGTAATTTGCTTCCTTTTATAGGTTAGAGAAGCAAGGTTTTATTTACATAATACTTCATTTCCACCTGTCATATGCAAAAAGCAGGACTATTTCTTTTCCTTTCCTTTTTTCAGTAGTATTCAATCTTTTAAGTCTTGCTGCCTTGCATGATCATTTCAGCTGAGCAAAGCACATGTGAGTTCTGCTGCTCCAATTTGCTATTTTCTATTCCAAGTCCTCTCTTCAAGAGCAAATTACATATGAATACGAAACCATAGTAAAAGCACTAGATTGCCACTTTGAAAAAAAATGAAATACGTAGAGTGAAGTAGCACAAGATTATCTGCAGTGTATCCTGAGTGGGTCTTTTAGGCCCACTTTCAGCTTATGCCTTTAAGGTCCGCTAGTAAGTATGTAAGAGGTACTTCAGTTTTAGGACTAGTAAGGGACATTGAATTTTTCACCAGAACATACAGAGCCAACAATCTAATCTAATCTAAAACTGAAGAATAATTATTTTTTCTACAAGTACTTCAACAAGCTTTGGCTGCAACACTCTTATAGTTTCTGTATACCACCTATTAATCTTTGTCTATTTCCAAAATAGCTAACATCTCTTCTAACATTTTACTTCCTCTTGCCATCATTTTAAGGGATTAAAATTTCGAAAGTTCCACTAAATCTCACACTAATATTTTCCCGTGTCATTGTCACATGACAACAGCACTTACAGTAAAATACAATTTTAGACCTACATGGAGAACATATTTTCCTACACTTCTTTTTAGAAGGTTTTTAATCACTGCAATATCTTTACTTGGAAGATAAGGCCTGATGTTGTAAATTGTTTAATCCTTACACCTGGAAGTTTTGTTCATATGCCTGCTAATTTTTACATGATTAATGTCCATCTTATGTCTCATTTACTATCTTGCCTGTATTCTTCTTCTGCCTTCCCGGTCTCATGTCTCGTGCAATGAAGAAGATACACATATTGGTTTCCTCTGAGTACAGCCAGACAAATATTCTGAAGAGTAATGAAGCTAATATATTACAGCAGCTCTTACTAGCACTTTCCAATCCAAGGATACTGGCAGAGGTAAAGAAGGGAGTAGCAGAAGGGTACGCTGACACAAATGTTTTGGTATCTCTTAGGGAAATATATTCTAACAGAGGAGTGATGTGTTAATGTGATACAGTTAAGACTGTGTCACTTTTTATTACCAGTGACATGTCCTTCTAGAATCAATTACATTTATTGCATGCTGAAAGAACTGGGATGGGCATTCATAGAAACAAAGGATAAGAGAATGGTTGAGGATGGAAGGGACCATTGGAGGCTATCTGGTCCAGTGTGTCTGCACAAGCAGGGCCACCCAGAGCCATAAACAGCTTTTGAATATCTTCCTGGATGGAGACTCCATAGCAACTGTGACAAAACTGTGTCAGGGTGCAGTCACCCTTACAATATGAAATTTTGCTTCATATTCTGAAGCAACTTCCTGTGTTTCAGGAGCATTATGTCTCTTCTTATGATTGATCACAGAAAAACTAAGGAATTTTATAAATTAAACTTTCAGATGTAGAATTATCCTTGCTCATTCCCTTGCTACCTTTTAATTCCTATCATATATAGAATGAATATAGGAAAAATTTGCTGTGTGGAAAAAAAATGCAGATGAAACACTTTATCTATAGTGATAAGTTTAATTTCATTTTTGGATTATTTGGGTTTGATATGGAGCAGGTTCATCATTCAAGTTTCATATTAGATCAGAACACAGAAGAAATAAAAAAAAATTAAAATGGGCCTAGAACATTCCATTGGTGATTTTATGTAGTGATCCACTTGGGGGAGATGATGAGTTGCTCATATGACAGTGGTGTGTAATATTGTATAAATATTAATTAGAGAAAGCAATTTGCTTGTAGCTCGGGTTGCAAAAGAAAATATCTTCCAAACCCATATTTCTGTGACCTCTCTGTGGTGCACCTGCATGAGTTTATACTACAAATGGAAATGAAGAAAATACAGTGCTTGGGACTTTTTTTGAAGTGCATTTGGGATACAAAGAAAGAAAAGCTCAGCTCATGAAAAATTTCCTTAGTTGAATAGTACCACTGGTATTTGCCATGATACAAATACTTAAGTTGCTGTCCATCTACAGCTTCTAGTATAGCAAAATTCCCAGTGGTCAGATGTCCAATATATGGCATTTTGGTCCACTTCAGTGGTACTGTGAGAGAGTATTGCAAGTAATGCCTCAAGCAGCCTTGTCTTTTCATAGTAATACAAGTAAAAATTTTATTTCAGTAGAAACGCTAATCTGCAAATGCTTAGCTAGCAATATATCTGGAATTTCAATTTTGCTGTTGTCAGAATGACAGGTGTCAAGACACACAAGTTCTCTAGAACTCCATGTTTTTCAAAGTTCTAGAAGATTGTTATTACAACAGGGATGAACCGTACTTTCACTTCTATCTGAACACAAGTGGCTTGGAAGGCTCTAAGGAAATGGAAACAGCAGTGCTTTAGAACCAGATATTTGAAACACCCTCAAGTCATATAAGTTATTTGTGTGCCTCTGCAAGAAATGCCATTAGAGGCACACGCAAAATACTAAGGCATCTTAAATCAGGAAGAGCCCTGAGTTTCAGGTTCAAGCTGTACCATATATTGTTTTAATCTTCTGCAAGATACCTGCTCCTATAATTTAAATTGGCATCAAAATGTCCGAGTCCAGCATTTCAAATTTATATCCAAGTATTTTTAAAAAGTCACAGTAGGGGCGTGTCATTGATATTATATTCAGGCTTACTCTCTTGAGAAGGCTAAAATTTTAAAACTGCTATGGTCAGATTTGTTTTCCCTGATTTACTCTAGCAATATATTTTTTGTAAATATTTGCTCATTTAAAGAAAGTGTAAATGGCAGACAGGCATTTTTGTCATCAAACTATTTGAGTAAGTTGTTGCTAACTCTGAGTTCAAGTAATGTACTTCCTAGCAGCATAATGATTAAAGATATTAAGTCCACAACCAAGAAAAGAAAAGAAAGACATTCTAGCCTCTGCTTATACAGTGTTCCAATAGGACCATATAATAGCAAAACAACTGTAAAAATGTGTATGCATCAAGTCATAAAAATGTGATATAAATTCCAGCACAATTTGTGATCACCAGCAATCTTGCACACTGTTCTTTTCTCCATGTTTTGTTACAAATTCTGCTGCACTATTTTTCATTCCTTTTTTTTCCTTTGTTCAATAGTAAAGCCTAAGATGTATATTTCATAATTAAACCCCAAAAGTTATCCTTCTTAACTTATGAAGTTAACAGACCCTGGATCAATAGCTTTTGTTTCAAATTTTACTGCATTTCAAAGGTATTTGTAGCTACATTGATATTAAAAAAAAACCAAAAAACAAACACCATGAACTCTGTTTTCATACTATACTATAGATACATACTCAATGTGTAAATGTAGTTAATTGAAATTAAAGATTGTTAAAATTTGGGCTTGTAAGAATATACCATGATGTCCTGACTGAAGGTATTCTCTAAAATCAATCTTTAACTCAATTCTGTGAGTTTAAAGCAGTAGCAAGATTTTCCTAACATGTCATTTTTCACTGTTCAGTCATTAGATTGCTGAATGCTTTCCTGGTACAGAACAGTCCACAAAACCAAGGAAATGATGAAAGAATGGTGTTTTGGGGTTTTTAAACTTAGGCTGTATGAGAAGAAAAGTAGAAATATTTAATGGATTGAAAAAATCATCCTATTAACTCCCTCATGTTAACAACAGACTTGTAACATTGCTGGAGAACTACAGATGTTCATTTTCAGATCTTTAATACTTGGACCAATTTAACTTGTTCTTAGAAAACCATGGAGTGAAATTGTCAGAATAATACTGCTGCCACACAGAAACTGGTTATGTACCTCTTGTCTACAAGAGATAAATGATGCAGGTCTACAGACACATCAAGAGGCTTGATGTAAGATTAGCTCATCATAAGGACACAGAAGAGGTGCAGGCAAATCCGCTTTCAATGTGACAGCATCTTGGAAAAGGGACAGTGCTCTACAGTGATTCCTTCTATTTGTTCTTTTTCCTTTCTGTCAGAGGGGAACTTCTGTTTATAGAGTCATGACAAGAATTAAATGATTCTATAAATTGTGTGCTTCTTGCAGGCCTAATGAGGAATTTCTAGTTTATGTGATTAAAAATCAAAACTTTAAAAAACAATGGGACACAGAGAAATTATTTGTTCACTGTAAGAAGCATTATATATACAAAGAATATTTGCACTAATATTTACTACCTTGTCATTATATTTTATATATCTAAATATGTAGATAAATAATAATATCATAATATGAACTATATATACAATATAAAATGATCCAAATCAAATACATCAAACTGCATTTAGACACATAAATGTGTCTAAACATGCATACTGATTTGAAAATCAGGAATGAATAATAAGGGAATGAATAACATTTCTTACTGAATATTTTCACTGTAGCTTTTATATACAGAAATATGAAGTCAGATAATATAGACATATAATTGCCCCCAAATCTTGTACCTTAGTCACTATGTATAGAGTAAATAATTTAATCATTCTGGTCTATACACTTATTTTTTTTCCCTGATACAAAGAAATATAATTTATGTTATCATAGTTGATAATATAGGATAGAAAACTTTTGAAGTTTCTATGAACACCAGAGAAAAAAGTAATGAAAAGCTTTTCAGAGGTGAATCAATATTTATAATGAGTTTGTGTAAGCATGCTGTGATTCATTCCTAACCAGAATCTTCGTATCTTCATAGTCAGTGTGAGAAGCAGGCTATACAGACACATCCTGTGAAAGTTTTATGTTGGAAACCCGTATATGCTTTCTCTTTTAGTCCCTCTCCCTTTTTCCAGATAATTATGACTGGCAGACCACTTTTTCTGATTTCTTTTTATACCTTAGAGGAGGGAATGATGGAAATACTGGGTGTTCTCCAGAGCTGTGTATTTATACACTCTTGGCTTTCAATGTCATGAGGTGATGACTCAAGGTACAAAGTGATGGAGAATCAAGATCAAGTGTCTAGAAGATGTGTAGATGATGGTGCAATCAGCCCACATTTGTGAGATCACACAATTTCATTTCAAGTGGATATTTGACAAGATATGGAATTCATAACAATCTGACTAGCAAACTTCAGAGTGAAATTTCTTGTCTTTCCTGAACAATGTGACTTAACACTCCTAGATGAAAAAATGAAAAAGAATATGCAGAAAATTAGTACTATTGTTCACATTTGATTAAAGATAAAACAAGAGAAGAGAAGTGAAAAAGAAATTATTTGATTTTTTTTTAATCTGCTAGTGTCTGATTAAGTGATCAAATGGTAGAATTTAAAATTAAAGCAACATGAGTTTCACAAGAAACACTTAATCTATATCAAAAGTTCTCATATTGTTCTTATGAGAAGACAGCTTTACTTCATGAAAAGGAAATCTTTTCAGGGTATCACTTAATTACTAGGAATGTGAAAGAATGATAAATGAATAGAGATGGACTAGAGCAAGCATGTGTTTCTCACAGGTGGTTTAAGAGTTTGTTTTTTCTGCAGCAGGATGTAAAGTCAAGTTATTGTTCCAGAAATACACTCTGAAGAATGTCTTGAGACAAAATTTGGTCTGAATTGTTCAGCATAATATCAGGGAAGTACTGGATCCATGAGCCTTTTTATGTTGAAACTGTTGGAGCAAATACAGTCCATAAAAATCACTGACAGTCAAGACTCATAACATTTTTCCTGTATCTTTTGCTTTTTGTCATACAGAAGAGCTATAATTACCAGAATTGGATTTTTTCAACTGTTGCTAACACCTGCCATACCTCCCTTCTCATCCAGCACTGAGCAAGATATAGAGCTGAATTAGACTATTAGAGACTGGATGGTCAAAGAGGAAATGGGAGGAAATGTACATTCCCATCACACTGCTATTCCTCCTCAGTTTTATAATATAGTAGTGCAAGACATCTTTAAGGGGCTTCTATTGGCTCTAGTAGGAGTATCCAATACTATGGCAGTTAAAAAAGTCCTGCCTCCAGCAAAAGCAGGTCTGCATCAATTAATTTTGCAACGTTTACATCAGTTAATTTTGCAAGGTTTGCTATGTGCTTTGAGACAAGGTTGGGGAGAATGAAGCTTTGCTTGTCTTCTGTATATTGCCTCTGCCATGATGTAGCTGTGTTAAAAGTGTGCATATATGTGTGCAAAGATTAAGACAGGCTGCCGTAGTTAATTTTTATGGCTGGTAACTTGATTCTGACATTTCAGAATAGAGTATTGTAGGGTTTGTCTTTTAGCCTGAAGGAGATAATGATGCTGTATGAGTGACATCCTGACTACTATCTTAATTACAAAGAAAATGGAGCTGTAATATTATACTGTTTCACTGGGAAAGCTGAATGGATGCCAGTGTGGGATGACAGTACAGAAGAATATATTATCAGTGATCATAGTAGTGCCTGTCCTTTTCAGGGAATTTACAAGGAAAGGATGGTTTAACGTGAGTTATTCTATTTAACTGCATGCAGAGCAGTGCTTTCCCCATATATTATACTTTCCCATGTATTTCATAGCTTACTATGTATTCCAAAAGACTCAAATATTCTTTCAGTTTTGGTTTGCAACATTTGGTTTGAGTCACATGAGCTGTAGCTCAGTCTTATTAACAAAGAAGAAAAATCAGTGATTATTCATTCAGAAACACATAGCATTTCAGTTTTCACTGAAGATGTTTTAATTCCTGTGGGACAGAAACTCATTCTAACTTGCAGAACATACCCATCAGTGGAATATAAGTAATTAGGCTTTTTTTGTCTCAGTGCCTGCTGCAGCAGTTAGGATTTTTTTGTTGCATTTTCAGAATAAGTAATTCTATCTTTCCACAAGTATCAGAGTGAATGTAATTAAAACAAGAAGTTTGTGGACAGTTTAATATTTAACTTTGTGATACATTAGTGCATGGATTTCTGTCTGGGATGTCAGGTATGGCAGTCACTCGGGACAGGAGAGTCGATCTGTTGTGTGGATTTACTGGGCACCAGCTCCAGCTCAGGTTAATTCACTGTTGAACTGCTTTGTGTAAGTCTCCCCCTCCCTCGGATCAGGTGATTCTCGTTGAAGCAATTTCTATAACCTGCAGCTCAAGTCATGGGTTAAAACAACTTACAATCACAGAATCACAGAATGATGAGGTGTTCTAAGGGGCCTTAAAGACCATCTAGTCCCAATCCTGCTTGCCATGTGCAGGGACACCCCCCCACTATACCAGATTGGTCAAGGTTTTATCCAACCAGGCCTTAACACTGATTTAAAGACATCTTTATTATAATTTACACCTCTGGTCCCTTTGGGCCAGACCATCATGTTTAACATTGCAGTGAACTCCTCCCCTTGTCCCCAGCTTTGTTACCAACAAGGAGTTCCTGCTATAGTCTACCACAAACTTCCACAAACTTCAGGGGGAGAGCCTACCTCACCATGGTATTTATCATGGGCTACAGGAGTATCTCTTTCCCTGCTCCACTGTGGGGTTCTCCCACAGAAGACAGTCCTGCTTGAAATTTTTTATAGGCTGCAGTTCTTAACTTCTCTAGTGTGAGTCCCTCCCTTACAGTAAAGTCACTCAGGAACAGACTGCTCCATCATAGGATCCCCATGGGGCCATAAATCCTGCCAGTAAATTTGTTCCAGCAGGGCTTCTTTCTCCACAAGTCTACAGGTCCTGCCAGCAGCTTGCTCCATTGAAGCTTCCCAATTCACAGCCCTCCTCAGGTGCATCCACCTGCTCCAGCGTGGGGTCCTCCACAGGCTGTAGGTGGATGTGTGCTCTACTGTGGATTCATTCAAGGGGCACTGACTAGAATTCACACTGGAATCGCAGCCTGTTCAGTACAGCAGCCCAGGGACAGCAGCACGGGTACAGCAGTGATGTCCTGGCCACCTGCCAGCCCAGGCACTTTGCTGTGGCTGTTATCAGAACGTTCCCAGGCACAGCAGAGGGAGGTGATCAGCAGCACAGAACTGCAGTGAGTGGAGAAAGCAAAAAGCAGCTGCTAACGAGCACGAGAGTCCAAAGTACAGCCAGGCAAGGGAGCCCCATGGCAAGCACAGGAGCTTGCTGGTTTACTGCTAAGCATTAAATAATAGACAGAAATTCAACCTAGCATATCCCAACCAAACCTGCCATTATCTTAAACACCATGAGCCCCATACTGGATGCCAAAAAGGATTGCTGTAGTTTAACCCCAGCCAACAACTAAATATCATGCAATATCTTGCTTCTTCCCCCCACTGTGGAATCAGAGACAGAACTGGAAAAGTAAAAAATGAAAAAAAGAAACTTGTGGATTGAGATAAAGGTATTTTAATAGTCAAAGCAAAACCCATGCATTCTAGCAAAGCTATACAAGGAAGCCATTCACAATTTCCCATTATGGTGAGGTGTTTAGCTGTCTCTGGGAGAACAGGGTTCCAGCTTGTGTAATGGTGATTTGGGCAGACAAACACCATCCCTCTAAAGGTCCACACCTTCCTCCTTCCCCTCCCTCCCCCCTGCCTCCATTTCATAAGCTGACCATGACATCATATGATATGGGATATCCCTTTCAGTCATTTGGGGTCAGATTTCCTGGCTGTGTTCCCTCCCAAATCCCTGTGTACTTCCAGTCTCCTGTCTGGTGGCATGGGGGGCAGAAAAAGCCTTGACAGTCTGAAAATACTGTTTAACAGCAGCAAAAACATCTCTGTATTAACATTATAATTTTAGCACAAATGCAAAATACAGTCCCATATCAGTCATCATGAAGAAAATGAACTCTACCCCTGGCCAAAACCAACACACCACTGAAAAAAGGTGGCTGAAATTAATGGAATGCTCACCTAATTCAGCTCATGATGATGGAAACACCTAAGCTAGCTGGAAATCTCATCTTCTTTTACTGTCACTGGGGGGTTACATCCCACTGGTCAGCTGCAATCATCCAGTTCTCAGTGAGCTCTCCGCACTGATGGAGGAGAGGCAGTACTCTTCTTTCATTATTTCTTTAATGCACTTAAAAAAGGTCCATGTGTTGAGGTCATTCTTTATGTGAGCTCATAGTCATTAGTCAGTCACCAAGCCTGTGCTAGTTTTGTGGGTTTGTGGTTCTGCAGGTAATTAAACTTAAAAAAAAATCTAAACTGTTAATTGTATAATAAAATCCCTTTCTTCCTTCACAGACCTTTGAGACTACTCAACCTGCCTGTATTACTGTAAAAACCTTATGAAATTTGCCTTCAGAGAAAAATACAATTGCTGCCATTTTTCTTTTGCAAGCAAACTAAAAAGAAAATAGCAGGCCTAATGCAGCAACAGGACCTGATATTGCTTGTGCTTCAAAGCAATACTAAACAAGTTCAGATTGGCATGGGCACTTTCTGTCCCTTTGATCAAACTCAGAGCACCCAGTTCTCATATTACAGATGCAACTACAGAACCCACTCATGCCATTTGGTACTACCATTTGGAGCCAAGTTCCTCAAAAAATTCACCTTATGGATGAAAACCAGCTTTTCTATACCATGTGGGCACTGTATGGACTACGACCCATGAACAAAAGACAATTTTTTTTCTCATGGTTATTGGTCTAATTAAAAAATTACTACTGCTGAGCTTTTCAAAGCATTCCATAGAATGTGCATGCATGTTTTTTCTTTGTGCCAATGTATACTATCTGCCTGTTATCTACCTTTAAAACTCAGATTCATGTTCAGAATTTTCTTTGTAAATAAATTCTACAAAGTCAAAATGCTGTGCAATGTAATGTTAATGCCTACAGCATATATCAGACACAGACAAGGGATATATCTCTGTCCCCTTTGATAAGTTTTTAGAAAAGTAATTCAAAACAAGCAATGTACTATAAAAAAAAGGGAAAAATAAAATTGTGTCAGCTAAAAGTGGATCATTATATAAACGTGATACCCAAATTACATGGTTACTGGAAATGCTTTTGTAATCATTTAATGAAAAAAAAATTGGAAAATACTTTCAAAACCAAAGAACATTCATACTTAACTAAACTTTTCTGCCCACTGAGGAATCACAGATTAGTTGTCATCAAATGTGGACAGCCAAAACTCCTCTAAAAATTTCCACAAATAAAACCTGAAATCTATTAAGAACCATATAAAGCCCTGGACAATTTCTCTTGCCAAAAATCCAAAGAGAGAAACAAACAAGACACACATTTTTCTAATGGGTATTTCCTGAGAAACAATTATCACCACAAACCAGCTGAGGTCTTTTGACTTCTCTCTGAAATTACCTGTTGAATAAGATCAGGATTGTTGGCATCCTTAGAAAAATGTAGGCATTTGGGAAGCCCTGAAGTAAATAAGCTTCCTCAGGTCCCAGGCAGTAACGTGAATTACTCAATAGTTACATTAGTTTCAGTGGCAAATTTTCTCAAGTCGGATTTTCATTATGAAGGTGATAACACTGATTCTGCAAAGTTATTTGAGCTGGTGGAGGCAGTGACATTGAGGTGGGACCTAGTCAGAATCTCCTCCCAGTGACGAAAATCTAAACACTAGCTGTGCATTTTGTGAACTTCATTCAATGAAAGGTAACAATTAAAATTGCAATATTTTTGTTTGCAGTTCATGCTGTAGAAGTGTAACTGTAAAAGGAGCTATCATCCTAGGCCACTTATTTCCTTGCTATAAGTAATCATCCTAAATTATTATAGATGGCTTCATGATAGCTGATAGGTATACTTCTCCCATTGTATTTTTACTTGAAATAATTTTATATTCATTTTCAAGTTGATATATAGTTGGAGTCTAAAGATTATTTTTTCCTTCATTTTATCAAAGATAAAATGTTTTTTTCGTTGTCACCACTGGACCAGTTTGTGAAGTAAAAGCATAATTAATAGAAGCTTCAAAGTAAATTTTATATAAATTATTGATGGATTAAGATTTCACAACATTTTTTGCTATTTCTGCAGTGAATTCACACTCATAGTGTCTTACACTGTGTCTGCATTTCACTTGGTGTGAAATAATGCACATTTGAATAGAATTAGACTAATCAGGTATCAAACCATACTCCTCAACAATTAGTAAGTGTTCAATGCTTATGAATATTTTCTTTCAAAAGGAAGAAACGGAATATAAAATACTTTCCTATCACCATATCATACTAAAACCAGCTTGTCAAATAACTGTCTTCTAATGCCACCAGAGAGAGGTGGACCTCTGTTGGATATTTACATTACACTATATGCATACAATTGATAATGATTACAACAGCTAGGCTTTTCTATTTGTTGAAAACACCCATTTCTCTATGCATCCAAGGGGACAGATTTTAAATAAAAACCATTAAGTTATAAGGAAAGTCTTGGTAAGGCAGTGATAATAATCTTCCCATGGACGAAAAAAACCCCAATAGCTGACAGGACAATTATTTTGAATCATAAAAGAGACCTATTTTTTCAATAACAATCATGAGCACTGTAGGGAAGCAGCTTTTCCTCTTATCAGACTGCTGTGATGTGTATAAATGGTTTTGGGAACAGGCAATTACCTCAAATATATATAAGGTCGTATTTTAACTGTGGACTTAAATATTACCCATTGTAATAACTGTGATAGCAAGTAAGTACCAAACTCCTCTAGCTCATATTTTATGAAGTTTAACTCCATTTCAAAGTGTTTTCAGGATTAAGGGTTATGTTCTTCCTTTACAATATAAGTACTATTCTTATGTTTTATTTTCCTCATTTTCATAGAGTAACAGAATGGTTTAGGTTGGAAGGGACCATAAAAATTATCTGTTTCCAACTTCATTGCCATGGGCAGGAACACCTTCCTCTAGACCTAGTTACTCAGAGCTCCATCCAACCTGGCCTTGAACACTTCCAGGTATGGGGCACCCCCAGCTTCTCTTGGAAACCTGTTCCAGAGCCTCACCAAACTCGCAGGAAAGAATTTAGAATAATGGTCTAGCACTATCCTACCCTTTTTAATCTTAAAGCCATTCCATGATATTCTATTACTACCTGACCTAGTCAAAAGTCTCTCTGCAGCTCTATTATAGCTCTTTTAGCTACAGGAAGCTGCCCTAAGGTAACAGTGGAGCCTTCTCCACTCCAGGCTGAAGAGCCCCAACTTTCTCAGCCTGTCTGCATAAGAGAGGGTCTCCAACCCCCTGTTTTTCATATATAATTTTATATTATTTTTAAATTCTTCTAGAAAACAAGAAGTATGGCCCATAGCAGTATACTTAATTTGCAAAATAGATGATTTTTTCCCATAAAATAATGAATTTTATTTACTGCATTAACTTATCTTTTCCCCCTCTAGTTAGGAAAAAACTTTATATAAAATTAACTGGTGAAGCAAAATTTTGAAGGGGATTTGACAGGAGTTTCATAAATGATAAATTTATTTTAATAATATCCTTTTTGCATAATTTAACTCATCTGTTGTCAAGTAGTAACAAATGTCAAAATCCTTACAGAAGAATGCATATTAGTATTGTGACTTATAAAAAAAATTTCAATATACAGTGGCCCTAGAAAATGCATGGGAAAAAAAAGTAGTAGAAGTAATATTTTTAGGAATCTTGAAAATGTTGCTTAGCTTGTGGGGAAAATATATTTTAAGAGTTAGTGAGTTAAATAAAAGTAAAAATATCTAATTATATTTTACCTTATGTCATGGGTTGCAGTGCAAAATGTAACCAAAACTGTTTATTCTATCACCATCTGATCAAACTGGGGTGTGTGGGGTGGTGTGATTGTCTGTCAATGGCCAACTGTCAAGAAACCTGCTGGGGCAGTTTGCTTATCTCTTCCACAACCCATCCTCCCTCCAGGGAGAGATCTTCTGCTAATGGGCCATTGAGTCTCACTGATAGAATTCCATCATCCCACTGGGAAATGCTCCAGCCAGGGGGGAGGAGCCAAGCATTCCTACCTGGATAAAAATCTGGGAGTTGGAACACCAAGGCAGCCTTTTCCACTGGATTCTCAGAGGAAGACCAGGCCCATCTATCACCACTGGACCTTCAGTGAAAGAACTCCACTGTTTCTACAGGAGCATCACTTCAACAGAGCCACATCTGCCACTGGGACTGCGGCCACCATTGAATGGGACTGCCACCAACACCCTGACCCACAGGGTGTCAGGTTGGATCCTGACTCTGTCAGTGGGTTTGTTTGTATTGTTTGTTTCTTTTTTTTTTTTTTTTCTCTTTTCTAATACTGCATGTGTTTTGGTTTTATTGTTTATTTTAGATCCCCTAATAAAGAACTGGGCTCCTGCCTTCCTGAGTGGACACCTATCATTCAAACCACAACACCTTAACTTTTGGATTTTAAGCCCATAGGCATTGAACTGAAAATAGGCCTAATATTTAATCAAGGATAATATAAGTGTTGTTTCATTAATTCCACTTCAAAATTATTTCAGAAACTTTGGATTTTTCATTCTGTTTATTACAGATCCCACCATAAGGCAAAGAAGATGATCTTTAAAAATTAGCTGTAAAATATGATCTTTAAAAAGGCCTCCAGTACTGAGTGATAATCAGAAAAATTAATATCATATTTATGCTGAGAAATGTCTCATGTGAAGTTTTTCTGCCACATGATATTGTGGAATTAGTGTTTATTGTTATGCTTTATTGTACTATATTACAACTTATTATACTGCAGTCAAAACACTCAGCTGGCGGGGGTACTCAGCTGCTGGAGCACAAATCCAGATGTTTAGGGGAGAAATCAGAGGAGCATCCTGCTGGATGATTAGCACTCTAATTAGACCTTGTGCCTCTGCATTATGTGCGGGTTCTTAACTGCTAAAGCTTTTTCAGTTCTCTAGTTGAAAATAGTTTGGTGAGAAAATGCCATTGTAGGTTTCTATCTTAATAAATCAGATTGTGGCAAACAGTGGGACAGTCAAATCAAGACATTTTTCTCATGCGCATCCCTTGTCTAGGATCACCAACATTAGTGCCTCTTGCCTATAGCAGGTTTAGATCTTATCCTAGAGGTCTCCTCTGTTTGAGTTAAGGTGTCCAATTTATTGTGTAATTTCTGTTTGTAAAGTAAGTAGTTAACACATGCTTTGTCCCAGGATGTTAACTGCTTCACTTTCTGCTTTCCCCCACAAAAACAAGAGGCCATTGTTTGAAACAGACAGGAATTATTGGATAATCTCAACGGGTGCATGTCTAGTTGTTCACCGGTACTTTTCCCAGGGTATTAGGAGATAATCTGCATGTATTGGCAGGGGCCCAAACACTCACATGCAGACAACACTTCAACTGATACTGCTTCTGGTTCAAGACAATATGAAATTCTTGTTCTCTTTGCTGTGGCAGCTTCAGGAGCTGAAACTATATATTTAAAATATAGGACTTTCTAAAGGTTCCTTTTTTTTTCTTTTTGTAGCAATTTAAGAAATGAAACCATGAGTTTCACGAGACCTTTGGTTGATCCACTGTTTATAGTAAAAAGAGTTATACTTACTGCCTAATTAAAAATTTCTGATTGAATTTACAAATAGCAGTGCATTTCGTGAAGATTTTCATATTTTTCAGCAAGCATGTGTTGTGAAGATTATTTTTGAATGAATTGATTAACACTGGAGTCAGTGGTCGTATTTTTTTTTTTGTTTGTTTGTTTTAGAAGATCATTATCAAAAGTTACAAAAAAAAAAAAAAATCATTCTGATGTTTTAAAATCTCCAATAGGAAAAAATAATGTTCATGATCTGATCAAGAGATCTTGATTATAAGTATTTAATCACAAATTATTTAATTCTTGCTAGACATTGCTGTTGGTCTCAGTGAAATGATTTCTAAAAACACATTACTTGAAAATTTAAATTATATTATAAAATACATAACTATTTGATAATTTTTTCTCCAAGAGACATGTAGGGAATTGGGTTGAAACATCAAGTCTTGGACGGTATTGATTAAGATCAGCTTTTGTGCTAGCTAGCCAACACCCTAAAAATGACACACAGATCCTTCTCTCTTCCTTATAATAATTTTCTTCTTATACTTCTTAATCCATCTCATTGTAGTTATAGATTCATATTCATATTTCTTAGTTCAGCACATCAGAATACTGTATTTAATAGGAATGCAGGCAGCCTGGCATCACCTGTTGCAATTATGTTGTTGCAATTATGTATGTTATGCAATTATAGATCTTTGATGTTTTTATGCAGGATAAATCTTTGTCTCCTCCTCCCACTTACTTAATTAAAACAACAAAAAAAAATTTATTCATATAAATGAATAAATAGAAGGCTTGTCTTGCTCTTTGTTGAAATC
Organism: Certhia americana; assembly: GCA_018697195.1. Taxonomy (NCBI): domain Eukaryota; kingdom Metazoa; phylum Chordata; class Aves; order Passeriformes; family Certhiidae; genus Certhia; species Certhia americana. The sequence continues at coordinate 48,422,460 of CM031878.1, read as the reverse complement.
TAATATACATATATTTGCAAGCAGTTAATACCTTTGGTATTACTCACAGTGTCAGTTCCCACAGCTACAAACAAAGCAGAGATCAGCACCTCCATTTTTGTTATACAGTATGCATATGTAAAAGCTTCCATAAATGCGGAATAACTACCAAACCATTTTTTTAATAACTCAAAAATTTTGCTCTAGCATAAACTAAAGAAACTTGAAGAATCATCTAATGAACAGCCCCTCTAAAACATCAAGATTCTTTTAAAATCTAGTAAACTACTGGAAGTTTCCTCAGTCAGGTGTGCAAGAATGATGTGGATTTTCATGATAATCTTTCAAGCTTTGTGGTTTTACAAAGCATTTCTTGTATTAAAGTTACTTATCACAAAATATTTTTATGCTGACAAGCCATTGAAATGGGACAATTACATAATATCACACTTTAAAATATTACCTTTACTTCTGATTCACTCCTGTAAATGAACAGCACGACAAACTGCACTGACGTGACCTGACACAGAGTACGTAGGAGTCTCTGGGGTGCATTGCCATTATCCATTGAAGGTTTTGCACCTATTTCTTAGATTCACTGTAATTGACAGTAAAGTTATGTTGATCATACTTAAAATGTTTGATCCTAATAACACATTTAAAAAACCTGCATTTTGCAAGCGAAAATCAGAATTGTATTCATTTTTCTTAATATGTTAGTGCTATCTCTGCGTTTCATCACCATTTCATTTTGAAAAGTGGAATGAAAAGCAAGGAAAACATTTAGAAGTCCTCAGCTTCTTTAGCAAAAGAATAGATTTTATTTGGGCAGAAAAGTAGAGCAATAAATACTCAGAATCTGCAGGACTGAAAATGCCACTTGCAAACACTGAAACTCAAAGGTTATACTGCAGACAACAAAAGTCCTAGCTTTATTAAAATGCATGTCACATATTGCTTGAAGTGTATTTGTGTTAATTATACTATTCCCTCAATATTTAACATACTACTTTAATAAAGTTTGTGCAAAATTTGGGGTTTTTTTGATGACCATAGGTAACATAAATGCCAAACTAGACACACACCTTAAAATGAAGGCACTAATGGTTATAATTTAGTCGTGTTTTACACAGCCCAGTAAAGACTGAATTTCAGGCCATATGTTTATTTGTGCATCTGAATTTCTTCACCAGCTTTTGTGACTCAATAATAATTTTTGTCCATGATTGCTACTATTTTTGAAAAGAGATTTCATCTCCAAAACCAGTGATATAATTAAAAGTAACAACTATTTAATATATCCCTTTATGGTAAATTATGTCTTATATTCTCCATCACATTTTATAACTAAAGAAATGGAACTGAAGGGAGTTCATATGTTCATAACATGTCCTGATTTTCTACACAGCTTCCAGTTATGGTCTTAATAGCAAAATTAATTTCTATGCAAATGTCAGTATTTGAAGCTGTTCAGACTCAAAGTATTTGGAGATACAGAGGTACCTGGATTATCCAAGTCAACTAAAGTGGCATATGAATACATCTGTTGAGAAAATCTGCACTGAACAGATGTATTGCTGGCATAATGAAATCAGATGCCTCCCTTTCCTTCAGTGTGGGATTTAGCAAACCAGAAATACAAGAAAATTAACAAAATAGGATTTTTTTTTTTTTTTTTTTTTTGTTAAAGACAAATTAAGACAATGGGCAGAAAAAAGGGGAAGAATGTCTGAGACAAAAAACATTTGTCATGGGAAATATAAATCCACTGAAAAAAAAATCTGTTTGTAAAATTAAGATTTGACATAAAAGGCCAATATGGAAAATTATTTCTGTGAAATATTTGTAATATTTAGAAAACTTACCCATTGCATACAACAAATATTTCAATAAAATTTTATTACTAAATATTAAATTATTGCTTTAAACAGCCTTGTGTTGTTACGCTTTTAAACCTGATAGCTTCTTTCTGAAGGAAGGAGTTATGAAGCAGCCACTCCCATTCTTCCTCCACTCATCCTGCCTCTTTCAGAACAAGTCAATCAGTTTGTTCATTTCCCTTTAAATTTTCCTATTCTAGATTAAAAAAAAAAAAAAAAAAATAGTTAATACTGCCCAAGAAGCTGTGGCGGAGCTGTTGGGTAAACCTTCTTGTAATTTCTGATGGTTTTTTTTTCCCCTTTCATTTGTGATCAAACACTGAGTGGAAGTGGAGGAAGAAGCACAACTGCCAAAAGGGTTAATTCCTAGCTAGCAGAAGTTGCCAGCATATGCTAAGTCTTTGTTAGCAAGAGCAGAACCAGAAATAAAGATTTCTTCACACTGTCTGCCTGATTCAAATCTCTCATCCACATTGTCTAACTCCCCAGGCAGATTGTCTTTTTGCTTGTGGCAATAATTATGGTGGCTTAAAATGTTCTGCTAAAAAATGAAGAATTTGTCAAAAGCTATTACAAGTAAATTTTGGTACCCATCCAAAATATTTTTTTCCTGTAATCTAGAAGAATCGCCATGACTTGTAGAGATCTACTTCACCTAACTTTGAATTAACCTGTTCTGCCTCTGATAATGGCTCAGAAGTCTGTGATGAAATAATTTACAAAATAAATCTGAGACTTTTTGGCTGTGTAGTCTGTTATAAGATCCATTCTATGGTGTCTCTGCTACTATCATGACCATAGGTAGCTATTGTACATTAATGACTACTTCTGCCAGAACTGCAGGTCTTTCTTTAGACTACTGAAAAGATGAATCCTCCATCAGTAGTTGTGCAGAGGTAGCACACAGCCAGATGTGCAGAATTGTTCAGAAAACACAAACATCCACAAAGCAGTCCCCCAACACCTAGTGTTTTCAGCTAATATTCTTCACAATATTTTCTTTAAACGTTATGTCATCACAAGGTTGAAGTTACCTCGAACTTCACTGATAAGCTGTGCAGATTCTTTGTGTTATAGCTCACATTTCCATAACTAAACTGGTTTCTATTAAGCTAATAAAAGATGTATGTAGACAAGTATGTACAGGTTAAAATAAACATATGAAGAAGTAGTGAAAGGAAATTTCACAGGCAAAAATACAATGTTGAGCAGTTATGGGATGCAGCTTTCTTTCATGAGTATCTGCTTAGAAAGATATCATTCCGCAGGTAGTTTGGGGCTTCAGTCCCAAGCAGCTAAAACACCTGAGGAAGGAATTCAGGTGGAAAAGTTAGATGGTTGTGATTCATTACAACCAGGTGGAGAAAAGGGTAAAGAAACTCCTCATAAAACATCAACAGTCACTTCATCACTTGCAAACTTTACTTAAGGAAATATGTAATGTGTATGAAAATCAGTAATGCACAGAGAGGATGGCTGAATAACTATTTTGGCCTTTCTTTTTGGAATATTCTGCAGGAGAGTATAGGGTGGAGTGGTGTTTCCCTGTTCCTGATTTCTTCTATCCCTCTTGTAGTGTTGCCACAAATAACCTGTATAGACCTTCATCTAGCATAAGGCATAATTTAGGGTGGCATACACTAATTGCAGAAGCAAAAGATCTGGTGAAGAAAATGGGTCTGTGTTTCAGGTCTCACACTCTGACCTGAGGTTTCCTTTCAATTTGGACTGATTTGTTAGTCTTCAGAGCCCAATACCCTCTTCCATTTGCATGGATGTGTTTTTTGAAAATATGTTAACTGCACAGTGGTCATTCTGCTTTATCAACTCACCCATAGTACTACCTCCATCAAGCCCCTCTTGTAGCTTAAAATTTTTCCCCCTCTCTATTGTATTTTTAATTTCTTCACCACACGAGTTGAAGGTCTCTCTTCTCACAGCATTATCTCATTAGCCTCAATCTTGGATTGTCCCCAAATATTTATAACTTATTTTCCTTTCTCCCTTGTATTTCCTAAAGCCTTCTGGTGCAGTTAGATCTTTGCCATCTGCCACCTTCCTGACATTGCAGTAGGGAACAACTGCCCTGAGTGATGTTTTCTGAACCGTGATGAAAAATGTGTCTGTGTTCCCATTTCTCGCTGTGCTACTCTAGCATACTGCATTTTTTTCTTCTAATCTATTACTGCCTGTCTTCAGCCATTAAATGTGGTATCTTTTAGGTGAGACACTTACACTTTAAGTGTACTCATCTCATGGTCCCTTCTCCACTAATTCCACCCATCTTCCTTTCCCCCCACCAGTGACTAATAACTCATTTCATTTCTACCTGCTTTTTCCACTCTCCATGGAGAGTATTTGTAATGTTTCTCACAAGGTCTAGGATCACATATCTTACTTTAGACCATTGTTTATTATCATCTTGTCATAAGACAGTTGCATTTATACCTTTTTCTTAGCATTAACACTGCTTTAGAGTTGCGGAAGGAGGTCTATGAGTCAGTAGCTGTGAAGCATTATTAAGTGTCTCTACATCAGTACAGAAAGAGTTTCTGCTGTCTACCAACTTTTGGCAGAAAATTCAGAGAAATGTGGTGGGAATAGGTGACAATTTTAAATAATGTTAATGCAGGAAGTTTCAAAATCATTGTGTCTTCCTTGGTAATCAAAGCCTGTGATTTGTTACATCTCAGGAAGGAAGAGATAGTTACATTTTTACTCACCTTCCTGCTGGAGCCTGAGCTTCATTTCCAAATGACTTGAATATTTTGGCCATTGCAGATAAGGAGAGGTCAGACTGGACAACAGAATCAGATTAAGAGTTTTAAATAATCTGCTCAGAGTAACATTAATTTCTACACCAATTTGCTGAAATAAAGTCTCTGGGAATCCAAGTTGGCTGATCTGACTCTGTTCTTTGCATTCTAACATGTGTTTGTGTTAATGTTAGTTTGTCAGTCCATTGTAACCTGAGACTCTATCTGCACTCCAGGCTTTCACTGTGACTGGGAAATCCTGATTTGTGAAACCATCACTCACTTCCATGTGAATGTGAGAAAGATGATGCATGTGTAGAATTTTTCTCTCACCTGCAGGAAAAAATAAAGATTTCTCCTGCTGCAGAGCACAGTTTAGTGCATATTTGGTGTCCAAGAAATCATCTGCATGGTTTTGAGAGAAATAACATTACACTGGGGTAAGCACGTTGACTTAATGGACCGTACTGTAGAATGGGGTAGGGCAGGCCTTAACCTTCCACTGATGTAATCCTACAAGCAAGTGTTAGTAACAACGCAATAAACTCACACACAGGTGAAGGAGATGACACTGGGGGCCAGGACAGCATGGTCATACCTGCAGTTTAAGAACTTCATTGTTTATCATACCCAGTGACATTCCTACTGTTGAAAGTATTTCTGCATTGGACAGAGACTGGAGAAAATGTAATTTCAAACTCCGAAAGACAGTTTTGGCTGCGTTATCTGTTTGTTTTCTTTATGATTGATGTGAGAAAGGTTAAAAACCAAAGCATTGTTTTTGATCCTCTCTTATTTAGGGAATTATTTGTTCTGTCAGATTCCAACTAATCCTGTTTACAGTGTATTATTTTAATTTGGTTTTAAATGTAATGCATTATGAGACTAATGACTGGACAACACCTGAAATCTGAGCAGACCATCAGTTACCTTGTTGGTTTTCCCAGGTTGTAAGAAGAACGAAAAATTTTGTTATACCTCCATGGTGTACAATGGGTAAGGTTCTAAAGTCAGCAACAGCTTTAAAACAGGGAGAGCTTTTCATCAGAAAATTCTCCCTCTTTCCCTTAAAGCAATGGGTAGATTAAGACACATATGTGAATAATTGTATTTTTTAAAAAAAAAAAAAAAATTTAAAAAAAAAAAAAAAAAAAAAAAAAAAGAGAAAGAAAAAAGAAACCTCTTTTTTTGGTCTTTTTTTTGGCCAACAGTGTTTACTTGAGCTACAGCAATCTAAAATTCTGTCCCTAACATGTTTTTTTAGATATTTGAGAAATTTTATCACTGTCATCTTACTGAGGATCACAAATTTTTGAAAGCTGTGTTCTTTGACCTTTGCAAATATTACCTCCTCAGAACTGTTTGCAATCAGTGTCAGATAATGCCCTAAAGCTCTCCTAAACTAATCATTGAGTACTGTAAAAGCTACAAGTGTGTCAGAAGCAAGCCTAAGAGATTTTGCATGTACACAGAAGACTCTTACACTGTTTATTGAGGCTTGTGGTGAACTTAAACTGAAACTGGGAGGATGTTCTTTTCCTGGCTATAATGTAAGTATCTTCAGCTGACACTGCTGTGGTTAAAAATTGTTTTACAGAACATGACCACTTAAGCTAGACACATTATCTAGCTGAAAACCACAAAATTGGCCTACAAGCCAAATGTGACAGCACAAACTTGAAATTTTAAAATCAGCCAAGGTAGACTTGGTGCTACTGTTTTCTTGAAAATAGTTTCAGCAGATCCAAGCCTCAAAAAATGAGCTCTTCATTATTGCACTTTCTCTTTAAGCAGAAAACAATTTTGTCTAGACTAAAAGCAGGCCACTGCTACTACTTTTAGTCTACAAATGTCTTGAAGTGGAGATTTTGGGAAGCTGCTTACTTTTTTCCAAAATTGCAGGTTTGGGTGTGCAACACCATACAAGCCTTCAGTACAGAAATGTCAGGAGTAGGTGGTCAGTTTCACCTCATGGCTGTGTGGTCTGTAATCTCAGCTCTTGTACATTATACTCTTCCAGTTATGCCTGTGTTTGTGCTCAAGTCATTGTGTTAGGAATATATTACCACCTACTATGAGTTAAGTAATCTAAGGAATGATTCATTTCCAGGAATGTTTTGGTGAAGAATTTTTGTTTTCTTTTGTTGGTTTGGGTTTTTTTCTGAGAATGAAAAGTATGTTTTTCTTATTTTATTTTACATCTAATTATGAGACCACAAGTTTATTTAAGTTTGTTATAATCTAATAGTCCTAGATGTGTAATGATTAAACAAAAGGCTATTGTTATCATTAACCTTTGAGCCTTTGCTTCAATATTGTCCAAAAATCTTCTTATGTTTAAAATAAAGGTGCCCAAATTTGAAATGCAAAGGAGTCTTTTGAGGGTGGGGATTTTCTCTAGTTATTAAGAGTGTTGGTAATTTTTTCTTACATTCCTACTTTTGTGTTTGAAATTTCAATTTCTCCTGAGGCAACCATGATTTTACCACTATATTTTCAAGAACTTGTAGTACTGGTAGTAGTATTGAAAATATAATCACCACAGAGAAAAAAATGAAAATCAAGAATAGATAATAAATTTATATGCATTATTTAAAATATTTGAGTTATACAAATTTTGCATAATGGCCTTGGTTATTACATAACCTGGATTTAAAAAGATTTCATATTTGATAGTGATGGTGCCCTGACAATTAAGAAAAAATATCTAAAATGAGAGCACATGAAATTAAAATATTTTTCTTGTTCTTTCCTTAGACTTATGAAAGGCTCACTAGAACTGTGAAACACAATGGTATTTGGCTTACTGTTGATAGAGAAAGTCTGATTTAAACAGATATTGCTGAGGCATAAAGTGCCACCCATCTTAACTGGAAAATGAAGATAGAGTGTTGAAATTTCAACTGGAACAGAATAGTTTTTCTCTTATTGGCAGGCAAAGTCTTAGATTCTCTTTCTTTCTTCCTCAGGAGTCTCTGTTGTCTCATAGCATCATTGACCTCCCGTGTCACTCTCTTCTTCACTGGACAATGCTTTGTTTCCCTTTTCCACTCTAAATCACTCACTGAAAAGGCAATACCTTTGAGATCTCTAGCCCCCATTCAAACTTTGACTAAATTCTATTAATTTGAAATAGTCTTTGCCTAAAGGCAGAGTAAATGAGTGCAAGAACATTCTTGTTCTTGTTTTTAAATCTGAGGTAATGCAATATGAGCACTGGAAAGGAAGAAATGTCCTTTGTTCCATCTTTTACTGACAATTATGAAATTTTCAAATCAAATCTTCTGGGAGAGCAAAGCTTTTGTAGTAATGATGTAAATGATGATGATTAAAAATACTACTTCTACTATCTATATTATCCATAATAATGCTGACGATGAAGAAGAATTTTATTATTAGCAGTAGTAATAGTAACAATTATACCTCCTCAAACTGTGAATGTGTTTTCCAAACATTCTAAACTGATATAATCTTCATTTTTTGTATAATGATTTTTATATTTTGACAAACATTATAATTTTTGACATCAGTATCAGAAGACTTACCCCTTCCCTTCTCCTGATGCAACCAACACTTCTTAAAACTAGAAAAGACTGACATGGAAAGTTAATCTTGAGTTTTGACAAGTCCTGGTTTTCATAATTAAAATTCTAGAAAAACTGCTACAGCGGAAACATAGATCACATGGAAGTCACCTCAGAACCAGGAAGATAAATTTTCAAGAGAAATTTGCTATAGTGCTGGCTTTCTTCTTGCTGCTCTCTGAAGGCACCTGTTCTTGGACATTGTTCAAGGCAAGTATGCTGAGCTAATAACTTATAGCCTAGCCAATGAAACTGTTCTAGTATTCCATAAAACTTTCACCACTCTTTTTCAAAACAACCCACACCCTGGCATTTTTATGAATTACTGTTATTTCCCAAACATTAGTTCAGGTATTATGTCCTTTCTAGTGAGGCGAGTCAGAAATAAGTGGTAGCAGTGATTTCATACCTTTCTGCTCTGATTTCTACTTTACTCCACTCTGCTGATTACCAGAAGCAGTTATCTACTGAATTAGGAACAGTATACAAAGGTATTTGGTTTCCCCATAACATTATTGTTTAAGAAACAAAACAAAAAAAACCCTAAAATCAATGAGATATTCTTCTGAATAAGGATACTGGATTGTTCATTTTCAGGAATAACAGGGGGTGATTTCTAGGACAGGAACTACTGACTTTTGCTAGTTAAATGACACTAGAATTTAAAACCAAACCAATGTCTCCAATCAAGAGTCTGTGTGTTTATTTTCATTTCCTTTTTTTTTTTTTTTTTCTTCTTTCCAGAGTCATGGTCTCTTGAATTCACCTTTTAGTTTCTGCAGAATACTTTTTTCTGTATTTTACCACTTGATGAGAAGATTTATATCTCAACAGTACCAAAACTAGTTTAAAGACCCCTGATTTAAGCACATTCAGGTGAAAGTCTTTTTATTCCCTTTATTGTGCCTCTTTAATCAGAGAGAAAAGCAACTCACTTTCAGTGCCAGAAAACCAGCAGCATCACAGTATGGCATTTTAATTCAGTCTTTCTTCTATTTATGTAATGATCAAAAACTTGACTCTCCACTTGTTGGACCATCTCCTTAGTGAAGAATCTTTCCTACAATTTTTTTTTTTCTTTTAATGCTAAAAAGGACAGAATGTAAATTTAGTTTATGTGGTCAAGTGTAGAAAGGGAAATGATTTTTTTCGGTAACAAAAGCACTCATTTTCACAGAGATTTTGCAGTATATGATCCAACTAATTAAAAATTAAGTGTGTGATCACTTACAATTCTCCCTAACTCATTGACAAAATAGAGACAAAGTGGGAAACAAAGAATGGGAAAACAGCATCTTTTAGCTGTCAAACTCACCCTTCTTGCAAAGAGATGAATGTGGAAGAATATAAGGATAAAGCATTTCCATCGCATAACAATATGATGTCATACTGTGACTGAAAGGGTCTCTTTGTGACTGGTTGAAAATTACAATTACTTCATATCTTAGAAGTTATGAAATGGCTGATGCCATATGAAAATCCAGTTTCATTATTTTTCAGGGAATGAGAACAGAAATCCAACTGAAAATTTTTATAGATGCAACCACACTTGAATGTCTATTTTAACATAGCAAAGAAAAAGAAGTTGGTAAATTCAACACACTGTTAATGTTTGTGGTTTGTTTTTTTCTTTTTAAATAAATTATATTAAAGTTATTCATTTTAAGATTAAAAATGTCAATTCCTGTCTAGAAATCCAGTTCAAAAGCAAAGCCTCTCTTGTACAGAGAGAAAAGATGTCATATCTTCTGCAATGGTTTACTAGCCACCTACAATGCATCTTATTAGGGTTAATGATGGAGTGGGAAGAAACCTTTTCTCTGGAATGACAGAAGTAAAGAAGTTTGAAATATTTATGCCTGCTCTTACAGTTAGGGTACTACAAAGCAGAAGTTACTCAGAAAAAGGTCCCCTCCTTACTTTGATTGACAAGGGAAACATTACACAGAAATGCAACAAAAGGCAGCACTAACCATTTTTAGAAAAATAATTATTTCAATGGCAAATTTTAATTTTTTAAAGCAGGATTTATAGACATGCAATTTTAAATGTAGAAATATATATATATATATATAATATATGTATATATATTTTCAATTTCAATAAAACAAATAGATGTTAAGTAACCAAATGTTTTTTCATCTTTGTATTATTGCATTGCTGTTGGCTGTAAAACATGGCTGCTCCCTGTCTGTACTGATGCCTTAAGTTTCAGCTTTTATACTTTTTAGATTCAGTGCTGTTTTAGTGGGTAGTTTTAGGTTTCATGTTAAGTGCTACCAAGCTCTCTTTACAGAGCAGATAGACAAAGCAATTCCTTCTCCAGCACTATACTAAGGATGGCTTTCAGGCCCAAGAACAAAAACAGTGGTGAAGTGAGAGGGAAAAGCAAGGAGGATGGAGCTTCATAACCTGAAGCTGTGGTTGGACAACTGACTCTAATATGCTAATGGACCAGAACTTATAAAAGTGTGAGACCTTGTGATCAGTCACCCATTTTGTGACCATTTTGGTGCATCTTGGGTGTGGTCTGGCTGGACTCTTGTGCGGCCCAGGTGTTTCCATTGAGGCCTTTTAATAAATACCTGCTTTATCCTTTTGCTCTGTCTAGGTCTCTGTTTTTTTTTGCTCTATTCTACTCTCTGTTCCAGATCAGCCTTCAGAAGGCATCAGAACTGCTGTGTTACATCCAGAGGCTGCAGGGCTCCTCTTCATTTCTAGTGTTGTGGTGGAACTCTTGCTTACCATGGTGCAGCCACACATTGCTGCCACCTCCTGCTGACACTGCTGCTGTCAAAGGGACTGTGGAGCTGGACACAGTGTACTCCAGCACACTCTGCTCTCCCATTTGTATATGTCTAAGCTCAAGTTAGAAATGTTTGAGCTGGGTTTGTTTTCTTGTTGGTTTAGGAGAAGTACAGCAAGCATAGGACACATCCTTTGGAAGACAATGTTGTTTTAGCTAGGCTGGTCAAGACCTCTCCAGGTCTTGAACTACCTTTATGTAGCTTGCCTGGGTGTCTCTGTGCTTCACCAGAGGTAGAGAAACTTCACACAGGATAAAAGTAAACATGATGAAAAAACTAGGCTTTTCCATGAGTGGTTTGCCTTGAACTGCCTTTTTTATACAGATTTCTGTAGTGGAATGATATCAGAGTGTCAAACATACTGACTCACATGTTACACAAGTCACAGGTCATGTGTCTAAACTGATCCAAGATCAAATTCTCTGTGTCCAGTGTTCTCAGTGTCAGAAAAGCACTGATGCAGATATAATACTTGGCCAAACGTACTCCTGTATCATGTTCAGCCATTACTCCATAGGTTGTTTTCCTATTGCAGATACTGTTGCCACATAGAAGTGGGTTCATGGAGGCTTTTTTTTAAACCTGCCAGCCAAAAGATATTTACTAATCCTGTTTCTCTGAAGTAAATCATGCAGCTCATGGTTAAAATGAGTTTTAAAAATGCTGGGGACATTTTTGAATTTCCTATCTGTTGCAGCAGTTGCCTATCTCCTTAGCCATTTGTTATAAAACCTATGGAAAGACCTTGAAAGATGAGCTAGGTTTGTGGATTGGTGATATTTTCTTTTTATTTTTTGGTTTTGGTTTTTTTTGGAGTTTTTTTGGTTTTTTTTTCCTTTAAATGTGATGTGTATTCAACACTTACATAATCTTTATTAGTGGTGAGGATGCTAAACACAAATTTTATACAGAAAAAGCTGTGCAATATTTTCTGATATTTTCTGCATTCATCATTATTAAAAGCTTCATCACAAGATAAAAACTAAGTTTTTGTTGCCTGTGTACCTTTATCTAGAATAAATTTCACATTTTCTTTACTTGGCTTCTTTCCAGGTATGATTATTATTGACTGGTGTGGAAGTCACAGCTTTGTGTGGCTGATGAAATGATGCATTTGACTGGGATTCAGAGGACCTATGGTGTATTAATGGTTCAATTTATGTTGCTTCTTTAAGGACCTATGGTGTATTAATGGTTCAATTTATGTTGCTTCTTTAATGTATTCAATGGTTCACAGGATTTTTTTTGAAAGGAAATGAACATGTCAGGTACTTTGGCTGGGTATGTTGTGACACGACATGGTCCTCCACGAGAACACAGTAACAGTTCAATGTTTGAATTACTGTAATTTCATTCCGTTACTGTGCATTAAAAACTGATATTAACTTGATAGCTGCAAGTATATGTTCATGTTTACTTAGATCTTTTGTATACTGAAATTAACACCAGTCAAGAGAATACTAAATTTTAAAAGCATGCATAATAAATTTTCAGATTTTTTGAAGGTTTTTTTGTTCAGTTGTGTGATGAAATATTTGGTATTAAAATTAAATGGGTAATAATATGCTTTTCAAATCTGTAATCAAGTTAAACCCCGAAAAATAAATATATACAAGATTAAATTGTTTGAAGGTACTTACTTTAGTCTTTTGACAAAAGTCACTAGTGTGTGAAGAATTGTATTCTATTCTCTTTAACTTGCTTTTTCTAAAATAATCTTGATTATTTAAGATTTCAAATCTTTCAAAAAGATGTAAAATTCACTTTTGTAAACCACTCTCTTTCTTCCTGTTTCAGTCCCCCACGTTGTAAAAGATAATAACTGACATCACTAAGAAGTTGTGTTCAGAAGAAACAGCAAAATTTTGAAGTATGAGAGATTTTTGCATATTTCAAACAAAATAATAAATATTAACATTTAATATGGGAATTTTAGTTTTGTAGAAGCTTACAAATGAACAAAGACTTTCAGCAGTTGAGACAAAACATTTGAAAAATGAAGAAATTTAGTGTGAAACTCTGAGCATCCAAATCATTAGATCTAAACAATTCACTGAAAAAAAGATGCATGTATGCATTTCCAAAATTCTTTAAAATAATAATTTCCTCCTCAGAGCTATGTCTTGATCTGTGAACCAAAGCTGAACTTGTTTTTGTAAAATAAATTTTTAAATTTTGACAAATAAATTATTTATTTTGTAAAATAAATATTTGTTGAAAATAAAAGTAAAAAATGTATTTGTGCTACATATAGTAGCAGGTTCAGCAAACTGTCATAATCTTAAAAACTTCATCACTGTTAACACAGTGAACACTGATCATGGTAGTCATTAAAATGCTATATAATTTTTCAAACTTATTTTTTTCTGGAAGAGTGTTTTGCAAATAAATAATCTTCCACTGTTTTTTACATTTTTCTCAGTAGTACATGATACAAATAAATCAGCTTCTTTAAACATCAATAAACAATACATTATGAAGAATATCTCAGATGTACGGTTAAATTTAGGATAGAATTACAAAAAAAGATACTGTTGTATTTACTTCCTTATCTTGCTAAGAGACATTGGCTTAAGTGTTAATATTAAACCATAAACAATGGCTTAAGATTAAGTTTGAAACTTCCTACTTTTCCAAAATGTAGCGATAAAATTAATTTCAAATTGTTATTGAAAAATACGGGAAAATTTTATAAAGATGAATTTTTTACTAATTTGTTCAACTGCAACAGCATTCTTAATGAACTTCTTACTTTGACATCCAATTAAGGGTATTCCATGACAGCTGACTGTGCCTTGGGGGCAGGAACATTTGGGATGGATGTGTATCAGTGCTGCCTCTGAGGAGAGTGATTTCACCGCATTTGCTGTTTCAACAGAAAGACATCTTCTACTTCCTTTGTTTGACAGCTCCTATGCAGTTAATCATCTACAACGTACCACCAAGCTCCCTTTTTTTCAAGGATTTGAAGCGAACCTGGCCACGGTGCCTCCACTCCACTTCACTTTGTTTCCATCCCACCTTACCATGTGCTTGTGTGGGAAGTAGGGCATGCTGACTGGATTTCATCCCAGGAGCAGCAACCACATTTCTTCCTGTAATTTCCATACTGTTATAGCTATAAATCTCCATACTGTGTCTATAAATTTCCATTCTGGTTCATCCCCTGCTTAGCATTCATTCTGTGGGGGGAGTCAGGAATGCTGACAATTTTTTTATTTTAAAATTTAATGTTTCATTTTTCTTTAATTTTCCTCTCAGGCTTTTTTCCCACATAAAGATACTTATTTGTGAAGGTTAGGTGGAGAAAAGTGCAAATAAAGATGATGGTGGTAAAGAAGTTGATGTGCTGAGTTAATGCTATGAGTGAATGAATGTCAGAAAGGACAAATAGTCCATTAATTGATTAAATATAAAACTCAATTCTTATATTTGCATTTTAGTCAATAGGTCCTGTGGAAGAAACAATGATTTTTTGCACACTTTTATACTAATTTATTTCCATTTTGCAATTTTTAAAATACAAATATTTTATTCCCAAGTATAAACCTTGTTCTGGAACTTTATTTATTTTGCAGGTAATGGAGGAAATCCATAGACCAGCTATGGCAAGGCAGGCTACCAGAAAAATATCCTGGGCAAAGAAGCTACTCTCACAAATATTTAGTTCTGTTGTGCACCTGCTCAAGAATAATGGCACCTTGGGTCATCAAGAGAACACTCTGCAATATAGTTGCTTCAAGATACAGATACATGAGAAAAAAGTGAATTTGCTGCATTATATCGGTTGTCTCCTTTTTTTCTCCATTTTAATTTTTTTTAATCTTCTCTTTTCTCCTTTCTTTTTTCCTGAGAGTAGGGGAGCAGTTTTTCTGCTAAGATTTCTATGAGTTGATGTTAGGAAGTTACCACTACTTTACTCCATATGAAATTTCTTTATGAAATGACTATTTCTATACTATATTGTATTGGTTTTGTACCTAGCACAGGTATTTTTCTAATTTAAAAAGAGATGAACATAGAGATT
This sequence comes from Certhia americana, assembly GCA_018697195.1. Taxonomy (NCBI): domain Eukaryota; kingdom Metazoa; phylum Chordata; class Aves; order Passeriformes; family Certhiidae; genus Certhia; species Certhia americana. The sequence goes on along the minus strand of CM031878.1, from coordinate 48,407,427 downwards.
TTTTTTTATTTGTACTTCTAGTTATTAAATGTCAAATGCAGGGCAAAAGCCATACTGAAATAGGCAAAGTAGAATTGTAAGTTCAAAGAACATACTTCTGAAGCAGTGGCTTGTTCTCCACATAGAAAATGACCCCATACTCCCTATACTAAATCTATTAAGTTACACAAACTATAAATAAAATCCAGCTCTTTCCCTTTGTTTTCCATTGTACCAATATGATGATGTACATAGAATACCCAAATAAACTGTACCACTTTCATACTGCAAAGATTTAGCAACAGATTTCAGAAAGGGTTGTGAAACAATGACTGCTAAGCAAAACGAAAGCTATATGATCATATTTTATCAGAATACTATTACTGCACGGGACAGACCTCTTTAGCAAGCAGAGATGCACAGAAGTTAATCTAGTTGTCAGTATGTAGGTGCAAAAGCACAGTGTGAAGATAGTGATAGTTCTGGCAAGACATATCAAATGTGTTTTGCCAAGTGGAAACACATGGATGCAGTGAAGGAAAATGAAAATTATTAGTTTGATCTAAAAATGTTAACGTTAATAAAAATATTAAAAGACTAGAATCTAATGTTTTGTATGCTTCAGGAATAATCAGTCTAAGATTTTGAAAAACAAACAAGTACATTTTTGGGGAGTTTTGGTACTTCCAGTCGAATGCAGATTGCTATTACTGAAGGACACGTAATTTCTGCTGTCAGATTCCATGGTCGAGATAGCAAAAGAAGAAATACAAAAGTTCAATGGGAACACAATTTCCACAAAAAAAAAGCACACAATAAACACCTTCAGATACAGTCCCTAGTGGCCATTTAGTAATTGCCTGCATCTATCTGAGAAGCCAGTTGGTCTAAGAAATATTGAGAAAGAGATTAAATCCTTCATTCTTGAGTGATATCACAGATTAAATATCATTAACATCATTAAGAAAAATGCACTTATTAAAAGGTTGTGGTAAAGTGAATATGAAGTAACTCAATGGCAACCTCAAGGGACTTTTCATTTCATTTCTCTGTCCCCCTTTCTCATGTCAAGTATAAAGGTTTATTCTGCTGTTTGATACCTCTCACTAGGAGGTTGCCCTGTCCTACAGGTTCCAGGGAGCCAGGCTGCAAAGGCAAATAATGAACCATAATTAAAGAGTAACAACTCTTTAATGGTTTTTAACTCAATTGATATATATAATTAAAAGAAAATAGCACACAAATTTTCCAAAATTTTGCCTTACAAGAAAACTTGTTGAAAATATGCAAGTTTGATGCCAACAAACTTCTGTGAGTCTTCCATTATTTCCTGTGATATTTTCAGACTGTATCTTAGCTACATATTATTTTTTACTCAGATATTTAAGGGGATAAAAATGGTAAGAAACTCGCAGAGTAAAAAGCAATTCTTTCCTTCCTCAGGGTCCTAGTAAATACCTATCATGTTTTAGCATGTTACCAAACTAACATAACTAATTTTCGAATTTGGTTCCTTCACTCTTTGTTTGTTTTCTTTTTGAAGATGCTCAGAGAAATTTTATTGCTAGTGCTGTATTCTGTATTCAGATCAGGAGTGTAAGCTCTTCACAATACAACAGAGCTGCATAGATGAAAAGTTCTATAAAGTTGGACACAAGCATAACTAGCAAATTGTGGGAGAAGATGGATCAGCCAGCGTTCATGTACCTTGTTTACAATCAAAGTGGAAAATATTAAGGAAAATAAGAGAGAAAGAAAACAGTTAAATGGCATTTAAGAACTTTCTTTCTCAGTTTTAGGGAACTTAGAGTCTGCTGCATATCTTCTTATTTTAATTTTTTCCTGCACACAGTGTTCAGATCTCAGAGATGAAGTTTATACATGTTCAGTATTTTTCTCCTCCCCCACTCAGGTATTAATTAGGGGTATGGTCAGCCTCAAAAGGAAACTTTTATCTATTCTAATTATCAACACAGGGAATATTTCTCACTCGGACCATAACCAAGACTTTTTCTATATCTCACTAGCCAAGAATTCTGGCACATTGCAGTGAGGAATATTAAAATCCCCACTTTTCTATGCTCACATAACTGCCCTCCCAGGCACCAGCATCAGACCTCCCCCTCACTTTTCCAACTCCAGTCATCAGTTTGTGCCTGCCCCTGTAACAGGGTTACGTCAAAGAAGGTAGACAGCTCAGCAGACTTCTCTTATCTACATCACTACATCACAGCCTCATCTATGTTGCAACCAAGAGCCTAATCCTGAATTGTCATAAACTAGCCCATCTACACCTAAAAAGAAATTCTTCAAATAACTCAAGTCCCTCAATTTCTTAAGTGACAGATCCTTCCCGTGACACAGTGATGACACAAAGAATCTAGAAATTAGTAGTTATTAGGTTTTGTTCTGTCTTTGATAAACACATTTAACACTCTGCCAAGAGGAATCTTACCTAGGTGTCTTGAAATCAAGTAATATCTAGATTGATGTTAAAGACAGCATCCTACTGCAAAGATGCAGATTGCTGGCAAATGCACTTGTCAAAAGTTCTTTTTTACAATCTTTAACAATTCCTAGCGAGTGGCTCTTGAGAACAAGAAATTACATTTTACTAAGACAAATCAGAAGGTGAAAGTGACTTTTAATGATTCAAGCACATTTTCAACATACTAGAATGATGACACTCATAAACTATGTCCATAAGGAAATATCTTTATGTAATAGTCCTTTAGATCTTAGTGTTGTGACCATCATCCATCATACCATGGTTCAATTCGAATGCCAGCTCTGCTCTCTGGAGAAACCATCCCCCCTCCTCAGAGGGCTGAAATCATACTCAGTGCTTAAACAAGACCCAGGTGTCTTGGACTGTTAAGGTGTGTATTCGGGTTACATTTAAACTATTAATGTTCTTTTCAGTATACAAGTGACAAATTATCCTTTTAAATTGAAAAAGAATGATACATGTGTTGTCTAATTTTCTTTATATATTTTTTACTTAAAAACAAGCAAAAATAATTGTACCAAGTGTCACACTCCTATAAGTTATTTAGAGAACAAAATCCATGACGGATCACAGTAACTGACTAGCATCTGAGTCCAGCAGTCAAAAGAAGACATTTAGGGACTGAAAGGGTGCACACTAAGTATTTTCTATTTAGCTTTCATTTACAATTTGGATAAGAGTAGGGAAGAAATACTTTAGCATCCTAATCTACAATTCTGATTTCTAAGGGTGTTAAATTAAAGATACAAGAGCTTAGATTTTTGAAATTTTTTTGGAGTAAAAGCTGGAACAAAAATACACAAATATTGTTGTTATCCCATATGACATTTCTTAATTCTGTCTGCATGTATCAATAAATATTTTTTTTTTAAAAAACAGTTTATAAATATTGAAATAATTTTCTTATCCTCCCTTATCCATAGCTGTGCAGGTAAACCTTGGTTACACAAAAAAAGTGGATTCTGTAGTAGTTTTCCTTCTGCAAGAAAAGAGCTGTTTCCTTTTTGAAGAGAAGCTGAGAACAAAAGGCTTAAGCAAGGCTTTAAGTATCTAAAAAGTTTTTTAAAAACTGTTGCTATAAATATAAAAGATTAAACCACTTCACTTTCTAGTTTATTAGAATATTATTAGATTCTTTGGTTAGATTCTTTGGATTAATTTTAATGTATCTCCTTTATAAATACATCTTATTACTAATGTATGTTATTATGATCCCAAGCTGTCCTGTGCAGAAGGGAAGCTGGATTAGGCTGTACACCTCAACAATCTTTCTAGCTGTTTAATACAGCACTGTGTGTATTTAGTTTGGGGCTTTCTATGTCTTTTTAAAAAACAAAAAAAACCCAAAAAAACCCAAAAACCAAACATTTAAAATTCACAATATATTCTTTGCAAAAGAAAAGAATTTTATTACAGCCTAATCAGTGTTTTTTGTCTTTGTGTCCTTTGAATATCCTTTTTCCTTATTTTAGTTCCTGTTATTTTTCTATTGCTCTGCCCATCTCTCTTCACCTATTATGTTTAGTCTGTTTTCCCCATTTACAAGTTTATTTCCACTCTTTTGTACCCTTTCTGAACAACTGCTTCAGTTGCTTCAGAGGACATGCAAAACCTTGTTTGTGACTGAAGAAAATAAAACATTAAAAACCTGTGCTTAACTCGCTCTGGAAAAGTATCTTGATGTCAGAAACAGACTATGATTAGCTGGTATGGTAATATTTAAAAATAAAAACCAACCAAACAAACAAAACCCCCCAAAAAGCTGAAAATATGCAAATTATAAAACTAGTCAGAGTTCTTTAGATTTTCTGAAGAGAAAAATCTGATTTTATTTTACTTTAAAATGTTGGCTTCAACAATGACACTCTTAGTATCACTCTGCTTCAAGACTGTCTCAGAAATAATATGAGCCTACATATAAATTGCTAAATTGCGAGAAAAACTCCCAGAGTAACCCAAATCTGATCACTTTTAAATAAAGCAGTACAAAAAGGTATAAAGACAAATTTCTAGATTGGGTGTAAATGTATTCTTAATTCCTGCTTTATTTTAAAATCTCCATGGCCATGTACTGTTGATTCAGGCTGTGTATTTGATATAAACTGACAAATCCCATAATTATACATTTCAAAGATTGAATGGTGATGTTCTAATAAGACTGACACTGTAATCCTGTCTCTGATAGTCCACAAATTGCATTGCCATATTTATTATTATAGAAAAAACAACACTTATTCATTTGTCTCTCAGATTTAACAAGCCTGCAAGTACATAGAATAATTTTATTATCGTGTTTATCTCAGTAGTTTAACAAGAAAACAGACAAAATGTTCAACAAATAGGAGCACAGTTAAATTACAAGGTAGTACTGCGAGCATGACTTAGAAGTAAGGATTTAAGAATACAGCTCCTACACACACCTAACCTCAATACTGCATTTCTTACTGTAATGGGAATTAGAAATAAATGTGAGAGCAAAGAGGTGTCTGTTGTTAACTCTTATATATTCATCTGTCTGCATCACTATAGAATAATGAAGGATTTAAGTTTCAGTTAACTTGTTGCTGAGACATCACCACTTTCATTTTCAGCTTGATTTTTCATACTCACTTGACAATGCATGAAATCAATTTCACTGGCTGCCAAGCCTTTCATGTGGAATTCATTGTCATTTTGCACATCTCTTTCAAAAGACAGAAGGTGGATGAAAGGCAAATTAAGATAAAAGAAATAATTAAATATTTCTTCACAGAAATTCCTCACAACAAATATGTAAAATATTAGGAATAAAAAGAGGATATATTAATAATTTTTATCTTTACTGGCTCTTAGAAAATAAGAGTATCACTCTATGTCCTTAAAATATCCTCTGGCCCCAGAGCACCTGTGGAAGGCAAGTTAGAGAAAGTCTGAACCACTTGAAACAATATAAACACTCCACATTCCTTCAAGTATGAAGACATAATACAAAATTCATTCATATTTCAGCTGCTTTGAAAATTATTTCCAAACTGATAAATTGAACACTGGATTTATGTGCTTAGTAAGGATTATTTTTTATTACTTGAATTGATATGCCTATGACTTAAGGGTGAAAAGGCTGAAACTGCAAGACCTGTGTCATAAACAAAATACAGTTTAGTATAACCTTTACGGTCTCCCTGTTAAAACTGCACTCTTAACAGCAAATGTTTGCTTACTATTAAAAGAAATACTTCAAAGTGGGTATTTTTTATCAAGTCTGTATTTAATTTAATCCTGATTTACAGACAACAATGTACATTCAATAAATATGTAAGTTATCCAAGTTAAAAATACTTGTCAAAGAAAATAACCTGTGATTCCTTTCTGAAAAATCAGCCTCCTACTACTTTGATCCTAAATAAACTACTCAAAGTGTATAATCTTGCATAGTCATTAACTATGAGGTGGAGATTTGAAATTTAAATATCTATTTTTATTTAAGTGAAAAGTATTTTTGTCTTTCCATTTTGATTACTTTGTTTTCAAAATCAGTTATCTAATACCAAGAAAGTATTTGATTTTTACCCAGATAACAAGCCATTTCAAACACAGCTTCATGGAGCTATTGACTGCATCATTAAAGAAAGGAAAAAATAAGAATACGATTTTCTGTTGGGTTTTTTTTTTTTTTTTTTTTTTTTTGTATATTTATATTTTTTTTCAGGCTCTGGTAATTATATCAAGAGCACAGATTCACTTCTTTAGTTTTAGATTCAGCAGTCATGACCTAGGCCTTATGAATTACATTGTGTCATGTTACATTATATACTCAGGCCCTCTGTGCAGAAAGGAAATATCTTTTCTGTGCTACCTGTCATCTGCATTATCATGCCACCACAACTCCTTTGGTATTGGTTTGTAGTAGTCCTGTATCTCCCAATACTGTGGTATGATTCCCCTAATTAGCATCTGAGAAACATATGTTGAATATGTTGCCAGTTTTACAAATTTGACTTTTCTTCTCTGCAAGGTCATTACCTTCTTTTTTAAAATAAACATTCAATATTGTTTTCAATACACTACTGATGGAAGGTCTGACTTAGTGATGGTCACCAAGGCTGACTTAGTGATTCATCTCCTATGGTGTTCGGAATTTTGTTTCATACATTGTTAATATTTTCCTCACTCCCATTGATCTTACCAAATGAAAACCCTCTCACAGATCTATTCCATATTCCACTGTGAGCCAAAAGTGCCCTACAAAAGTAAGCCCATCAGGCTATTCTAATCTGCTGCACTCATGCTTCATTTGCAGTCTACCAGACTACAACTCCTAAAAGAAGGTCTATCTTATTAAATTTAATCACCTACATTAACTGATAAATGCCCTTCCACCTGACCTTAATTGGAAAATCAATTTTGCTCTGCATCTCTTTTCAGCAAACAGACAACTTCAAATTCTTTGTTCAAGAGATCTAACTTGGAGCATCTCTGTTAATAAAAATATGATATTTGAAAACTTTGGGAGGAAAAGTACTAGTATTTGTACTGTATAGATGAGTTATTTTTTTATCAAAAATATGCATGGACATCTAAAACAAGTTTTCATATATATATATACATATATATACATATATATATATATATAGATACACACACATAGATATAAATGTATGTCAGAGAGAAATAGTCTTGACAGGTCTTAAATTTGATAGTTTAAATCTATCTGGTGTCTCATCTGGATGACAATGAACTTGAAGTGTTTCACAATCCTGCCAAGGAAGTTTGGCTGTGTTTAATCAGTTCACTTCGTAAGTAGACACTGGGAGAAAAGCGTAATGTATACAGTCATAGCAAAATCTCTCTTCAACAGCTCTTCAGATAATTCAGATATTACCCATGGAAAGTTTCCTGTTGAAACTGGAAACAATTCCTGTTAGTTTCATTACAGATATTTCTTTAGCTGACAGAAAAGATGAATTGATTCTTTTCTTCCTGAAGAGCTAAAATCAGAATGCACTTCTGAGTTGAATGAATATTAAAGTTTAACATATCTTAAGGGCCAGTTGAATTTCGGTTTTTTTTAATATGTTCAAAAAGTTATTTACTCAAAATTTTATGGTGCTTCCAGTTTGGAAAATTTTTGGTGCTAGTGATTTCCCAGTGGCCTACTTCTGAAATGTGTCTTGTTCAGTGTAGATTACATACAAAGAGGAGTACTAAATATTTATTCAATAGCATCTCTGTGTTTTCCAATATCAGGAGACCCATCTAATTCAGCAGTGGCTCCATCTTTCTCCTTCCTTTTTTGCTGCTGATGTACTGCAAAAACCCTTCTTGTTGCCCTTGATGTCCCTTGTCAGACCCAGTTCCAAGTGTGCCTTTGCATTTGTCACATCTCTGCGTGCTGTTATTCCTGCAGTCCACGTGTCCTGCCCACTTTTCACATCCCATAAATAGCTTCTTGCTATCCTAGCGATTTCCTAGAAGGTTCCTGCTTGTCCATGCAGATTTTCAGTCCTCTTTGCCAGTATTTTTATCATAGGGATACTCTTCTCTTGAGCTTGGAGGAAGGGATGCTTGAATATTGCCCAGTGCTCTTTGACTGCCTTCTCTTCTAGAGTCCTGTCTTGGGATACCTCCAAGTAGGTCATTGAAGAGGCCAAAGATAGTTCTGAGGAAGATCAGGGTTCTATTCCTGCTTACTGCTTTGCTCCATCCACACATGATCCTGAGTTCCAGTGTCTCATGCCCATAGCTAGACAGGACTTTATGTATCCAAATTCAGATTTAAGTTTTCTGTGTTTGCAAAACTTCTTCTATTGCCACTTGGCTCAATGTTAAACATAAGGAAGGCAGAGAAAGACACACAGTAGCAGTTGCTCCTTCACTTGTGTAAGCCTTTCTACAATACCAATAATCTTCTTGCTTTTTAGTCCTCAAAGATAAATAATAAGCTATGCAAGGCCTGATTTGAGGGATAAAAACGACTTCCATTTTAAATTTTACACTTTGAGGTGGAATTTTCAACTCTGGTTCCATTTCAACAATTTTATTTTGTCTAAGATGTTCAAACTTCAATGCTGCTCTTTGAGTGCAACATCAAAATAAGGAAAGTAATGACTTAAATTAGAAAATAATATTGTTCTGAAGATTAATTGACATACTGAACTGCACACAACTGCAGTGACAGAACAGCATAATGATGCTAGAGATGTGAGATTAATTGCTCCCTCACATTCATTTTTAATGAAGAGTAACAATTGAGCTGACAGGCTAATTATTACAGTTTTCCAGGTCTCTGCTATAATAACAATCATAATGTAACTCGTCAATCAAAATATAACCCTTATAAGGCTTTTGCTCTTTAAAACTCCAACCCTATTTTGTCATTTAAAGGACAGTGACTCCTGACAGTCATAGACCAAGGGCACTTTGACAACTGATCCTCCCTTTTACATTACAAGTAACAGCTTCAAAATTCAGAGTTGATTAATGAAAGAAACTTTCTAGATTAATTTTATAATTGTGATCTGGCAAGAAAATTTGGAACAGATGCATATTCTTTGCTTTTTCACTATTTAGAATTTTCTGCAGATATGTATTCAGGAAGTCCAGGACAGATATCTAGGGCAGAGCTGGAACTAGCTGGAGCTCTTGCATTTCATTGGCCTATGGATTGGACATAGTCTATGAATTCTGTGGCAGAATCAATAATAATGTTCAAATTTAGTTTTTTTTCTTTTTCACTTTTTATTTATTTATTTATTTATTGCTTGGTTGACTGGCCTGTGAATGAAAAAGGCCATTTCCAGTAATGGTTATAAGACAAGACAGGAATTTGAACACAGTTTAATCGACAGTGTCCACTTGGAAGGAAAAAAGCAGCAAAAAATATGAAAAGCACCTCAAAACCCTACATTCTCACAGGTCTAATTTTACTTCCATTACAATGAACAAGCAGCTTCCTAATGTCAACAGACAGTTTAGGTTCAAGATCTGTAACACATCCTTCCCAATTCAATTTTTTATATATTTTTTTTTATGCTTCAGTTATAAATTTTTCTTCATTTGTTATTAAATCTAAATAAAACAGAAATCCACAACTTCTTCTTTTTTTGTTAAACCACAGTTTTTACCTGGATCTTGCATTGGAACATGTGTACATAATACAAGTGAAAAGAGTCTTGAAATATATAGCCTGAACACTGTTTGGCATGTCAAGTAGCCCAAGTTGGAACCCATAGTCCAACTGTAGTTAAACAAAAGAAGGATGGAGAGAGGAAGAAAAAACCCAGCTATTTGCTCAGTGAAAAATTTCACCAACACTAACAATTATCCATTAAACTGTTTGTATTTGTTTTTTCTTATTTTTATAAGTTTGATTGAAAAGAAACTATGGGTTTCTCTAACTTACAGGGTTAAGGCTGAAGCAAAACCTGGCCAAAATTACTAAAATATAATGTCACAATAATGCATTTGCAAACATGGTATGGTGAGAAACAGCTCACCTTTTTACTCTCTGTTCTGTGAATTTTTTTGAGCCTGTGGACCTGTGTTTGCACTCTGAATTCAGTCAGAGCTAATTTTCAGCACAGCTGCTGGGTTTGTCTTTCGTATATGCTTCTCCCTCAGGCTTGTTCACTTCTCCTTAGACCTGAGTAATTGGACAATAGTGTCACCTTTATCTTATTTCAAATTCCCTTAGGTGGCTTAACTCACAGGCGAAAGTTCCCCTCAGGAGGCATATTCAGGGAGGGGTGGGCTTCGGTGGTTGCAGCTTCTTTATACAGTTTTGCCATAATGGGCAAAATGTCCTTCATAACAATGTTTAAACTGTTAACCATAACATTCAGTCTCTCACATGGTGCTTGCTGATTACACTGCCAAAGTTAATTCAATGCCACCCAAGACAGAGACACTATGATTTGATGTCCTTGCTCAAGCACACAAGGAATATTCCAAGAATGTCTAGGCTATATGGCTGAGCCTGTTGAAGCACAGTGCAGTGACAAATGGTTTGCACCCTTTGTCTACACAGAGTCACATATTGCAGCCCTTAGAACAGGCCTCAGAGGTTGGTTTGTCATGCTGTAGTTCTGCTTTGGCCAAAACACACAGTGCTACAGGCTTTTAAAGCATTGCTAGTTCCATCCTTCTCAATCAATATCTTTCATCTCATCCTGTCAAAGAGTGTCCCTTTTTTATCCCTATCTCTTCTTTTGATGTCCAAACATCCCTCACCATTTCCTCAGCGAAATGCTTTTAAAGAGCTTTCTCTGATAGCCATTTTTATGTGGGTTGACTCTTTCATAAGCTTTTATTTTATCTGTTGTATTATTACACTAATATTTTCCAGTAACAATAATATATATGTTTTATAGAGAATTTTATTAAATATATTCTATATTTTTTCTCAGCATGATATCAGTTTTAATTTAATACATACCGCTGCTTGATTGCTTGTTCTGTTGGAGAAATATTTAGACAACAATTAAAATACAATCCTTGATTAATTAATTGTGAAAATAAAGTGGCAGGAAGCATTTGTTTGTTTGGGTTTTTTGTTGGCATTGTTCCTTGCACTGTTCTCCTTTTAAAAACTTGAGTTGCTATCACACAAAATCTAAAAGCTGGACAGAATCAAATAATTAATTAAATGATGACTAGAAGGCTGCATATGAACTTTACTTTCAGCAGCAGATCTGTGCAGTTTGTTTTTAAAGTTTTAATTCATATAATGCAAGTGAAGAAATCAGCATACTTGCAAGGCCTGGCTGTAACCCTGTTCTTCAGAATAACATGGAAAATAGTCACAGAGTAACTTCCTTCACCTTTTTTCTGTATCTTTCTTGATCTGAAGACAGTATTTTGGTAACCAGCTTGTGCTGACTTCATTTCTTCATGTTCTTGTTTCTGATTAACTTCTCATTACATTAACATTTTAACATAACATAATTGTTGTGCACACTCAGTCAGAGGTAAACATTGTAAGTTGCAAGCTTCCACCACCTACCTGTGGGAGGAGATTTACCAAAGGTTCATAATCACTCAGCTTCTGTCCTAAAGTTGGCTGCAACAACAAATTGTCATAAAACTGAGGGATCCTAAGGAGGCAGAGGTTGTATTTCCCAAATACTGTATGAGCACACAAGGGAGGACTGCAGTACATGGCAGTGAGAAGTAAGCATCTTCCACAGCACTGAAGAAAGTTATTTGCCAAACTGAAGTGGGTGTTTTGGTGTGTTTGTTGATGCCTTTACTTTGGATGACTGCAGTGTGCATTTTTTCCTTACTGTTAGGTAGAACCCAATAAATTGCTTTCTGATGAAGTACATTAAAAAAAAAAATCAAAGGGGTTTTAAGAATCAAAAACCCATTAAAGAATATATTTTTATTGTTGGTACTTATCTAAATCAGATATTTCCATATAGTTATAATTATGAGCATTTTTTTTTTTTTTTTTTTTTTTTTTTTTTTTTTTAGCAGCAATATGTTTCTTAGGTTCTGGAATCAGGCCTCAGAAAACCAGTAAAACCAGAAATTATCTTTGGGGGGAAAAAAAATCAAACCTTTACATAAGCATAAACTGCATTTAAAACCTAATACAAATGATATTTTTTAGCCCTTTTAGAAAAGTCAACATGATTTCTTTAATTTGCAAGTTTTAGGAAACTATAGCAAATAAATACACATAAAAAATGTAGCAAGCTGGAGAGATTGCATTTTCTGCAAAATACCTAAATACTAGTTTTATGTTTTAAAAGTATTGTAAAATTAATAAAAAAGAGAACTAACCACTTGTGGGTTAAAATCTACACAGATGAATATTCTAATATTACATGGGTACCTGACCTTTAAGTAATCAAAAGTAGGAGAGAATATGACAGAGCTACAGACAGGATACCACAAGCACATGAAAAACCACGGAGATGAGACACACACGAAGAGTGTATCCAAAAAGCAGCCAGGATGTGCAATACAAGTATAATGGGTTGAAGACTGGAAGTCTGGATCCATATCAGATATATATGCACCCTGAGACATTACCTTTAGTAGGCAGACTAAAGAAATTATGTCAGAGTTGAGTTAATCATATGGCAGCATTTGTGGAGGTGACGGGTAAAATGACAGCACTTAGCAAATTTATCCTAAATAGTTGCTCCTGCTTAATGGCTTTCTTAGCAACAAAAGAACCTTTATGCAAAGGTCCTTCTGCACTGCAGAAACATAATACTCTGTGAAATTAACTTCTCCACTTTACAAAATGGCATTGTCATTGAATTTAAATTCTAGACTTGAAAATATAAGGATGCAGATACTCAGAGACATGCAGATAAATATAATACAAATTGCCTGTATTCTTAAACTTTTCCTGGTAATTTTATTCCTGGAACCAAATGAATGATGTAGAAGAAAAATATGATCAGATGTTATCAAATCACTTCTCTAAAGTCTCTTAAGAAACTTTGCCAGCAAAATAAAAGATCAAGAAGTTATTTCTTCTCCAAAAATCCAAATCAACATCCACTCAGACATCCAAGAAAATAAAACTACAGGGATGGATTTTGCAACAAGAAGTCCAAGAAAATCACCCTTAAAGAGCTATACTTGTAAGTACTTTCTCTGAATATGTTTGTTATTCTTCTGAAGAGTCTTTTATACTTTGAATGTTGGGAAAATGTACTAAGTGCATTCTTATTTTGTTTATCAGAATAAAAAATATTTTCAAATATCAGTTTCTTCTCTTAATTAAAACCCCCACAACATATTGAAGCTTATACAAAGATCTGAAGTACTCTCCTGAATAAAAAAAGAGATTTTCAATTAGTATAGAGGAAGATGTATTATATAATACGTGTTATAAAATATTCATGTTCAGAAGTAAGGTGACCAAAGATTCATTCTTGTGCACAAGATGACAGGATTAAAACTGTGTATTTAAAGACATCTTCAATGCAAACAATTTTAGTATTTTCAAATAAATAATTTTCAAATAAATCAAGAGGCTATGAAGCTGAGGTTATAGTGACAAATGTTAAACTTGAAGCTTTCTTACTTTTGAGTACTTTTGTCTGCCACCTCATTGATGTTTTAACTTGTTTTTTAAAATGAAATATTTTTATATAGTAGAAGACGAGTGTGTAATTAAGGATATAAAGGTAATTTCCATTTCCTTGTGGTTTTATGTTGCTTTTAACTTTCAAAAAATATTCCAGATAATTTTGCATTTGCTGCCTTTGCTTGTTGGTTGGGTGTGGCTGCTTGGTGGTTGGTTGGGTTTTTTGGGGTGGGGGTTTTAGTCTTGGTTGGTTGGGGGTTTTTTTGGTTGCTTTGTTTTGTTTTGTTTTGTTTTGTTTTGTTAAATCTGAGCAGGAAAATTTGAAGTATCATAAAATCACACAGTTGGACGAGACCTTCAAGATCGAGTCACACCCGTACCCTAACACCTCAACTAAACCATGGAACAGAGTGCCACATCCAGACTTTTTATAAACACATCCAGGGATGGTGGCTGCACCACCTTCTTGGGTTGACCATTCCAGTACTTGATCACTCTTTCCGTGAAAAACCATTTCCTAATATCCAACTCTTGACACAGCTTGAGACTGTGTCCTCTCATTCTATCAGTTGCTGCCTGGTGAAAGAGACCAACCCCCAGCTGACTGCAGCCACCTCAGGCAGTTGTAGAGAGTGATAAGGTCACCCGAGTCTCCTTTTCTCCAGCCTAAACACCCCCAGCTCCCTCAGCTGTTGCTCACAGGGTTTGTGTTCCCAGCCCATCTCCAGTCTTGTTGCCTCCTCTGGACACACTCCAGTGTCTCAATGTCCTTCCCAAACTGAGGGGCCAGAACTGGACACAGCACTCAAGGTGTGGCCCCACCAGTGCCCAGTACAGGGGCAGAATGACCTCCCTGCTCCTGCTGGCCACACCATTCCTGATCCAGGCCAGGGGCCATTGGCCTTCTTGGCCACCAGGACACTCTGCTGGCTCGTGTCCAGCCGGCTGTCACCAGCATCCCCCAGGTCCCTTTCTGCCTGGACACTGTCCAGCCACACCATCCCCAGGCTGTAACATTGCAGGGGGTTGTTGTGGCCAAAATGCAGGACCTGGCACTTGGACTTATTAAACCTCATCCTATTGGACTCTGCCCGTCCATCCAACTGTTCCAGGTCTCTCTGCAGAGCCCTCCTACCTTCCAAAAGATCAGCACAGTCTCCCAGTTTGGTGTCATCTGTAAATTTACCGATGAAAGAATCAATACCCACATCCATGACATCAATAAAAATATTAAACAGGACTAATCCCAGCACAGATCCCTGGGGACACCACTGGTGCCTGGCCCCCAGCTGGATGCAGCACTGCTCACCACCACTCTCTGGCCTGGCCATCCAGCCAGTTCCTAACCCAGCATAGAGTGCTCCTGTCCAAGCCACAGGCTGCCAGCTTTAACAGGAGTGTGCTGTGGGAGATGGAGTCAAAGGCTGAAGTAAAATCATTACTCGTTAAAATGATAACTTGTTAATGTTTTGTTACATTTTGACCTAGAATATTATAAATAGCTTACTACAGTTTTTCTGAAACTGTTTCAGATCACGTCTGGCCAGACTTAGAACCACAAAGTACATGTAGCTCACTGACTTCAAACATCAGTAATAATTATTTATCTGAGAAATAATATGAGGAGAAATTGGTAAAAAGATACATTTTATTTTAGCATAAAATGAATAAATGTATCTTTACATCTGAATGAATTTGGAATATATATTGGACCATAGCTGGAAAAAAGCTTGAATTCTTGCCTCTGTTCTCTAGTATTTTTCCTGTACAATTCTGTATGGAAACTCTTTAATATAAAATAAGCTGTGGCTTGAAAATAATGGTGAAGAAAATGTTTTAGGTTTAAATGAAAGGATATACTTTATATTAGTTAAATTTTCCATTGTCAAAACAGTCCATGTCTCATATGCCGTAACACTAGACCTATATTGTGTTATATCAAGCAAGGACATTTGCTCCACTTTTAAAAAATATTCAATTTAGAATATCAAATTTACATGAAAAATATGATGCAGATACTATGGACTTACTGTGCAAGCTATACAACTCTTCTCCCAAAATAATTAAAGATTATTTAAAAAGAATAAAGAATACTAGTAATATCTGTCTTTTGAAAAGACAGTTTTGAAAAATATTCTTAGTGGAAAACATTTAAAACAGATACTCTCTGAAAATATGCAGTGTTGTATCAGTGCTACTTACACTGGATTCATTCTAGGGAGAAGATGAATTAAATTAAGCAGTTTTATTTTGCCTCTGAAGTCCAGTGGACAGATACAGCTGAATCTCCTTGCAAATTAATTTTTGTCTATAGCCTTTGCAAAATTTCAGCCTTTCTGCATTTTTTAAAAAAGATTTTCTTTTCCATGGTAGTGTTTTATCTTCTGTGAATATTTTTTTCTTTTTCATCAAAGAAAAGATTGCATGAAGAAAGAATCTAACAACAAAATATTTGTTCAGTTGAGATCTGGAAATTGATACTGAAATAAATTAACAAGTGAAAATTTCCAACCTTTACCATTGACTAAGCATTTGGAGGAATTTGTGAAGAATAACAACTGGAGTTAGGGAATTCTAAAAAGTAAAACAATGAAAATAAAATATATATATATATATATTTATACATTTTCAGCTTTTGGATTTGTATGTGGGACAGGATTTCAATTTTGCTGGTTATCAGAGTGGCTTAACTTAGTTTCATTATTTGTAGGGAGGATACAGATAATCAGCAACTGTACAGTGATTCACAAGACCTGTGAATATTCCAATATTCTGTTTCCCTTTGAGGAACAGACAGCTCTTCAGATAGCAAATATTTTTATCCATGTCTGAAGTTTTTAAACTGTGATACTAATATTTAAAGTCTAAATAATCAAAACAAAAATTGAGTGGTTACATTTATTCAGAATTTAATTCACACACTGGTGAGAAAGTACCTAGAGTATTAAATTACTTGAAATTAATTGAAAATTTCATTTAAGTTGTTGACTAGTTTCATGCAAATAAATTAAAAAAACCCCACCTAAGCTAGTAATTCAGGAAAGCTTAAATGAAACAATTTTGGCTTGAAATTTGTGAAGACTGCATGCATGAAAAATGCCAGAATGACATTAAAATATTTACTTCATTTCATCTATATGCTAAGCAATTTTGATAAGTGTATTCATGACACAAGTTTAAGAATCAAATTTTTTATACTCCTGGTTCAGAAGTAGGAAGTCTGTCTTTTCACATGGATGACCTGAGTGGAGAGTTTTCTTTAGCTAGATTTCAATTTTAATGAGTAATTTTGGATCTGCTATGGAAAATACTATTTTATGTCATGAAGGAAACCAAATTTGGTTCTTACAGCTGGGCCCCTTCCATTTTTGAAATGCATTTATGAATCTCAAATCTTTTGTCTGAATATCATTTGACCCTCAGCATCCGTGTGACAACCATATAGAAGTTAATTTAAAATATTTCAATAAATGAGGTTGTAAAAATAAGCTTGTATCAAGACTTTTTTTTGACAGTGAGTTACTTTGACTCCAGACATACACCCTGTGCAAAGTAACAGGAGGAAAACTCATCAAGAGGAAGAGTGTTGTGGACCGAGAAATTAGTGACTGTGGCTCTCTGAAAAATACATAGCTGAGTGTAACTCAGTGTATTAGTGTAAGTCATCTAGATTTTAAATTCCAATATAAAAAAGTTAAACTTTACATTTTCCTGAGAACTGGTAGAAGACATGATCATGAGAATAAGACTGCTAATATAAAGTCATATTTACCCAACTTTTCATGTCTTCACAGAATGCTTCCAGGGAGATGCATACAGGAAAATAAAATGTAATAGGTCCTATTTCTTTCTTTCTTTTCAATGTTCTTTTAAAAAAAATCAGATATGTGTGCTTAGTCTAAAAGAGTATTTTTTTCAAGGACTTCTGTTGCAAAAATAATGTATTTAAGGCATCAAAATTTGTAAAAATCTTGTCCTGATATAGTGTTCTGCTTTAATTGTGTCCTATTTGACAGTTTAAAAACAGTGAAAGGTAAAAAAATCTTTTTTGGCTACTACCATATGTCTTTATTTACAAGATTATGAGAAATGAAAAAGCTTTTTCACATTTTGAATTTTTAAGCACAAGACTATGAGAAGTTAAGGTATAGGAAAGGGTCAAGATACTTAGGAAACGCAAAACCTATTAAACAGCGCCTTTCTGTAGGTGAGTAGATGGTAAATGAACTCTCCCACTGAACTGTAAGGGAGATATGCCCTCACAGACCTCTAAGCTAGACTCTTCAGTGTGAAGTTATTTCAAACATATAGGACAAGAGAAGTTTAGAAATGAAATGTTTACAATGTATAACTTTCATACAGCATTTTCCTTTTTTCAGGTAAAATTATAGATCTCTGACAGAGCTGGAGACAGGAAAACACCTCAAAGTCTTTATTACCAAGGAAACCTACAAGATGGAAGGAGAGAATAGCAGCAATAGCTGTAGAAAATATTTGGATGATATCCCAACTTCTCCCTCACTCCACAAAAGGTCTTCCACTGCCTTTTGTATTCCTGCTCTCTCCTGCAATTCCTTTTGCCTGGATTTGAGCTTCCAGATCTCTAGTGGCTTGATCAATTCTTCATTTTGTCATATTTTCTTTCCTAAAGCATTTCATATACTTTAGAAATTCTGCTTTTCTGAATTTACACTTCAACCTTATGTTTCCAGCGTAACTCCATGATTGCACTGCCTCCTCTGCATTCTGGAACAGGTCACTAAACTTTTGGCTGAAGCAGTGTAAAGAATGTCTTTTCTCTGCTTTCACATGCTTTCCAAGCAGTGAATTTGATCAGTGGTCCAATTACAAAGGCAGAAGTACAGGATGGGCAGCTTTGAAGAATGTGATTTGGTTTGGGATAAAGCTTCCATTATAGGTAAAACTAAAAGCTGTGGGTTTTTGTTTGGCTTTTGTTTGTTCTTCTGTGAGATTTAAGTTTAGTTTTGTTTTGACCGCAGATAATGGATACTGTAAATAATAGAAACTGATAAGACATGCAAAAAAATTTAAATTTACATGGAAACCAAACCAGTGGTACCTGTGATTCTACAGACATATACTGCTTCATCTTTAAATAATGTAAAGGAGAACTAATTGTTTGGTCCTGAACTAAACACATTAGGCACACTAAAAAATGATGGAAGGAAAGTAATTGTTCCTGCTATGCCAATACTGAGTTTAAAAAATACAAGAATCTTCAAAATAGATCGTGATGGGGTTTTTTTGAGTAATTTTCTGAGCCCATGGGATCTCTAGATCAAGTCCAAAGAAACTGACTGCATCAGTGAATAACAAATAATTACTGGAGAGTAAAGCACTTGGGAGAAAAGATGAGTACTTACTTTTCATACTGATCTGCTGACTATGATGTCAATACTAACTGATATACAGTTTAAAAGCCACTACAGTTCTGATATTTAAAAAAAAAAAAAAAAACCAAAAGGTGTCAAAAGAAAAAAGATGAACAACAAGGAAAATGAACAAAAAAGGAGGAAGCTAGCTAAAGAAAATTCAATATGACAAAATCTTTAAGAAAACTTCTGGAATATTTAAAAACACCTCATATTAGCCCCTATAATAGGTCTTGGTCTAATAAATATTGCCTTATAATAAAATTTTGAAAAAAAGACATAATGAAGATATCATAGCTTCCCAGCAAGGTAAATGGGTGCTAATTTGAAGCAAGAAGACATCCTTCAAAAGATTAAAGCTATTTGTTGAAAAAGAAGAAATAAAAATGGCCATAAACTCTCTCAGATTTAATAAAAAATAATTTTTAAAAATTGAGAACTAAAAAAATATTAAATCCATCCTCAAACACAGGGAAGCCTGATAGAAAGTCTGCAGATCCAATTGATTGCCTGGATATTAAAGAAATATTTAGAGAAAATAAGAACTTTGCAGTGAAACTTTATGTATTTTTTGCATTAAAATCCTCTGTGGGAATAAAATATCACATTCAAGAAATATTTTTCATTGGGACTTATCAAAGATTATATCTGTGAATGAAATGACAGCGCACATTAAGCAATAAATGACAAAAGAATAGCCAAAAATTTTGGCAGATCCAGATGGTAGTAAGACTAGAGGTCCATAGGAGTTCAAAGCAGTAAAATATCTACTAAAAGAGTATGATGAAAAAGTGCAGAAAAGCTTACATATGAGAAATAAACAAATAAGCTAGAGCTCTTCAGACAGGAAAAAGGTAATTTGTTGATAGGTGGGGAGACATGTCAGATTTCTACAGAAAGGCAGGATGCATGGGAAGAAATCGGCTGCTCTCTATCATTTCTGGTACAGTAAGTCATGAATTAAAGGTATCAGGAATCAAATACAAGACAGAAGATTTTTCATTCTGAACTAGTAACCATGAAAAACGAATTGCCAAAGTTTGAAGCTTACAGTTCAACTTTTAGGAAAAGAAATACATTCAGGGTCCTGAACCATATCAAAAAATACTAGGGACACCCAGGTTTGAAAATAGGCAGGTTAAGGATGCCAGCATCAAACAATGTGTGCATGTGTGTGACTGTATATATATCTCCCAATTATATCTATACAGAATATATATATATGTAAATAAATAGATATAGATATATATGTACGTACAGCCAAATATAACACATATATATCCATATATCCCTACCAAAAAGTTAAATGAGGAAATTTGAATATGGAAATAGTGGGCTAGAAGAAAATTACACAGTCACTCTATATCTGCAGCAGACAGGAATGAAATATGTAATTTAAGAATATTAGTGAGAGAAGATTCTGTGTACATGTTAGGAGCTTAGAGAGAATCATTTATTTTCCAGGAACAACAAAATAGGCTTGACATTTTTAAATAATATATTGAAGCTGAGATGAAGAGGTTTTCAAATATGCATCAATGCATGCCAACCTGAGCAGACTGTAACAAACTAAGCCAATAGGACTCTCAGTGAAGGAGTCAATGTGATTTGCAGTGTTCCTGGTAGAAATGTCATTCAAAATTGATGACAAGATTTCTGACCAAATGCTATCTTAGAATAGTCTTTATCATTCTCTCTTTGACACTACATCTGATAGCTTTTGACCCTTCTCAGAAAATTTCCAGCTGAAGAATAAACTAATCTTATGACAACGTGTGGAATTAGCTTAATGAAACTGTAGGACAATAAAAGGTACTTTGCAAAGTCCTCCATAAGATAAATGACTGTGAGCTAACAATTATAATCTTTGTACTTCAGCTGCTACTGAAATACAGGAGAAATAGCTCCTAATTTTTTTTTCAATCTTTTCTTGCTCACAGATGGAAGAATCTTTAATCTTTATGTTCTAAATTACTTTGGAACCTTTATAAAAATAATCACAGATGCTACAAATGCCATTTAGAATATAGCATTATTAAGCCTTTTGGTTTTTGGCTGGCAAATTGCTCAGTTTGCTATAAAAGCCCACATTACTTTCCATAAAAATGTTACTTTATTGTTATCACTGTGAGCATTTTGCACAAGGAAATTATTTCTGCAACCTATAGCTAGAAGAAGTGTAGTTGGTACAAAACAGATACAAAACTGTTTTGCTGTACCCTGGAAATCTGCCTTTTGGTGAACTTTTACTTGGCATTTGGAAAGCTTTGGTTTGAACTCTTTCTGTGTTGAATCCCAAGCAGCTGGCCAGACTCCCCAAGCATTGCAGGAGACCCTGAGGAGGGAAGGTGAAGAAAGTAATGTACATGATGGATGGAGGCCCAGGCTGTGAATATATTACCCATCATTTAGAGAAGAAAACCGTTTTGTTCACCTACTTCTTATATGCTCACATCTGCTACCAATATGCTGTATTATTGTCAGTTGTTCATTACCGAAAGAACTGCATTTGTGTGGTAAGCATATCAATACAGATGAATATGGCTGTTTATGAGAAAATTTGGGTCAGTAACTTACAATGACTGTTTTAGAAGGCACCTGTTCCTCTGTGCTCATATTCCCCTTGCTCTGTATTAAGTAGGGCTAAAACCTCACCACCCTTGCTCTTCCCTTCCATTCATGCTTTTAGAAAATAACCCCATATATTTACCTTGGAGATTTTGATGACAAGGGGGCTTAAATACTTCATTTTCCTGCCAAAAATGTGCAAATAGCGGGAAAAGCATATATGTGCAAAATTGTTACTTTTTCACCCTGATAACGTCAGATATATTTAGTGACAAGAGTAATGAAATGATGAGAATGAATAAGTACATAAAGTGGATTACTATAGAGCCCTCTATAATTTTTTGGTATATTTTAAATGAAAATATGAAAATGTTTGTATTTTTTGTATATTTCAAATGGCCTAGCCTCAGGCCCACTTGACAGGTTGGGACAAGTTGACAATACTATCTAAACAGTATTATATACAGTATATTCTATGTACTAATATATATTAAATATATAGACTACTATATATAAACAGAAAAGCAAGGTTAGCTGAGGTTTACTGAAAGAAGATGAAGCTTCTAGTTGGTGGAATACTAATATGTGTAAACGACACTTTAAAAATTGCTCCAAGAAAAATGAGAAGCAATTGGATTCCTATGTGACAAAATAATTACCTAATGCATAACTCAAAAAGTTACAATACTGCTAGCATTTCAACCTTTAAAAAACCCAACCAATCAACCAAACGAAACAGTTAAATTAAGTCTAACATGAAACCATCATGTAAAAACAGACAGTAGAAGAACATGAGATTAGTGAGGAAGTGCCCTTAAGACTAGATGACACAATGTAGGCAATTATTCCTGTCAAGTGTAAAAAACCCCCAAGTGCTTCATTTTAGCACAAACAGCTTAGCTGTGACCCAAAAGTCAATCCATGTTTACTGTGCTCCTATCTTTAAAGCATCTTAATATTTTTCATAAAATTTACTTTTAGTAAATAGCTAAAAGACATTGATGAGACAGCACTTGCTAAATACTTTTTTTGGAAAAAAAATGTAAGGCATGATTTAAATTTAAAATAAAAATGTCTAGAGAGAAGAGTGGAAGAGCTGTGAAGGGCAGTAGTGACTCGCTGTAGCTGTCTAGACTCTCTTAGATCCAGTGCAAGGACTTTCATATCATAAAATAAAGCAATTTCAAATTTGTCTGGGCAGGGCAGGTTTATAGCTTTTTAATTTTATTTTATTTTTCCAGGAAGATTATTGATCATTGAAGATGTTTATTTATGGAATATTAGCCAAAGCTTGCAGAAATAATTAAGTATTTATTAGATCTACAGGATGCAAATGTTAGTTGTGGCTTCAGCTTTTTCTTTCACGACTTGTATCACAATAAAATTATTAAGTAATGCTATTTCACCCGCTGGCAGGCAGCATACTCACAAGCATCATCTACTTTTCAGTCACAAGGGAATTAAGTGCAACATTCTTCAATACACAGTAGAACATGTTCTTTCAACCTCTTCTTCAGTCAAGTCGCATTTAATAAGTGGTCCTCTGTTTTTATCTGGGAGAGACCTATCCTCCCTTTGAAGTTCTCTTTAAGGAGAAATAATGAACTCTTCCTTTATGTAGTGATTGCAGTATGAAATCAGACTGCTGTCTTTTATGGTTTTCCTAGATGGTTTTATTTGCATTTGTTATTACTGTAACTATAAAAATTTACTGATTTTTGACATTGGATGTTTTTGAATTAAGTTTTAGGTCTTTGCTAAGTTCATGTTCATGAAGAAAAAATACAAAGCTACTTCATTTATCTGGAAAAAAATGCCCTCCTTGAGGGACTGTTCCTCCTGCAGTGCTTGAGAATGGGAAGCATGGAATGGAAGCAATGACATCACATTGCAATGAATAGGAAATAATTCACTATAGCAAATTTTACACTGTACGAAGTGGATGACTTTCCAGTCATCCAGAAATGGAATGTTCTTTAGAGTGTAAACATAACAGAGCACCATTTGTTTTATCTGTATTTTGCTTAGCCTTTCTTTAAGATAATGTACATGTATATCTGATATGTAAACTGGCTTTGATATATGCCTTCAAGTAGAGCTTTCCCATGGCTTAATAGTGGAGCTGCTTAGATTTTCCTCCCATGAGGTGAAAGTGGTTTTCTCAAAAAAGACAAAGAAAAAAAATAAATTAAAAAGGCTTTTAATTCTTCATCCACTATGTTCTTGCATTTCTGCCAGGTTTGATTATATTTCTGCATATGGCATATGGCTTATTGTAAACTCTGGCTGGTGTTCTCTGTGAAGTCTGTAGCTGCTGGGACTTAGTGATCTGATCATCTATATAGCTTCTCTGCTTACCTTTGGAGAGAAGTTCCTTTGATCAGTACTAAGTGTGTCAAACTTTTTATCTTAGATATCCTTTAAAACTTTCTTTTTTTTCTGTGTATAGGGTCAGTTTTAATCCTGAAGAGAGAAGTGTCTTTCCCCTCTTTCACAAGGTCTCAGATAGCCTAGACATAAGTGTTTCAGGTTTATAACACATAAAGAGTGTGTAGAAATATAAGCAGATTTAAAACATGCTTCAAAATACTACCCTTCACAGAGATAAACATGAATACCCTCTGCATCCTGACAAAAGGGAAACTTGCAAGTAGTTTTTAGTCTATTGTTTCAGAGTTCAAAAAAGTTCATTTTTTCTAGTTCAAAAAGCAAATTCTTACCAGCTAACTTAGTTTATTAAAAAGTGAATGGGAATGTATCTGTATATGTGTTCCCTGAAGTGAGGTGCAAAGATTGCTGTCAAGAACTAAAAAAAAATATTTAGAAATTACAGTTTTTATTTGGGCAGAATAGCTTGAGCATACAATTTTTTTTCATGAGAACTCTATTAAATCAGCACAATATAGAATAATTCCACAAACATGGCAAACCATCAGGTATATTCCCATCTTCTCCTCATGGCTTATTTCAGCTTTTCTTCAAAAAAGCTTGACAAAAATGCGCCACTGAAATTAATTCATATAAAGTGCAAGAACTTCTCAACTATAACAGTGAATGACCCTTTTTTCATTACTTCTAAGTAAGTAGTTTGTTCTAGCTTCTTCTAGCAGAAACATCTTCTATGTAAGACATATTGCTCCACTAGATTTTAACATAATGTAAGTAATATGAGGTAATGAAATTAATACTGGGTCTGCTTTAGATTGTGTTTATTTTTGAAAGGAAATTATTTTAAAATAACTTGTTAAATTATTTTCTTATGAGAGATTTGGAGATTGTGCTAGATGATGTTTAAACCCAATTCTTAGATAATGTATACATATATACATACATACATCTACACATACATAGATACATACATACATACATATGTACATGTACATGTATATGCATATGTACATGTATATGTATATGTACATGTGTATGTATGTATATATGTATATATATAGATCACATATATATGATCTTATATTTTCCTTTATATATATGATTTTTATATATGTATATATATATGATCTTATATTTGATATATAATCTCACATATGATCTTATATTTTCATTTAAGCCAATAGACAGATATAGGATGAAGTTTTACTGAAAAAGGACAATTCTAAACTGCTTTTAAACTTGTTGCTTAGGGTTAGACATTTATAAAGACTATTTGTGTTCAGAGACCTTGTTTTTAGTCTCTTTTACCTTATCCATCTGTTACAAGAAGGTCTTCAAAACAGAAATTTTTTTATAAACATCACCTATTACAGACATTTTAGAACATGAAAAATGTTATCTTGATTAAATTCCATTAGATATTTGAGAGAAGCCTCAGAAATATTTGAGTCAGTTAAGTACAAATAATTATAGACATCAGCTGATTTTCAACCCACTTATTCCTAATATTTATTAGATTTATATGTATATATCTGCATCAGTACGGGAAAGTATTGCAGGCACACTTATATCAGTTCAGCTCCCAGAAGAGCTGTGTACTCTTGCAGCCAACCTGAGTGAATATCCCTGCTTACATTGATACGGCTAAAAGAGCTTTGGCACTTTTTCTCAGACAGACATTTGATCTAGCTTTAGATTGATAAGAGAAAGATAATAGTCAAGCTGAAGTCATATTTCTTTAAGCCAGAAGGTCGCAGTTTTGGGGGTTTTAGAATTTGTCTCTTGGTTCCTTGTTTTCAGCAAGAAGAATAAAAGTCTGAAAGGCAAGGTTTTGAACTTTACTATATGAAATCCTATTTCTGGATTTGTGATTTGACACACACCTAGTTTCAAAGGAGCTACATACAGTCATTTTGAAGAATCCTTTTCCCTGTTGACTTCATCAGAGATAAAACTGTGCCCAGGGAAACAACTAAGGAAGTCCTTTAAAAATCAAACACATGTCTTTCTAAGATATTAAGCTTGAAAAACACCACAGGAAAAACTCAGAGACTCAAAATATGAAGGCAAAGATACTGAAGCCTAAGCAAAACAAGATATCTCAAAATGAGAGTTTGTTTTAAAGAAAATGGTTAAAAGCAGGAATCTTTCAGATAGGTAGATTCAAAATATGCTTAGTATTCAATCTAATGCTGTTTTTTATTCTAAGTGTATTTTCAGTCTGTTCACACCGTTCCAGTAGAGAAACATTTTGGAAACCACTGTGGTATGTTATTTAGTAAAATCTTAACCTTTAATAAGGAAACAGATAACACTGACTTCTAAAAAATCAGTTTCCACTGTAAAAAGGAGAACTGAAGAAGGGGCTAACCTCTTTAAAATAGTGTGGCCTATAGTCTCAGCAGTATGGTAAGTTTATCCTTTATATCTGACTACCTGACATAGCACAAAAAAGTACTGATTACTAAGACATAGTCATAATCTTCCAAATACGTTCTTAGCACCTCTATGAAGTGTTACACTATGGACTGTATTAGTTTGGAGACTCAGTGCTCACACATAATCAGATAAATACTTGAAGGCAGACAACATTTTTGGTGTAAAGAGTCAAGACAGAAGCTGCATAGGTAGATAGATAAGAATGCTTTCAGTAGGTGGTATAATATTTTGAACCGTGTGGAAGCAAAAATTGAGCTATGCTTGTTTCTCGAGTGCAGAGAAAGAAAAAAAGTCTTGAGACAAAACAGTATGAGTAGTCTCATCACTGCCAAGTAGTGGGCCAAGGTAATTTTGGGCTTGCTGTTGGTCACCCCTCATATAGTGAAAGAACATTGTTATTAATATTATTGCATTATTATTGCTGCCCTATACGTACTTGAGATGTCAAAGGAATATGAAACAAACTGATTTTAGAAAAAATGGAAAACCTGGGAATAATAGGAGTACTTCTTCGTACAGTTTTTGTAGCAGTAAACTTCTCATTTTTTAAGGAATATATTAAGCTCTTCTTCCTGAAAAAAGTTACTTCAGTGTAGTCCTAATTAGAATTTTGGAAGCATCTGATGCTGCTTTATGAATATCACAGACCAGTAGAGCTTTGTTCTAATTTTTAAAATGGATATTTTGAAAACACAAAATTCAGAAGCCAAAATAAAACCCGATTTGGTTAACATAACTTAAAAAACCCCAAACTTTATTAGTTTTAAAACATTTGATGTATTTTTTCAGGGGATAAATGGTCAAAGTCAGATGGGAATTTCTTTATCACTGTAGTTACCTGCTCCACTGAACATAAGAATAAGATTTCTGGTATTTGGGGTTTTTCCTTTCAATTGGTCATTATAAAACATATGGAATTTCAGAGTGTCTTAATGGAAAGTCAGGGTCAAAAGTAGTAAATTTGCTAAAATGAAGAAGGAACCAGCTGCTCATTATTCATTGCAAGTCAATATGGAAGAAACAGTATGATTTAATTAACACAGACATGACTCTGAATAAAACCACATAAAAACTAGTCACTTTATCTTTTATATCCTGTTATCCTGCCCTTTTGGAAAAATATGTTAGTGTAAGATTCTTACTGGCCAAAGAAATTCCTTTTATAGAACCTTCCTTCAGTTTGGCCACATCCTTACAACGGAATTTGCAACGCCTTATTAGGAAAATGTATATTGGCAATATAATATTGAATATATAATATTGTTTACAGTAAACCCTTCACCTTAATAAAAGCCATGTTTGATTTTCTCAAATCTGCACAGGTTCATTAAACTTTGTGGCCCAAATGAATACAGAATTATAAGTGTGTTGTGCACAAATATTTTCATACACCTGGAAAATTTTGGCCCCAAGATTTTCTTGTAATTCTCTCAATATTTCTGTGAGGTAAATGAAGCTCACTGCATGCAGTGAGACATCCTAAAAGGTGTAGCTCAACTGAAAATCCTAAAAGTAGAGAGAATTAAACCACAAGATTATGAATTCCTGGGAACCTTTGAAACTCCAAAAAGGTTTCATAAATCAATGTATTTTAACCTGACAGCATTTCCCTTAGTGAAATGAATTCTTGAAGGAAGATTTTCAGCAAAGGCTTGAACACAATGTTTTCCATAGGAAGTGGCAACCTTGCCCTAAGAATTTTAGTTTTACTGAATATATTTTAACTCAAATGATATGTATGAAATTATATAAAAAATATTATTTTGATAATGAGATATCTAACTTGGAATAGAAATTGTACTTTTTCTAGTCTTTACTGAGGCCTACCAAATACCTGCTTAATAATTCATTTTATCAGTACCAAAAGATTTTCGCTGCTTACAGGCCCAACCTCTAGTATTCTATCAAATTAGTTCAGCTTCTGTTCCAATTATGTCCTTGGTATCAGAGATAAATGATAAATAAGGGTCTGTATGGGAAGCATAATAGAATCCATCATTAATAAATGACACTGATATATAGATGTCAAAGAAGTCATTCTTGGATTAACAGATGTGGTAGCATCAGGACTATCAGCAGGAACAGATTGTTTTGGGCTGCAGATGAGAAAATAATTCAAAGATAATTATTTAATTGATGTCCTCTGTCTCTGTAGTTACATTCCAAAGTCTTTCTTGCTGCTGCTCTTTTTCTTAGAGTTGGAAGGGTTAGAATGACAGGCATTGAGGCTTTTGAGCACTCAAGGAGCAGCAATAGATAGAAAGTGACAAGGGCAGACTCTGACCATTTAAAACCTGTATTTTCCTAGGTCACACAGACTTTGCTTGGTTCATTCTTGGGAGTGTATTCATTTTCCTGCTGCAGAGTTGCAGTTTTGTCACACTAAGGGACAGATTGCCTTTTGAAAGTGTTCAAGGTCTCAAGTGGGCCACTCTTTCATGTGACAGACTATTTCTGTGTGTGATCCAAATGCTTGCTTCCTGTCACAATATGCAATATACTGTCAGAATATACTAACAGAACAAAACCAAAAATATTCCTGAAAAATGGCCATGAAGATACAGGCAGAAAAACAGCAGGGCAAGCTGATCTTGTACTTTCAGTTCCCTTGAAACTTTTGACTGCCTGTATTTCCCCTCTTACAGGGCTGAACTCTCCTCCATCAGCACAGGCTTCTGGTAAGTGATTTTGTATCACAAAACGCATGTCAATGTTTGTTACGAGTGTTTGTTAAGTTTGTTAAGAGTGGAACGCAGTAATGCAAAAACCGTCAGCTATATGCACTGATGACCACTCAAGTCTCCTTTTCAGGTTTACTATTGAAATAATTAAAAACTTAGTACTTGGTCAATGGTTTCATAAATGTCTACAAATAGCAATTTAAGTTAATGATCTCAGACAGTCTGAGGAGGAGTGCCATAGAATTATTTATGAAACCTATGTCTCATGCCAGATTCTTGCTTGTTCAGAGACAAGCAAGGCAAACACAAGAGAGCTCTTCACACAGGTTGTATTTTGATGCTGTTTCTATCTGACCAATAAGCAAACTGTATTTTTATCTGCTTTAATAAGGAGTTAAGGTCTTCACGTAATGCCTGACAGTAGCACCACAGGGCAGTTTAGGCTGGTATGGGCTCATGAGATGTCTAGACTGACTCACTCAGTACCCGGTGGAGGTTCAGTTCTGTGGTCAGACCAAGTTGCTCAGGGCTTCACTCCTTGGAGGCTGGAAATCTTGGTACCACACATTTTGACCTGGCCCTGCTGCCTGGCTGCTCATGCAGGAAGAGCTCTTTTTGAGCTTATGGTGAACACACTTAACTGAGAACTCTTTGCTATTGCTTAATCAGCAGCAGATCCTTGTTTTATATTTAATTCTGCAGGTGATAGAGTCATGCATGATTTGCTCATGACATACTCAAGGACAGAGTTAGGCTTTCTTCTGTGTTTATAAGGAACCCAGAAAATTTCTAGGGTCTATTCTAACTTACACACCCCAGTTTAACACAAATTAAATTAGGAGAAAGAAATAGTCATGATTTCTGTCATGATAGCCTGTTTTCTCAGGTGCCAGGCTGTACTAAAATAGTTATTAGATATGACCACTTTCCAAATGAAATACGGAGTTTAGCCTTGCCCAGCAGTGCCAGGTGAGTCTCTTCAAGCAGAACCATGTCTTCTCTGCTTACACCAGGAAAGAAGCACATATTCCTGACTCAGTATGTGGTTGTGTGGTTTAAGCTGGGTCTGAGCTCAAGGCAGAATGTCATTCCAAGAAGCAAGCAAGCTGTGCGCATGTAGCCATATCTAGCATTAGAAGCTGGTATGGATTTAGCAAAGAAACATAACATGTATGGAGGACCATACATGTCCTCCATGAAGGATTTTTAGGAGAATATAACTCAGCTCAGTACTCTTTTCCTTTTGAAATTTACAAACAAAGAGTCTCTGCACTTGAGACAGCAAAGTGTTCATTTAACCATAAGGAAAAACTGGACAGAAGGCAAACTATATCATGCATCTGTCTCCTCCGACATCTATTTTTTATTTTCAGGTCTTCAGAGGGAGTGAAGCAATTCTAAGCACTGGAACCCTAACCACTAGCCTTATTTCTTGGCTCAGTGTCCCTGCACTTTACATCAGAAAGATCAAGAAATATCACTGTGAGTCTGCTGTGCACATTCTAGTCTCTGCCTGAAAAATTTGTGTATCTGGTCAGTAGTCACTTATTCACTTATTTGAATACTCTTGTCTGATCTGAGTGCAGGGGTCAACAATGAAAGGTGAACCCTAAAACACAGTACCCTGGGTTTAATACACCAGAGTTTGGTTGTGCTGACTGAAGAGGAGTCTAGCAATAATTTTGAATTCTTTATGCCTAGCAGACAATAAAATTGCCCCTTAGACAAGTTTATTTTTGGAACTTGAGACTTATAAACAATTAACAGCAGAAGATTTCCTCTTTGAAGAAGTTATTGTTTCCTTTACAGAGAAAAAAAAAAAAAAAACCAACAGCAAAACAACAGCAAAACACCAACAAACAACAAAACCCAAGGAATCAAACAAACAATGCCTAACCAAAACCAAAACACCAACCAAACAAAAAAACCTAAACAAACAAACAAACTCACTCCAATAACCCAAAGAAACAAAAAAAAACCAGCCTCACTGCCACTACTCCCCACAAAACAAAACACAACAAAAAAAACAAGAAGGTAAAAAAAAGTGAAAGAAATATTTGAGAATTTGCTGTTATATTTTGGGAATTGTGGCTTGAAGTTTGTAGGCAGCCCAACCCCAGACTGTCAGTTACCCACTTCCTGCAGGGAACCTGAAATCTAAAGCAAGCTACTATGAAGAAAAAAGAACTCTATCCCAGACAAAAACAATGCAGGAGTATAAAATGAAAATTATTACTTATTTCTCCATGTAGGTAAACTGATTTTTAACACTTTGTCTAATTCTTGATTTTGGGAGCTGAAACTCTTGTTCCATTTGTTCTCTCTGGTGTACAGATAAATATACCCTGCTCTGCCCTCCCTCTTATTTGCTCAATTTTGCTCCTGGGAACAAGGAAAGGTATGGCTGCTACATATAAAGTAATATTATCAATAAAAAATATTAATTGAGATATTTCCACACCAGCTTGGTCTCTTTGTTTTCAGAGACCCTTTTTTTTTTAATGGTACGACTTATATTCCATACTGAAGCAAATGCATTAAAAACAGGATGCGGAAAATCTGAAGCCCATCAAATAACTGACATTATCTTTATCCTAATTATACCATTTTGTTACAGCATATTTGTGTATATATATATATATATATATATATATATATATATATATATATATATACATATACACTGAAATAACGATCTAAATCACCATGCTTACTAAGATACTAAACATATTTACTGCAGATTTGAGTCAATTTGTTCATAAGTTTATATAAGTTCATATAATTTGTTCATAAGGAATAACATTAAGACAATCATAAAGCATATGGAAGACTAGAATTTTGACAGCAATAATAGTTTGCTCCTTCTCTTAGTTTCCACTAAATAGCCCAGGTAGTATTCTTTGGACGTTTCTTGTCAGAAAAATAATAATCTATCAGAAGCTTCTATAAACTTAATGAATACTTTGGTGATCATTATTACAAAACATTTTGGAAAATCAGAAATATTAACTTCATATTAAATTAATGTCTCTAAATGTTTTTTGGTGCTAAATATCTGCAATTTTGTTGCTTTAATTTGATTTAAACAGGTAAGACATGAAAACTATTTTTCCTACTGTAAAACAGCTAACACTATGGTTTAAAAGGAAAAGGTTATATTCTTCAAAATCTAAACATATTATTATTTTACATCTCATCTAATGGAGACAGATTATATTTCAGAGCTCATTAGTGTCTGAAAAATACTTTGTTGATTTGAGCAGATATTGGACTTGCCCATTGCTTTGCTAGCTTTCTTTCTTTATCTTTTTGTACATCCTGTTGTTCATTCAGCATAATGTAAGCATCTCTGATGAAATATGTGATTTTTATTTAGGGACTGCCTTTCATTCTGCTTTGCTCTTAGTTGAACTGGAAAGCAGAATAGTTCTGCCTCTACAGACTACCCAAAGTGTGATAGAGCTTCTTTGCTTGACCCATTTATCTCCACTAGAGTAGGCCCCTTAATTAGAGACTGAAAAAAAGAACTTTAATGAATCCACACTTGTAGAGAAGGAAACAGAAAATCAAAAATTTCATGTATATGGCCAGAGATGTTCACTTTTTCTTTCAGTATGCTATGAACACCAACTAAATATTTGGCACTTAGAGCACCATCTTAATATTTAGCACTTATATTTTCTTATGTTGGAATTAAAAAAATATGAAAAAATGAAAATAAATATAAATAAAAGTAAGTGCTGAAGAAACTGCACTTTTTACTGTTCCAACTAACTTGTGTTATCTTTCACATTGTTCTTCTTGGAGGAATAGGACAGCCCCAAATTTAGAGAGGCTAGATGAGAAAATACAAGTAGTTTTCCAATGGTATAAACCCTTCAACTCAGATTTATAAAACATTTTTGACGTAATAAACACAGAAGAATTATTTGGAGGCAACTAAACCACTGAAGGAGTTAACTCTGGGGAGAAGACACCTTTAATAAACAGCTATATGAGTCCTGACAGTGGAAAATATCAAATAAGTGGGTACGCCTTCTTGTTTTATGCATGTGGCCAGGGATAAAAATCTCTCTCTCACACCTATCTTGGGTTCCCTCTTTCTGCATTTCCCTGCTTCCTGTGAAAGCTGCAAGCCAGGTGCCTACACATCCCACCACTGTCTGCAAAATTCAGGCTGAGTTCTGTTTTCAAGAGTCTGAAGTTCTATTACATTTTGAGGTCTACATTTGACACATGTAAACTCAAAGGATATCAGACTTTATTTCTCATGACAGCAAGAGTAATTGCTATGATATGCAATAAGACTGATAAAGAAGTTCACATCTGTTTGCTTACTTCACTTTATAGAACAATCTTTCCTACAGATCGATCTTTTGACGGATGAATAGAAAAAAAAGGACAATTTTTTCTGGGATAAACACATATAGAGAGATCTTATCTCAGTTAGACTGGTGTAAATCTGCCCAAAATGCAATAAAGTCAGACCATTTACCTTGGGATTAGAATTTAACCTTTTATATGAGAAGATAAATAGTTCAGGGCTGCTTAGAAAGTTATCTTTGTTCCCACCTTTGAATAGCTTTCATGAAATTTACATTTCCCATACACTGAAAATATCTATGCTAAGGCATTATGCATGCCTTCTTAAAGTACTCAATAACACACTCATTTTACTTTTTAAGCAAACCTACCATAGAGAAAAATTAAAGGCAGCAAAGCTCTCACCATTGATGAGGCTTACTTTTTAGCTCTGATGAGCTCTCTGTGTCATAGGTACTACTGGTTCATTTTTTGTGGGGGATTAATAAGTAGAAGTTATATCTATTTATATAGAGAGGCAGAAGAGCAAATCACAAAATATAGTCAAACACATGTGAATTTATGTCCATTCCACACACAGTATTAGAGGTGTTTCAACTATCAGTAAAACATGGGGCAATACTGAGGAGGGCAGTGTCCTTAGCTGGGGGACCATGACTACAAGAATTATAAATTCTCCATTGACCCTGAACTGGTGCAGGATCTGCTGGTCCTTCTGGATCCATAAAAATCTATGGGGCCTGATAAGATTTGTCAGATAATCCACAGAAAGCTGGCTGATATCACAAAATGATTTTTGAATAGACTTGGGAACCCAGAGAGGTCCCAGCTGACTGAAAACTGGTAAATGTTGCCCCCATTTCTGAGCATGGAAAGAAGGAGGATCCTGGAAACTGCAGATCTGTCAGTACCTGGAAAAATCATGGAAAAGATTACCTGTGAGGCATTGAAAATCATCTGAAGGACAACACATTCTTCGGTCACAGCCAGTACAGCTTTATGAGGGGAAAGCCCTGTTTACCAAACTAAATTTCCTTCTATGACAGGATAACCAGCCTAGCTGACCAAGAAAAGTCAGTTGACATATTTTTGAACTTCACCAAAGATTTTGATACTGTGTCTCACAGTATCCTTCTGGACAAAATTACTTGAATGAGCAACTGGCTCAGCATCAGGTACAGAGGGTTACAGTGAATAGGGTTATAGTGACTGGTGACCTGTCACTGGTGGGGCTTTACATGGCTCCATCCTCAGCTCTGTGCTGTTCAACATCTTCATTAACCACTTAGATGCCAGATTCAGAGGAATATGAAGTAAATTTGGTGACTACACTCAGCTGTCAGGAGCTGTTGACTCAAGGGTGAGGAAGCCTTGTAGAGATATTCAACAAATTAGAGGGTTGGACAATCACCAATCATATGAAGCTCAAAAAGGGAAAATGTTGAATTCTGCACCTGGGATAGGGGAACCCTGAGTGTGTGTATAGACTGGAGAATGAGAGACTGAAGAGCAGGTTCACAGAAAGGTTCCTGAGGGGAAGTCATATGAGGAGCATCTGAGGTGACTTGGTCATTCAGCCTGGAGGAGACTGAGGGGAGACCAAATTTTAACTTCCTTGTGAGGGGAAGAGGAGGGGCAGATACTGACATCTACACTCTTGTGTGACAGGACTCAAGGAAATGGCCTGAAGCTGAGTCAGGGGAGGTTTAGGCTGGTTACCAAATGCACTGGAACAGGTTCCTCACGGAAGAGGTATCAGCGACAAGCCTGACCATGTCGAAGAAACTCTTGACATCTCAGGCACATGGTGTGATTCTTGAGGATGTCCTGTGAAGGGGCAGGAGTCAGATTTGGTGACTTTCACAGATCCCTTCCAAATCAGCATATTCTATGATTTTTCTTGCCACTCTCTTTGTTCCGTCCACAACTGTTCAGAATATTTATTTTACAGAAAAGAAAGAATCACATCTGTGATTCCTGGGGGGTTTTTTTTGGCTTGGGTTTTTTGGGGGGGTTTTTTTGTTTGTTTGTTTGTTTTGTTTTGTTTTTTTGTATACATGGTTGTTGTTTAAATCTCAAGGTATACAATTAGTTCTGTTGACACAAAAATAATTGTGAGATGCTGACATCAGTTCTTAGAAGATGATTCAAAAACTAATACATTTTTATATAATCCTTCCCCTGGAAATCAGAAAAGTTTATAAAATACTCAGTAATTTCTAAAGTATAAAAAATCAATAAAAACTATGCCCCACTCACATTAGTTTTAACCACTCTTACAGTCAAAATAACCAACCTTCAAATGGTCATGTATATAAAAATTATATTTCATGACATTATTGTGACAGTTCCATATGCAAAATGGAACATTTAAGATAGAGGAAAATATAACATGTTTAGAAGTTTTGTTTGGTTTTTTTTTTTTTTTTACATTTTTTAGTAGTACTTATACTAAAATAAAGGATTTACACAAGCCATAATGAGGACAAAACTCAAATGACATAAATTAGACACATGAAACCTCACAAACCTATCTGCTAAGTCCTTCCTTGAGAAATAATAAAAAGATTGAGTAGTTTATGTCATCAGGCTGTGCTGCTATCAGTTATCATGCTCATTAGAGTGTTGAGAAGATTTCAAAATGAAAAATTAATTGTGAATGAGCCTCTAAAGAAGGTGTAATTTGCATAAGCATACAAAGTTATTCTAACTATCAGAGCTTTTAGGTAATCAGTTGAAAGGAAAAAAACTATTCCCTTCCTCTGTGATTTCCACAAAATGATCTCATGTGTGTCAAAGCTTTCTCTTTTCCTCTTCATGTAGAAGATCCACAAGGACAATTTGGATATTTCTTTTTTAGCTATCATTTAAGTCCCAGGTCCATTCTCTGCCAGGGACTACCACCTTTGCTGAGCACAGGTGAAATAACAGCAGGTGCTTACAAAGAGAGAATAAATCTATGTTTTCACAACTAAACTGCTTTCAGGGGGTGGGACCATTCAATCTCTGATTGTTTTGGCTTCTCAGAAAGGCTGTTAAGGGAAGGAAAGCCAAGAAGATGAAGAATGGTGTGTCTTCTTAGAAAATACAGAAAAAAACATGAGAATGGTACCAAAGTTTCAAGGAGTGACTTTTATGTCAAGTTTGTAATGAAATAAATCTCTGGAAAGGTCTTTTAATGCCTGAAACTTTACTTCCTTTCCCTGATTTGAGAATACCCAGCTTCCAAAATGGCACATGGCTCCATAAAAGAATATTCTGTTTTAACTCCTTCAAATTAAGAGGACTCCTTCAAATTAAGAGCTATGTCTTATCTCATTTGTTATTTGTCTTGGAATGGATGTTACAACAAGAAACCTGACTGGAATTTTGTACAGTTCAATGAAAGATATTTTTCCTTATTTCTATCTCTTAATTTTGTTCACAATTGTTCATCTGAGTGAACATGATGAAAATAATGGTTGGCAATAGTTAGTATTCAATATCTAGAGGATAACTTTATTACTTTGAATAAATGACAGATATCTCTGTGGAAGAGGGACTTAGGTAGGAGAAGGATGATAGCTTAATTTCTCTCTTAACTGATATAGCTTTTAAAAATCTAATCTATTCCGCTAATCAGCACATTACCTTCAAATAAAAATACTTAGAGTTTTATAAGTTAAAAGGGATATGGTTTTCTTCTTGTTAATTAAATGTGTAATTTTATTAAATCTTATATTCGTATGTAGATTAAGTGATCAATAATTCCACCCATTTGAAATCACAATGAATCTTTCTGAATCACAGCTTTATAATTGTTAAGAAGATGTAATTTCTCTTCTCTGGCTACACTTCCTGACAACAGTAACAACCTTAACACGTTTATGTTTTTTTTCACTATGCAGCAAACACCAAAACCTCAGGGCTGATGACTGCTTCCCTATTTGCCTTAATGAAAACTAGGTAGTTTAGACTTGCATGACAATCTCAGACATTTAAAAGTGGTAGAAGTTAGCATGAAAAGTCTCTGCAGATACACAGTAATAGATTAAATTGAAAATGTTAATTTCTTTAGCTGGTGCAGTTATTGCCATGGCAAGCTATGTTAATTCCATCAGAGAAATCTGACAGCTACTAATAAATTGCAGTGGCTGGAGGTGACCTCCAAAGATGTCTTAAGAAGCAGATCAATGCAGAGACCACTCTTACTTCTCTATAATGAGAAGGTTTTAATATGATGATATATGATATTGTCCAGATTACAGGCCAAATATAACATGGCACACAGCAATAAAGGGGAAAATATGATCTATTTGCCAAAGTCATGCACATAGTCTGTGACAACACTATTTAAAATACTTGCAAATCTTATTTCTTTCCTACTACCTACCTGATCTACTTTCCTACTACCTACTTGATCTACAGTACATAGGAAAGAATAAGCTAGTGATGAAAATTAGAACTTCCTCAATCCTCCTGTTCTGTATTTAGTTATATTAATCCAATATTGAAAGCTGAATTTTATATCGGAATCCTTGTAGGAAATTCTACAGTCTAATAAGGTGAATCCTTTTTAAACTGAAGTTCTGTTATCACACTTGCAGGTCTGGGATTTGAAATGACAGCACCATTATTGTTATCTCTGTTCTTTATCAGCTGAAGGACTTTGAGATAAAGCAGTCTAAAACTGCTGTGACAAATTGCAAAACCATGGTTAACTCACATAACTTCAGATATAGTTAAAATAAAAAGAGTGTTCGGCTATTCCTGTGAGTGAGTTTTCCAAAAACTTAATATTTTAAAGATTTTTTCAGGAATTACATTTTCCTAATTTTTTCCTAAATATTCTGCAGTAATATTTTACTGTAAGTAGTCCTTGTGGTATCTTTTTACTTACTCTTGTCTTTTGAAATATAGACAAACCAAAAAAACTTCCTTTTGCGTAACAATTTTTTCTCCACCCTCTGAACTAACTTACTCTGTTTCAATACAGGTTTTGTTACCTAGCCTAATGCTTGCAACTTGATCCCAGTTTACTTTGAATAACTCTTATTTCTCCTGACTTCTTTCTCAGTGCATCCTTGCTCCTCTTGATAGGGCTTCTACTATGAAATATCCTGCTCTTTCAAGTCTTTAGCCACTGCCATTCTTCCACTTCTGTTCACAGCAATTCATAAGAATGCATGGAATTCATAGCTAGATATCATAGTTCACTTAAAGTAATGGTTTATTCTTTCTTTTCATTAAATTCCTAACTTCATAAAAATCCAAGTGTTCAAACAAAACAAAACTATATGAAGAAGACATCAATTGCAGTTTTCAGCTTTGTATAGAAAATAGGTTCTCAAGTGTGGACTTGAAAATTGATCTTTGTAAGCAACAGTTTTGTTCTAATATCTAGCAAGAACTTAGAAAACACAGGCACAAACGATCTTTTTTTCTCTATATCATAGAGTTCTATCCATAATCTTTAATTCCCTTTAAAATAATCTAATTTAATGCAAAAAAGAAAATTTTCACAATGTTCACTAGAATAAAAGGTATGGCTCTTCTTTCACCTTCACAGTCTATGTTTCCTGTGAACATTAGTACAAAAGGGATCTGGTCTCCAAAACCATTACAAAAAAAGGCCACATAATGCACTGCTTATTCAGCACGTTGGTGCTGTTGCCTAAAAGTAGTAAGTACAAAGATGTCACAAATTCTCTTAGATGTCTCTCCTACAGTAGCACTTGAAGAGGAAAAACAATGCCCTCTGATTTGTAAAAGATGCAAGTGGTCTGTAACATTAACGTGTAACAGCAAGAGGTCCTGTGCTTTTATGAATAGTGTAAAAAATGAGAGCTGGTGTTTTATTCAGTAGTTCACATTACACAAGGGAGACAGTACCATAAATGAGTGCTGTTTTCCACCCTTCTCTGTGATGCTTAGTTTCCCTTGAGCCTGCTCTCTTTCTGAAGTAATCCCCTACACCTGACTTGAAGTGTTGTCCATATCCAATCTCGTATGAACCTCTTTACACATTCTTTTTAGATGCTGGTATTTTTAAGACTAAGAGTTATAACTGTCAAAAATGTAAAAATTAGTGTTTCTGAGCAAATTGCAGCATCTGTGGAAAGGAAAATACATCAATCAAAATTAACTCTAGAAATAAAGGTCTTTATGAGGACTATATGGATCAAGCTTTATTTTATTCTATTCTGGAACTTCCAGAATACTGAACTCAGTTTAACAGCTGTAATGGTGAAACAGATAGTTGTTTTGTGTGAAGAACCCAGATTCTGAACCTCTCACACTGAAGACATTCAACACAGATTCTGGGCCTTCAATCTTGCATGTTAGGCCTAAATTCTAAGGAAAAGTACTCCCCCAAACCAGGAAATTAATCTATAAGAAAAACAGAGTAAGCCAAAGGGAAATAAAAGCACTGCATTAGAACGTGAATTCTGTCTCCACATGTAGTAAATTATATTTCATATGACATCTGTTTTTTCCAGAAGTATTTTGGAGATGACCACAGTTTGCTGCATTCTTCTTTGGAGGTCTGAGTGAGGACATTAGGATCTCGTTAATTATCTAAAGATTGGAGAAAGTCTCCTTCCAGCTCTTAAAAGCAGCAACTACTTAGTAATGAGAGGGCTTGTCATATTGACGTATGCAATATGCTTTTTAAGAATGAAATCAAACTGTGGTTTTGGAATGATGAAGCAGACTCATATTTCTTTTACAGTAAACTTTATTTTGTTGTGATATACATGGTAGTTCACATCTGTGCTGCCCTTTGACCACATGACAATATCATAAAATAAATCTGTGCACTTGTAATTATCATCTTTTTGTGACTGAAAATGATTTATACTTTTTGGTTTTCAGTCTTAAAATCTTTGATTCTGTGGATAAATTCGTTTTTCATATTTTGTAGGACTGCCAAAGTAGAGATATTTCTGGTTTGTGAGACCTACCTGATATGAATGTGAATGTAGATATGCTGCTTACTTTTTACTTCACATAGAAGTTGATTTGACTTTGCCTTTATTTCATTATTTTAACTGTTAAATTAATATACACATGGAAAAAAAAAATCTATTTGAAATAACCTACACAGTCATACCCCAATTGGACAGAACCAAAATTGCACTGGTCGTTGCTTGAAATATCATAATTTTGTATGTTGATGATTTTTTCTTCTTTGGTTTTTTTGGTGCTTTTTTTTCTTTTCTGGTGTGCAGCACTGTGCAAAGTAATTCTCAGAAGTAAAGCATGAAATAGTGGTCTTATTTTGAGAAGAATATGTATCTTCAAATATCAAATTGTTCAGATCCTCATTATTTGTTTTAATACTAGAACGGCTCTCACCTATTGTTCGCATTAAACCTGTTAAAAAAGTTACATATGAAATGTATTAATTGGAACTATATGATAAAATATTTTTATCCTGTTTTATAAAGTTGATAGAATCACAAAATTAACAAGACTGTCAGCCATCCCACAAGGTCTCTAGTCCAACCCCAGTTTCCAAGGAAGGTCCCCTCTGGCAGATTGCTGAGAGAAGTATACAGCTGGGTATTGAATTTCTCCAAGAATGGAGAAGCCACAGCTTCCTCAGCTAACGCATTTTGTTTCCTTAAATATCTTCTTGGAGCTGTTCTTAAAAGATAATCACTTTTATATGCAAATTATATTCTGCATATAGGTAGAGAATTAAAATTTGATCATGTTAAGGAAAAGTAGATTATAAAAACAACAGAGATTATAATCCATATTTTAATACCTTTTTCCTCTGAATTAATAATACATTTAATAAAATATCTGGTTTTATTTTATTCATACCATAAATTCATCTTTTTTTTCTCTTTTCTCTTTACTCTTAAATCTCTATACAACTTTATTTTTTTGCTTTAAATCCCAGCTTCTCTATTTTCAAAGCTCTCCATAGCAACATGCTACCTTGATTTTGTTTCTTCTGAAAGAAATGATGAAACACATGATTTCTTTTAATTTCATGGGGTTTTTCATAGTCCAAACCTGTTTAAAACTCCTTCCCACCTAGTCTTCATTATTCTTGCACTCATTCTTTTAGCATTTACAGAAACCTACTTATTC
Organism: Certhia americana; assembly: GCA_018697195.1. Taxonomy (NCBI): domain Eukaryota; kingdom Metazoa; phylum Chordata; class Aves; order Passeriformes; family Certhiidae; genus Certhia; species Certhia americana. Next base: position 48,366,036 of record CM031878.1, on the reverse strand, counting down.
TGGAAAAAACTTTGATTATATTAGTGTATTATAGCACAGTCAATGGTTCAGAATAGTATTTGTCAATGTTGTAAATGTTCACCTGAACACTTGAATGAATTTGCGTAAATTAGTCGACGTTATGCTTCTACTTATCATGCACAAGTATTCTTAAATAAATTAGCAAGGGAACATTTTCTAAATTAGTGATTTTACAGAAGACATGCACTAAATTTTAGAATTATAAATTCTTACATAAAGGACACTTGAATACTATTGAAACATTTGATGACCTAAAATTGACGTATCTTCACATAAAGACTCTGAGGTTAGAAAGTTTTGTCCCCATGCTACACACAGGAAAGCAGAACGTATTAGTTAAATCTACACCTCTAAGTAGGACAGCATCTAGAACTTTTTTGTCTGTGAAGCTGAATGGTGGGAAGCCCATGTCTGCACAATAGTGAATCTAGTCTTTTGTGTATTATAGGCCTTGGTGACTTTATGAACATCAGATTTAAAGATTGGTTTTGTATGTTTTTCAAAGTGTCTGAAATTCTGTGAGGCTGCACAGCAGTCCTTGAGAGTAGTATAAAATGAGTAGGTATTGCATTCATGAAGGCATGAAGAGACACAGTCTTTTTGCAGGATTATGCAGGGTGGTAAGGATTTAAATGAATTTTGACTGATCCATTCAGTTTATTATTAATAGTCCCTAGCATGTGCCTGTGAACACACAGTTGGCCAAATCTTGCCAAGGATCCTGTTTAAAACTATATGAGGAAATAGAAGACTACTGAAAAAGTTGTTCTTTGAACTTATTTTTCCTATGTTAAAGAAATTTTAAAAAATGTGTTGGTAGGTTAACAGGAATTTTATGGCAGAGCAAAGAACTCTATCTACATTTGCCCAGCCTTGGGAAAAAGTCTTAAAGGTGTCCTCCAAATCTTACCTCAGTTCAAAGTGTAGGGTTCTGGTTGTGTTATGGCCTGGAAAAACCTTAAGTATGAAAGACAATTCATAAATACTCAGCTTGGGAATCCAAGCAGAGTGCTTAAGTTTTGTGTATAGAAGTGCTAACAGCACAGGTACTTTGATTCAAGGCACAAAGAAAAATCACTCCACATTCATATTGTTTCTTTTGGGTACTTGATGTGAAGGATGTGGGCAAAGTAATGGTACTTATCTGGCACTTAAATTCTTTTGGGAAGTTTTGCAAGAACAGCTGTATTTGCAAATCCTAGCAAAACATGTCAGTCACTCCTGGCAGTGAAAGCAGGTCTTAGTATATTATTGAAAATAAAAGTTGCTTTTCAAAGCAAGGATTTTATCCTTGTCCAAACAGTTCAATGTGTTTATTCTGGTTTGCATACAGCCATCTCTCTAGCATTTTAACCAGTTTTTCACCACTCTGCTTTGTGCCTATTGTAACTGATGGATTTGTGGTATAATAAATTGCATGACACTGGATATTCAATCAATGTATTAGGTGATAACTCAGAATATGATGTTCTGGAGGTGAAATACAAAACTTACTAGTAAGCTTTTTATAAAACTTGAATATGCCAGAGATGTTTGGTTTAAATTAGCTAGTTTGGTGTTGGAATCCAGAATGCAGAGAAGTATTCCTCTGCATGTTTTAAGGGATCCAAATGCCCTGACAAATGCTGTTTTTAACCTTTGTCCATGGAAAAGGTTTTCTAGGCTCTGGGATGTAGCAGAACTTTCAAGAATGTAGATTAGATAGTAGCATAATATGTAGTTTATCACAGGGTGAGAATTTTAGATTTCTGGGTTTGTTAGTATGGTAAGTAGATGAAGACAAGGTGAAGGATCCTTGTTGTTTTTAGCCTTCCTCCTTCTTCATCTGCTCCATGTTCTGCAGTGTTGGGAACACAGAGTTATTGGTTAGAATTTGCCACAGTATAGAATCATGTGAATAAAACTATAGTTAGTTATTAGAAGACAAAGAGAAATAATGTACATTCTTGGTGATAATTGGGTGAATTATCTTTAATAGAGCCTTGATTCTGTGTTTGGGGCCTTTTGGTGTCTTTTCTCCTGCACGCCAAGCTGGTGTAAAGCCTGGTCTGCAGAAATTACTGATCAGAAAATAATGAACAACCTGGAGAATGAGAACAACCAAGAGTCCAGTTTGCCTTTTTTCTTAACAAGGACTTTCTAAAAGGCCTCCCCTATCAGGGGACAGACATGTGTGAGTGAAAGGACTCCCACAGTTTGGGACTTTTTTCCTTTGCTTTTGGTTTGACAGTATATCAAGTAGTTGGCATGCAAGAGACAAAAGACTTTCTGAGAGACCAAAAAGTAAAGAGAAAAAGTTGTGGTTCAAAGTAAATTGTTGATCTTGTATATGATTCAGAAAGTGATAATAGAGAAGTTTTTTTCTATACAAAGGTTTCTGAATGTTAGCTAGTAGGTAGTAATGACAAATACATTAGAAGGATTATTATTATTGATGTGACCACTACAGTACAGAACATGAATAGTAATATATGCAGGGAATGACACAAACAATAATGCCTTTGACAGATATTAGCAAATAAGTACTATGTTAAACTCTCATATGATGCTAAAATTTCACTTTCTACTGTGTTGCAATATAGTAGCAATGTAGTTTATACAGCTATTCTACAAGACTTAAACAAACGACTCTCGAGAATGACATTAATTTTGTGTCAAGTTTTACCTGTTAAAACAAACTTTCAGACAAATAAACAAAGAAAAAAACCACCACCAAACCAGAAGAGTAAATTCACTTTACTCTTTAATTTACACTTTAATTGCCAGTTCACTTCAAATTACCTGAGCTGTGTTACAACTTATTGCTATCTCCCACTATGAAGATTTATCCCAGTGTTTGCTTCACAGTTGTTCTCAGCATCTATTCTCAGCTGAAATGGGGTTGCTTTTCCAGAGTATGATTTCATATTGTAGAGATTATTTAAAATCCAGTTCCAATATCACTGTACATCACCATATCTATGGAGTTGTTCCAGGCTATTTACAAATAACAGTGACTCGTTTCCAGAAACACAGAATATACAGAAATTACTTTCCACTCTTTTTTTTGTTGTTTTTCACAATTTAAGTGGATCGAGGGCTAGGGTAGTGTGTGTAGCACTGAAATGGCAAAAATTCTGTTAATATAACCTTAATTATGATAAAATTCTGATAACTTATTTTCAGTGTTTGATTCTAGAGGGTACAATATAAATAGAATGTGAGACCATTTTTCTTTGAACTCTTCTCTAACCCTTATTTTGGGCAAGCAGATGCACTGCTGAAGCTTGTGAATAGATATGCAGGAGAAAGTCCAGCCTTTCATAGAAGGTATACACACCTCATATACTACAAAGGAAGCAGAAGAAGGCCCAAGTTCAACCCCCAGGTATCAGAATCCTGCTTGTCTTTGTACAAATCACTTGTCTCAGAAGAGCTGTAGCAGTAAATTTCTTGCCTTCTTTGCCAAAAGACTGCTTGCTGCCTTCGATGTTTTTCTTCCTGTTTTGTTTTGTTTTTAATTCTGTGATATTTCATTCATTACAGACACAGACCACTCCACTTTATGTGGGTCCTTCAGTGTACTGAAACCAACGTCTGCATTCTCATTTCTTTCTTTGTGAAGGTCCTTACCATTCAGGCAGTAGACAGTTACTTGTGTGCTGGGCAGCCTTACAACACATAAAGCAAGTAAAGGCACTGGGATCTTTCACTCACTGAGTGATGCCTGCCACTGCAATGCAACAGGCAGCTTTAGTCAGAAAGATTCAATACTGAAGAAATTTCCCTGTCATGCATTCAGGTTTTGGGTTTCTCCTAGAGTCTGATTGACATATAGTTATACACTGCTGCCTTAGTCATCTTTTATTTGAGGCTGAGTCTGTTACTTAGGAAAAATATACAAAGGAGTAGATGAGTGAGGAGACTAGAAAGTTTAAGCTTTGGAGGACCTTCTTGAGAAAGAGAGGAGCAATATACTATGCATTAAGAAAATGCTAGAAAGGAGAAAACAAATACGATAGGAATCTGTCTTTCAGGGGTCCTTGCAGAAGATTCTTTAAGAGAAAAGTACCTATGGCAAACATATGCAGCAAGTCTTTAACACATCTCTCTTTTTTCCAAGTCCAGGTAAAGGATTCCCTTTCTGTGTAGCTATAGCCTGAGAGACGCTGTCCAGCATAGCTAACTGTAATATGAATCTGGAAACTTTTGAGACTTCCCTGTCTGTGTGTTAACTCTTATCCCATGTATAATAATGTGTCAATGTTAAGATTAATAATAACAAAGCCTTCACAGGTTGTGTTATTTCAGATGAAGTGCATTCAAAAAGAGCACTTTAAAGGCATAAAGCGATGTTGAATCTTGAAAGCAATTTAAAAACAGCACAGCATTACAAAACCATGTCTCATACTCATGATATCTTAGATTTTCAGATATTTAATGCAAATTAATGGCTGGTCTTTAAGAGATTTTAAGGAGCTACAGGTCCTTCCCCTTCTCTTTGCAAGTAATATTTCCTTAAGAATAAACCATAAAATATATGCAATGTCACCAAATAGTCCTTATGAAAGATTTCTCTTGAAATACTTGACAGCCAGATCCCAGCATCATCTACTTGATTTCATCCGGTGGATTTTCTATACTACAGTTTAAGCTTCTATTTCAATCTGCTCTGACTGTCACAGCATTTTTGAACTTTAAGTCTGAGACAGTGATTCGTCATTTTGAAGACTGCTCTGCCTACAGGCATTTCATGTACCTAATCTTGATTCAGAATTACTTATTTAGGCCTGCTGCATTAGCTGTAATTTGACAAGGGGCAGCGGTGGCAGCTGAGCTTTTGACGTGTTCTAGCTTCTTTTGATATGATATAGCAATGGTGAAAATCAATGAAATACAAAAAAAAAAAAAAATTAAAAAAAAAATGGGCAAAACATCTGACTTCAAGCTGAGGTTAATGAAGTGGATTTACTTTGTTTGTGACAATGATTCTTTGCAGGTTTGGAACAGCTTTCTGATTTTTGAAACAAATCTTTACATAGTGCCTTATGTAAATCTCACGGAAAAATCTGTGATTCTGTGTAATTGAGGACAAACACGTTTAGAGATACCCCAAAAAATAATGTGGAGTATTTCACAAGACAATACAGACCATGGGAAAGCATATTAGTGCAAACAATGCACTAATGCATTGATAGGGTCCTGATAGTTGGATAAGTACACAACAACATGAAAAATCAGAGGTTGCTGAAATATCAAGGATTTTGCAGAATGGAAATAAAAGTGTCCAAAAAGATATATCACTGCAGTTGAACATTCTCTAGGAGACTTGTTTTAAAACAACAGCAGCAGCAAGATCAAAGCAACATGTATGGGCAATAACATTCTAGCATTTGGGTGCAAATTGTTGATGGCTGAATTTTAGTCTGGTGGCTCAGAATAAATGGCTGAGGTGTGTGTGGGGTAATTTCAAAGACATTGTGCTGGGCACCAGGACATTACAGGCTGCATGCAATTCCTTGGACACCCAAATATACCTTCACAGCAGTCTTTCAAAAGCGCATTATAGAAATACATAAGATGAAACTTCAGCTTTTTGCCAAACAGAGAAAAGACTGAGAAACCATATTAGTCCGTTTTCCTGATAATTCATTTCTCTGTACATTAGGCCATTCCAGTTTTTGTGAATGCATCCCTCAACTGTCCAAGGCTGGACATAAGGCCCTTTTGTCAAAGAGTTGTCAGGGACATCAGTTTGCTTCACAAGGTTTTATCAATGCAAGTGATATATTTCTAGGGGTCATCCCTCAGTTTGTCCCCAGGAACTGACACTCCTTTCTTGTAGAACGGAATAAAATAGAAAAGAATAATTCAGTTTGAAGAGACATAAACAAATCATCTAAGAGTCACAACTGTCCTAGTGCTGTTTCTTGGTGAACTGGCAAGCTTCCACAGGTCCCTGATTGGCAGGAAGGTATTCAGGAACCATCTGAGGCTGGATTATCTGGAACAATTCTCCCTGGACGAAAAAACCAAATAAGCCTGCTGAGTGACCCTGTTCTTTGTTCTTCTCCAGAAGTACCTAAAAGTTATTTGTATATCCTAATCAATCAAGTTGGATGTGCCTATATAATCACTGTTATTCAGCATATTACAGAAAGATACTTTCCTCACCCTAAGGTAGGCATTGCAGGTCAGGAGGTTTCATGATGCCTTGGATAGTTCTCCCAAGCTAGGTGATAAGCATTCTATTCCTTGAATGTAAGCAAAGTAGAACAGGTATTTGCTTTGTTATATTAATAATGGAGTTTAAAAATATTATTTTGGCTTTTAAAATTTCTTATTCTATTTTATTTGGCTTTATTTATTCTGAAAATATCTGTCAACTGCACTCTTAGCTTTTCTGGAGTAACATGAGGCTATGAGGAATAAAATCCTATATATTCACTTTCAGCATTCTCCAAACAATTAAAGTTTTATTTCTATATTTGTGATTGGGGAAAAAACAGCACCAAAATCTTTGATAGGCTTAGGCTCTTTAAGGTAAGAAAAGGTGGTATCAATAGGATGAAAAGACTTAGAGGGAAAAAACTAGCTATGGAGTCATATTTTTTTCATAATAAAGCAAATGGGAATTCTGTCCGCAGGAGAGAAAAATGAGTTCTGAAAGATATCAAATCCAATTGCACAGAAATGGATAAGAAGATAAGATATTCTCATGCTGAATTTTCCTCTTCTCATTTATGTGTTGTACAGATGTTTCCTAGTGTTTGCTACTGCAGAGAAGTCCCATGTCAGAGGACTCTGCCCTGTCAAGAGAAATGGTCACCACTGCCATTTCTGCTGCTAATGCAGGCAGTGCTTTCATTACCTTTCTAAATATACATTCATGTATCAAATCCTGCAACATGTGCAATTTATGCAATGAAACAATGTTGGCACAGATGAAATTGCATATTTTTCCTCTGGCATTGAGTCAAAGGGTTAAAAATTTTAGGAATTAGAAATGTGTCCAGCAGATGAAAGCAACACCTCATGTAGCAGGGCCTAGCATAATAATAAGGGGATCAAAGAAGAAACTAAGGGTTTAATCACTAACATATCAGCATAGACCAAGACAATCTATCATGTATCTGACACTTAGCATTGTAAGAAATCAGAGAACAAAACAAGACTTTTGATACTGGGAGCCAAGAGAAAGAATCTGGACGATAACCAAGGGGTCACAAAGAGCTGGGAACAGGACAAATTTGTGATGAAGACAACTTTGCTTCATCCCACGGACCACTGACTCAATTGAAAAGGATCACCAACTCAATTTAAAGGCGGCCTGTGAAGTTGTGAAAGACATCCAACTGATTTGAATACAAAGCAAAGACAGGGGATACGTATGTATAGACATGTTAGGTAATTTTAGGAATATGTAAGGTCTTTAGAACTATATAGAAAACTGATGCTTTGTGAATTCAGCACATGTCTTTAGGATGCTAGTGGTCTGTGCTCCAGCACTGAATAAACACACAAACCTTTCAACATCAAATTAATTGAAAGATTTTTTGTCCCTCTGGCACACCTTTAGTACTTCAGCATCACAGTAACTAACCTGAAACTTCTTTTATTGCCCGTCCTGACCGCCTCTCAAGCATGGTCCAAGGCATTCATGAAAGATGTTTTCCTAAGACACTTGCCCAGAAGAGGACCTTCAATGAAGTTTAAAGACCTGTATGCTGTCAATATTGTCAGCTATTGGGAAATTATAAAATTTATGTGGATTGCAAAAAAAAGGAATGGTGATCTACTTTAATGGATGGAGTTATGTGCTTCATTTGTAAAAGAGAAGCAACTTTTCCTAATAGAGTGAGTTAAAAAATCTCAATGGTAAATTCCACAGTGTTTTAAAAAGATTCAGTGTCAAGGTACACTTCATTCAGTTACTGCAGACAGCGACATGCAAACTGTCAGGGAGACACTCCCACTAAAATAGTTGTGAGCTTCAGAAAGAACTGCTTTTTGAGAGGTCTGCTCACATGGGGGGGGTGGGTCTAGGAGCGGTTGGTTCCATGCCTAATCCCAGACTTAGTCAATGGTGTGTGTTAAAAGAATTATATATGTACAATCAATCCTTTATATCAGTCACCTAAGATTTCAAAGTCTGGCATGTTAATCATCGCTGACCAAGAATCCATTGTGGAAAGGAATCTTTCAACCTTGACATGTAGCCGTGAAAGGAAACCTTGACCCTGCTCAAGTGAGCCTAGTGCCATAAGGGAGCAAAACGAGGCCTGGGATGTCCACTATTTAAGAAATGAGATGACTGACTTAGAGCCATATTTGTTTATTAGCAAGACATGTGAGGCACCCTTGGAGACAACGCTTGACTCCCTCAAAGTCTAGAGTAACCTGGATAGGGCCATAATCACCCCCACTGGTGGTGATGACTTAACCATGGGGAAGACACACAACACCACATGTATATATAAAATTAAAATAAAGATAAATGTTTCACAAATTAAGAAAATGTCTGTCAATTCTGTCTCTCAAAAGTGAGATAAGTACAATACTAGCAGATTGGACAGGTAGAATTTTCTCATGGTAATTTTATTTTATTGTAGAAGAGACTTTGAATTATGTCTAAATTCCTTTGAACTTGGAAAACTGAGCCACCACTTGGGAGCTTTGTATTTTCCAACTCCATACTAAGCAAAGCTCTTCATTATCATATTTGTAAGATTCGTAAGACTACTGAATATGGCAATCTTAATGTAGTTTGTTTTGCATATGAAACAAACTGCTTTTCATCATTTTATACGTATGTTAGAAACCACTAATTAATCACTTTTGTTATTGTCTTACAAATTAGAGAGGAAATCATAGGGAATTTCATGCAAGGAGTAATTTAAGTCCACCTTATCTTCACTTAAAAAGCAACTTCAGAACAAAGTGTCACACAAGAAAACTGTTTTTTTAAAAAAGATTTGATGCATTATTTAAAAAGAAAATACAATATTTTGAAACCTGTGTTACATCATTATTTTAGAAAATGAATTCCAGCTGTTGTACATTCCAACTACAATTGTGAAAAACCTCGTGGCAGTCTGTCATTCTTGGCCACACACAAAGGCTTCATCAAAATTCATGATAACATTTGTTGTGTTTTTTTCTCACTATTTTGGGAATACCTTTAAAATATATGAAAACAAAAACTGCAACAAATCACCAGGTCAAAAATGTAAATAGCAAATATATTTTTATAAAAATTGTCATTAAATGGGCTTATGTTCTGAATCTAAACCCCTGAATTTCAACCCAGCATTTGGATTCAGAGACAATTTCTACTTGTGTGAATGCATACCTGTTTACTGCTGTAAGATAAAACACTTTTGTTTTATCATGTAAACAAACAGCTGAGCTTGTGCAGCCATCAGTATGGCTATGTTTGGAGTCTTGAGACCTTTGCACCTGCTTGAAGGTAGAAACAGGACAGCTTTTAGATGTTAAAAGCCTTAGTTAATACCTACTTGAGTTATAATTTATTCTGCCTATATTTGTAAAAAGCTGACTTGCTAAAGGTGATTTAGCCTTTTGAGAATGCCATGGACTATCATTTCTTTTAATTGACCTCTTGCTTCCTTGATCTTATCATGAATGGACTGCAAAAGTAATTCCTTTGACACTGCAGAGTCAGGAAAATTTAAGATTATAATGTAGTTTCCCTGGTTTTTTAATTTTTTTTAGTCAACATGCATTATCTGATGTTTTGGTTACTGAACTGATGGGATACCAACTGAAAATATAATTTTATTAATATAAGTTTATATGTTAATAGTGTACCAAGTACTTTTGTGGGTTTTTGAATGATGAACAATAAAGAGAATATTTTTTGTTTGTTTTTGAAGTTGTTCTAGTAAAATAAGACAGAATGTTAAGGAATATATTCTAACTTTTGAAAGAGTAAAATAATTGCAGTCACTGATTTAACTCCTGAGGACATGCTCAGAAATAATGATTTTACATTGTTTTTATTATTGTGGCTAATAAGGCAGAAGTATTTGAAATGAAACAAGGGTCCAGTGGCAACTGTAGGAACACTACCCAAGTTTCATTTCAAAGACGACCAGACAGAAGACAATTAAATAATAGATTCATTTCCCCCATTTTACAGTGGAAATAGATTAAATGCAGTGACCTAGAGGTAATGGAAAGAAGCTCCACTCTTTCCCAGCTTCATGATGCCTACAAAATGACTGAGGATGCACTCAATTCCTTTGTGCAGATCATCAATAAAATTATTAAACAGGACTGGCCACAGTACTGAGCCATGGGAGCCTCTCTTATGACTGAGGTAGCTGACACCATTTATCACCACTCTCTGGACCAGTGCATCCAGTCAGTTTTTTACTCAACAAAGGGTACATCTGTCCAAGGCATAAGCAGCCATAAATCACTCCAGAAGGATGCTGTGAGAAACTGTCTAAGGCTTTACTAAAGTCTAAGTAGATAACATCCAAACATCCACAGCCTATCCCTGGCTGATCCATGAAAGCAGTTCACCTGGTTATAGGACATGAGATTGATCAAGTAGGACCTACCTGCCAAAATTCCGTGCTGGCTAGACCTTATTTCCTGGTTGTCCTGCACACATGTCATGGTGTCCCTCAAGATGATATACTCCATGACCTTCTACAGCACCGAGGTCAGGCTGACAAGTCTGCAGTTCCTTGTGTCTTCCTTCTGATCCTGCCTACAGATGTGCCTCTGTACGTCAGCTGGGGTAAATGATGGTAAATAGCTTGACAAGCTCCCTCAGTACAATCAGGTGGATCCCATCCAGCCCCATAGACTTGTGTTTGTCTAACAAACACAACATAACATTTCATAACTTTACACTGTACACTGACCATTCCCTTCTACATTATGAGGGTTCGTTCTTCTCCTCACCTAAGTCTTCCAGCTTAGGGGCTGGTCTTGCTATTAAAGATAGGAAAAGTAGACATTAACTACCTCAGACTTTCCCCACCCTTTTTCACTGTGTTACTCTCTGAGTCCAATAAAGGATGGGGATTCTTAAGCAATAAATAAATAATGTGATTATTTTAAAAAAAGCATTGGAAAGGCAAGATGTGAAGATGGTAAGATTCATTATTCCTGTTACACAAATCATCAAACTGAGGGAAAAGATGTATTTTATATTGTCCAAGTTTATTCATCAGGTCACAGATGATACCTAGACTTTTAGCACTCAGAGCTTAAATTTCAAAAATACAGAGGGGGGTTATTTAGCTAATTACTGGAGGAAACATAATTAGATTAGGAACCCTGGAAATGAAACCAAGCAAAACACCTGCTTTAATAATATCATCTATACCTATGCAGGTGTCCTGTACTACACAACTGCTATAAAAATTAAATAATGCCTGCCTCCTGAGACTGTATGCTACACAAGCATATGACCTATTTAATGGGCAAACATTCAGTTTAGAAACGGAGATGACATGTTGGAATGCTCATGGCAAAAGATAGACTCAGTGATCCTGAAGGGGCCCTTCCAACTCAGCTTATTCTATGATTCTATGAGTATATTTTTTTCTGTGAAGTTGCTGTCTCATGTTTTGCTTCCTTGTTAAGAAAGAACCTTTTAGAGAACCAGTACAAATGATACCATTTTACCATACACCCAGTTCTGCCAAACAGCTTTTCTTCAGCACTGTACCTCTATGTATGTCAAGGAATGCAGAAATGTATCTACTCTGAGCTAAATGTTTCACTTTCTTCTCTTGCTCCTCACCTAGATTTGACAAGTATGTGTTGCATGTAGATTCCACTTCAGGCAAAATCAACTTTTTTTTCTTTTTTTTTTTCTGTTTTTTTTTTTTCTATAATTAAAGAAGAAGTATGCCCTTTGTGTCAGCTCTTCTCTAAGTTTTTGTTTATGAAACTGCAATAAAAATATTGAGATTAATTCTACATTTCTCTTGACGCATGAGAAACATTTTCACCTTTTTTCCAAGTGACATCATTTTTATAAAAATAACACATAATCTGCCCTGCTCTCTGTGTTTCAGATTAATGAATCTATGTGGTGATATCATTTCCACTTTGTGTGGGAAAACGCATCCCCGGATAACTCTGATTATGAGAGTGGTTATAAATCCAATCATTCTTCACTTTTGCTTTCTTCTGTAATAGCTGTAATTCTTAAGATGTGAACATTGTGACCTGCTTTCCAGGTCTTCAATTTTAGTATCAAAATGGAGAATCTTTTCTGAATCACTTGAAAATCTTCCTCAGAAGGTAAAGTTTTTCACAAAGCAAATTCCTTTTCAGTTTTTTTTTTTTTTTTTTTACAGTTTTCCAGTTACTTTTTTTTTCTATTATCAAGAGTAAAATATTAATAAACAATAATTACTTGTGTCAGATACATGTACTTTAGGGAAAAATTTCAAGACTGATACATTCTAAGGGAAGACTGCACAATTATTCTGATCTAGGCTAGCTTTATGTAAAATATAAAATATAAAAAGAGTAAACCTTGCACTAACACAATATTTTTTCCTGTCTGTTCTTCAGGAAGACCCATCCTTTCTATAAAGATTCAAATGTGAGAAAATGCTTTAGTATTTAGTTTAGATTAATATAAGCAAGCTGCAGTGACTGATACAACTCTCTGTAGACCTTCATGACTCAGATTTAAAGGCAGAGGTTTCAATATCCTTCCTCTATGCTGACCAATTAAATACACAGAAAAGAGCAGCAATTGTTTCATAAGGAATAAGAAGTTTCTTTTCTATTTTCTCTGAGTTGTTCTTCTGTTATTATGTTTTAATCTGCTTAAGATATGCTGCTAAAAAGCTCTAGATGTCTTTTACAAGGTTATGACAATACATCTGAAGGTATCGTCCAAACTTTCCAGATTATTTAAAAATAAAAAGGGTATGAGTTGTTTTAAGCTAAATTATATAATTGGATAGAGGTTTCCCTCTACACTAGATCATCAGCATTGCATAATTTTACATTTCATTCAACTGATTATATGCTGGAAATATTAACATTGTTTTTTCCTGTTCATGTTCAACATTCACAATTTATTGAATTCTGGAATTTCCCAGAACCCTAGAATTCTGCAAGTGAGAGTGAGAGCCTATAAGTTTGAAGCATTTACCCCTTCATTGAATATTGTTAGAAATGATCTGTTGCATGAGAAATGCAGGAAATTTATAAATAATTCTATTTTTTATCTTAAATGTTAAATCTTTTCTATACTACTTAAGTTTACAAAGTTTCATGATTGAGGTGCCTTGAAGTAAAGCTAATGGCTTCTCTCTTCATAAGCTGAAAAAAAGGCTGAAACTAGAAAAATACTAATGAGTACAGACTACATAAGCATTTCCATATATCGTATTTTTGTCAAACAGGATTTTTTTTTAAATTCTTTTCTTTCTTTCTTTCTTTGTCTTTCTTTCTTTCCTTGTCTTTCTTTGGTTTTCTTTCTTTCTTCTTTCTTTTCTTTCTTTCCCTTTTTTCTTTCTTTCTCAAAGAACAGAAAAGTAAGATGGATGCCACATCTGCTCTCTTTATTCATATGGCAATTTGCTGCCTTCATAGGCCTAAGAGTTGTTCAGGTGATGCAGCCCATGGAACTTTAGGCTAGGTCAAAGGACACCGGCGCTGTGCCAGTGTGGGGAACAACTGCAGCGTGGGGTTTGTGCCCACAGTTGAACCTTTAGAGCCACTCACTCTACAGTGGAAGGTTTCTGACTGCAGTCAGGGGCTGGGTAAAGGAGAACGAAGAGAGTCGTTGTTTGAACGACAGATGTCTGCTGAGGAAGAGAGGATCCTCCCTTGGAATGGAAAATTTAAACCCCCTCCCTCCAAATTATTATAACTTGTGAAATTAAGGGGTTCTCAGGCAAAGATATGGGATTAGGAATAGCAGTTCTCTATTAGGAGTACTAAAATTAAAAAAAAAAAAACAAAACACATGACGCACATGCAGTATTAGAAAAGAGAAAAAAACCCATACAAAACCTACTGACAGAGTCAGGATCCAACCTGACACCCTGTGGGTCAGGGTGTTGGTGGCAGTCCCATTCAATGGTGACTGCAGTCCCAGTGGCAGATGTGGCTCTGTTGAAGTGATGCTCCTGTAGAAAAGTGGAGTTTTTCACTGAAGATCCAATGGTGATAGATGGGCCTGGTACTCCTCTGAGAATCCAGTGGAAAAGGCTGCCTTGGTGTTCCAACTCCCAGATTTTTTATCCAGGTAGGAATACTTGGCTCTCCCCCCTGGATGGAGCATTTCCCAGTGTATAATAAGTATTAGAATGTAATTCTATCAGTGAGACTCAATGGCCCATTAGCAGAAGATCTCTCCCTGGAGGGAGGCTGGGTTGTGGAAAAGATAAGAAAACTGCCCCAGCAGGTTTATTGACAGTTGGCCATTGACAGACAATTACACCACCTCCACATCCCAGTTTGATCAGATGGTGATAGAATATAGTTTTGGTTACATTTTTCACTGCAACACGTGACAAAGAGGCTTTTCAGTTCTGAGGTTCAAGGAGAATAAACAGGAGGTTTATTCTCCTTGAAGGAGTCAGGAACAAAGAGCACTGAGCACTGCTGTGCTCAGGATTTTATCCAGAAACAGCGCAAGGGGTGAGAACAAAACACAAAGCAGTGAGGGATCAGCAGGGGCAGAGTGAAGGGGTTACAGCATTTCTTTGGGGCCAACTGGGGCAAGTGGGAGCAGAGGGCAGGGTACAGTCAATTGGATGTCAGGGTATGGGAAACACCCAGGAATGCCCAGGGGAAGGTATACTCAAAGGTTTGGTTCAGGGATGGAGTGACAGAACAAAGGGCAGGGTAACAGTGATTGATAGGGAAGGAGCTGGAACAAGGGGTGGGGAAATGCCATACAAGGTAACTTAGGGGAGGATACAACTTCAGGAATAAACCAGCTCAGAGAGAACATGGGGGAACATAGGAACAAACCATTAACATTAAAACTTTAATAATAAGGCAGTTAAATGAAACAAATATGGGCTGCAACATTCAGGAGCATTTCTTTGCTGTGTACCAGGAAAAATCCCCCAAACACTAACACTATTCACTGAAAAAAAAGTATCATTAACTAAAGCACAGGTAATTACGATAAATGTTGCTAAATGCTGATAGAATGTGTAGTCTGAGAAGACCCACATATAGTCTACTTATTTTTATACAGCAAGTCATATATTTAATTAATACTTAAAGCAGTAGTTTTCCTTTCATTTCTTTCACCTGGATTGAAATAAACGTCTTAGTTAACTGACTTTTTGAGATAGATCAAAACTCCATCTGTCCAGGGACATAAAAGAAGCAATGAACTGTTGCGTTGAAAAGACATTGGAGGTGCTGATGCACGTCCAAAGAAGAGCAATGAAGCCGACGAAGGGCACAACTCTTATAAGAGGGGCGGAGAGAATTGCAGTGAGGGCATTCTCCTCCTGAAGAGAAGCTCAAAAGTGTCAATCTCTAGTGAAATCAAAGAGATACATGACAGTGTGCACGTCTGGAAAAATACTTTTGAAGGATGCACTTAAAAGACAGTCTACATTCTAGCATGACTAAGCCTACCAACCTCATTTTTGAGGTGATCAGATTCTTTGTCATCTTCAGAGAACTGTCAGAGGTAACTTCTGAATAGGAGACTTATTTTGAAAATACATTTCTGGACTTCCAGCTTCTACAGGTGTTGAAGGCAATTATAGGCTTTTCTGAAACATAAGATAAAAAACCAGTGACTTTTAGTGAGCACAGATAGCTCTTCAGCCACCTATGCTTAAGCAGGAGACCAATCTGAAAGTTTCTGTAATTTACTGTTGAAAGCGACATGACAAACAAATGGCTTAAGAAAAATATATGGTTGCTATTGTAGGTCTGTCGTCATACTGATACTGTTGTAAAAGACAATAAAGCAGTAAGAATAACCTAGTGGTTATGATTTTACTGAATAATGTGCAAAAATGATAGGGGAAAAAGTTTTGATTATTCTAATTAGCTGAAGAAATAATAGTGTAGTCTTTCTAACATTATGGGGTTTCTAATAGTATAGGGTATTTTTCTTCATAGATCTGCAAGTATGCCAAAAAAATCAAAGATATCTATAAAATAATGTTTCTACTGTAAAATTTCAGTGCATTTCTTATTGAACATAATAGAAAAAAAAAAGAAAAAAAAAAAAAAAGAAAAAAAAAAACCCTCAAAAAAACCCAAAGCAAAATCTCACTGCTAATCAATCCAAAGAGAATAGTAAAAAATTAAATTTATATTTCTACAATAATATACTACATGAACACTAAACTGTTCTGATGCAAACTATTGTTTTCTTTAAAACAATAGTGTATTTTTCTTTTGATGTCTCTATGCTTTTACAAAAATTCTTTTATATGCACATAAACCGGTAGTGACTACAGAAGAAAAACATATTTAATACAAAAATCTGTCTTACAAGTTCAAGTTCAAATATAAATTAGTAAAAAATTTTCATATGGAGTTTCATTCTGTCATTTTTTTTTCCCCCTCAGGTCACGACATTTGTATTTGCTTGTAAATCTCCTGCCAGCTCACACAAATAAATACACTGCTGTTTTTATATATCTGATTCATTGTAAAAGGAAAATCTGGAAAATTTAAGAGTAAAAAAATTTGATGTTAGGAGTGATTGTTAGAAGCTTGTGGTTGTTTTACATCTGACTTCTCTTTTCTCTGTCTGCAGATACTGTTGTACAGCAAATTTTTCCCTTCTAGAATCTGTTACCTATAGATTGTGATGAAAAATAAATGCAAATTATTTGAGCTGTCTAGAACTCAAATAGCAAGGCTAGCCTGAAAATGCTTCCTTCAGGATTTCAAACTGCAGTAGAAGCCAAGCCACAATATTCACACCTTATCAATCCAAGGATTTTATAGCTTTCACTCACCTTCAAGAAAACCGAGTTGAAGGCCAAACAACTCAAACACCAATGTTGTCACGCCCTCCAGATCACTCTGGATACTTCTGCTTCCCCATCAAATCATAATTAATAAATGCTCCCAGCAAAATATGAGTTCTACAATGCTGTTCTACAATAGTAGAGAGCTTATTTCACCATTCACTTACATTATATAAGTTAGTAAACAGAGACATCAGCAGCCTCTGTGTCACTTGTCAAATTATTTTGGGACTGAAGACAGATCTCTGATTATCAAGACCCTGCTGTGCTGCTGGATGAAATCCTTATAACTTTTTTCCATCCATATGTGTTTCCAGAGAAAGTTATACTGATGGAAATACTGCTAGATGCAGGTTTTTAGAAAATATATATTTTGGTTTTGAAAGAATTTCACTTACCAAAGCCTATGATAGAATTCGTATCTAAAGGCTACAGAGTTTTGTAGGCTATTTAAAGATGGCTTTGTGAACACATACTTTGTCAATAAGGAATATCAGGCTAGTGAAACTGGAACAGCTCTGATATTACTTCAGCTATGCATTTCTCAGTTACAGCTTAGGAAAGATGGGGTTGATCTCAGTGATACTGGCAGCCTTCTGGCCCTGTAAAAAATAAAAAAGTGGTTGTGGGAAGGGTTGGGAGTGTGAAATATAGTGGAAATGGCTCATGATTAGATGGATAGCTTGTCTAAGAGGAGACAAATTTTCAGTGAGAAAGCAGTCATTGAGCTACTCCTTCTGTCTCTTATGTTTGTACAGTTCTTTTGAACAGCAGAATCTGTAAACAGAATAGCAACATGCTGCAGTAACATACAGAGTATACAAAAATTTGCACAAGGATAAAGTTGTTCCTTGGCTAATTGTTTGTGCAGGAGAGGTGCGGCCCAGTAACCTTGCAGATCCTTATAGTGGTCTTCAACAGATCAAAGAGCACCATAGTTTAAAGGATTTCTCTCTCTTTGGTGATTACCAAAACATCTCTATAACATACCTGATAGTGTCACTTAAAATTGGAGGATTTATTAATTTTCCAGTCTCTCATTACTCATAAAAGTTGTAGCCTCTTTCATAAAAGATATGTCTAGTTTCTTTCCTTCACAGTGTAAAATAGGTTACTGAAGACAAAAGTGAATTGTTTAAACAGACAAATATTAAATTCTTTTCACTGCCATAAAGCACCCAGAGAGTCCTTCCTGACACACCTGAACAATTATTAATCTCATCCTGTAGTTGTTTCTTCCTTCATCCATTTAAAACCTGGAAATTACAATTATCAGAGATCATCGATGCAATGTATGAAGGAAAACTGGGGCAACCAAAACCAGAAAACATACAAAACATATCACAGATATGAAAAGGTACGTCCCTCAGTATTCCTCCTCCTCCCCTAACCTAAAAGCCAATGGTTAAAAACAAAATAAAAAAAGCTTTGGAGATGTCTGTGGAGTTGTGGACCAGGAAGGCACTGCTGCTGCTTGCTGACAAACAAATGAGAGCCATTCATTTTCTTGATCCCATGGACATGGGAAGTGCCAGAGCCAAACCCTACATGGAAGGGGACTGCTCTATTTGACCACTGAAAACCCAAATGCTGACTTACTATAAACATAATAAGCAAGTTATCAAAATCAAATATAATTGATATTAGTCCTGAAGTGATTGATATATTCATGTGATTTGCCTGATAGTGTGAGGAAGTGTTTTAACAAGTTTAGGAATGATGTAAGACTAACAAAAAGATTGCATTTTTATGTTTACTTCTCTAGAGCAGTAAAGCCAACTTGATTTTATCTGAGCTCTTTGGAGGTCTTTTTTTGCATCATTAAAATTTCAATCAATTAATTCCTTTTTCTTTAGAATAAAAAAAAAATAAAAAATGGGGATTTAATTACTTCTATATCCTGAGTTGCTAAGAAATACCTTGAGACCCGTTTTTCTTTCAGTGTTTTTCCCTTGTAATTGCTCAATAAGCAAAAGTGCCTGGTCACATAGGAACAATATCATAAAAACAATCACAGCAGCCTGCTAGAATCTCTTATTAAATTTCATAAAAGTTTCAGTCTCCTAAATGTTTTCTTAAAGAAGTTACACAGAACAGTGAGATATCATTGTAGCTCACAGATACCTCCTCCATCTTTTTATAAATTAAGTGTTATCTCATGCTGCTTTAAAACAACTGATTAAATAAATAAATAGAAATTGGAACAATTACTATTCTATGCTACCCTGCAGCACTTGGAACTTTGCCCTTTATCTTGAGAAAGAAAAAGTCATATGAGGTGCACAAATAATTTACAAGATTTCAAGGTTGTTTTCTGATGCAGTTAATGGCACCTGAGAATACAGGTTTGAGACTTAAAAATTCAGAGTAGGCTTATTTAGAAAAGAAGCAGTCTACAAAATTATGAGAATTAATCCAAAGGATATGCTGCTCATTAGAGTTTTAAGAGGTTTCAGTTTCAAAATTTTTCATGCTCAGTTGCCTCAAATCACCCATGTTTACAGACCTCTAAAATATTCATGGTCTGTGGATCTCTGATGGGATAGTACACATTAGGAATCTGACATAAACATCAGTGTGTGAATTTTATGTTATTTAGGTAGTTGAAAAAATATGGTTCAATATTCTCTAAAGTGTGGCTCTGTGAATTAATACTGTCGGAAATGATCACATCCATATTGGAATGAGTAAGAAATACATATCCTTGTAATATTACACAGCAGCAAGCAAACCAATCTAGTGAATTTATACCATGTGATATGATTAGAAATATTTTTCAGTGATTCGGACAATCATATTTCTGGTCTATAGTTTGTAGAAGTAAAAATAATATCTACCTGTTTAGAAAAGACTGGCCTTTTACAGCTACTCTACACACAATGAATATAAAAAAGAGTGGGTCATTCAGCTGTTATTTACAAACTCACTCCATAGAGCTTATGGTGATTTATATGGGTAGATAATCTTGTCTGCAATACTACTTTGGGGAAAAAAAAAAAAGATTTAGAGTGATGTCAACATGATAATATGATGCAGAAACTTTATCAAAAGCTGTATTAATTAATTCTAGCACTAGTCACTCATCATTTGACCATGCACCACAATAATTAGTTCCAGAATCAACAAATCCTATTTTCTCAGCTATTTTCTCTGTTTTTAAAAGAGAGCCATTTCTAAGACTCTTTTAATAAAATTAAAATGATTCCCTGTTAATAGATTGGAAAATTTAAATATATTTACATTTTATTTAAAAAGTTTGGAAAAAAATTTATGTTCTTTTTAGGTTGCTACCAGAGTCTGGCACAAATTTATTATATCTCGTATTTCTTTCTTATCTGTAGTTGTTTCCTCAAGTGGATGATGGTACGTATCTTTTTAGTATTTTAGCACTTCAGGTATCTTTTTTTATTTCATAATAGAATTTAGGTCAGCATTCCAAATTATTTATTATATAATGTTTAAATTTCATCATTCCTGGCCAATAATAACATTGTAAATTACTGAGCACCTCATAGAAATGTCTTACAGTGGTATGTTATTAAAAATATCCCTGAATATTTTAAGTTGTGCCATGCAAATATTTGCACATTTGTTTAAAAACATATAAATTACACATATAATTAGCCCAAAATGATGGGCTGAGATCATGTCCTTTAAAATAATACATATTGGTGTAGAAGATATCAACTAGAGGAGCAGATATATATGATTTATCTTTAGTAGACACTAAGAATCTTCCCTTCTAAAAAGTCTGGTTAAAGAAAAGGTTATGCTAGCTTCAGAAGAAGTGGGAGTTTCGGAAAGCTGCAGGAATCAAGTAGCAGCCAAGAAGAGAATGTTCAACAGGATATAAAAGGAATAATTTGCAGAATTTCTAGCCATGGATATAATTTTTAAATTCCCAGACACTTCAATGTTTAGGACCAAACCCTTCCAGAAGTAAACCTGTAGTTTAACTGAATTAATTAGAGCTACACTGAAATAGTTTTAAAAGTAAATTTAAAGTATTTAAATTTAAAATTTAAGAACTTAAAGCAAATACTTCTGCATCCCCATATCAATCCCTCTATTCCTTTGTCATGTCTATCTATTAACACTCTATAGATGTTGCTTTAGCTAATCTTCATGCATACTTAAATAGACTGTGTGAAAATTTAAGTTGCGTTGGAAAGCAACCAAGTCCAAGCCAAATTTTTTTAGCTTTTATCTTTCCATGATGCGATTCTTGCTTGAAGAATTAAAATTACTTTTCTATATTTCAAGTGTACACAAACATTTAAAAATAAACAAATATGTTCCTGTATACTTCAAGGGACAAAAAGACCAATCTAAGGTCACTCATACTAATGAAGTTTCAAGGCATGCAACTACCTCAGAACTGTATCTTATCTTTTAGGAAGTCTGTGATTCTCACAGAACTGACATTTATCAGCTGCACAGAGCTACCATCACTGAGGACAGCACACCATCTGGAGATCATCTAGTCAAGCCTTGGATCAAAGAAAGTTATCTTGAAAAGTGTTTGTGTTTGGATGGAGACTCCACAATCACTCTTGGCAACTGCACCAGCACTCAAACAGCCCCAGAAGAAAAACATTTTCATATTAAAGTGCAATTACTTATATTTCAATATTTATCTAATGCCTCTAAACCTTAACCCCTGAGGAAAGCCTGGCACTGCTTTGTATATGTCCATCCTTCAAGTCCTTACACAAATGGATAAGTTGTCCCTCTGAACCTTCTTTTCTCCAAGCTGAACAGTCCCAGACCTCTCAGCCTGAGTTCATAACAGAGATGTTCCATTCCCCCCATTATCTTTGTGACTGCTGGACTGATTTCCATATGCTCATGTATCTTGCTTGTACTGGGAAGCCTGGAACTGGGCATACATCACTCCAGGGGTGGCCTCACCAATGCTGGACAGAGAGGCAGAATGATGTCTACCTGGTAGTGGTGGTTCAAATGCAGGACAGGAGGTTGTTGGCTGTCTTTGCTGAAAGGGAACTTTACTTGCTCATGTTCATCTTCATATCCTTGAAAAAAACCTTAGGTCCTTTTCTGAAGAACTTCTTTCTGTCCAACTGGCCTTCAGAACTTTCTTATGCATTGATCTTTCTTTTGCTGCTAGTGTACTTACAGAAGCCTCTCTTGTTGCCTTTTCTATTCCTCACCCAATCTAAATTGGATGCAGTTTGTCTTTACGTCCCTCTCTGCATCTTTGAGTAGGACCTATATTTCTCCTGGGTTATCTTACCCTGCTTCTCAGTCTTATATGACTCATTATTTTGTCTGAATTTTGTCAGCAGATTCTTGATCATCCACATGGGCCTCCTGCTTTTTTAATCTCCTGAATTTTCCTATTCAAGCTCAAGAATAGAGTAGATCTATATTAAAGACATGATCATTTATATTCAAAAACTTCTCTTGAACCTCTCCACTCCAGTTATGTTTCCTACTGGGTTCTTCTAAGTGGTTCCCTGCCTAAGTCTGGTCCTCTGCTGTCACTTTAGAGGCAGTCATGACACAATAACTACCAAAAGTTTCCAAGGCAGAAAAAAGCTTTTATTTCAACCGCATTTTTCCTTCCACCAAAGGCATGCACTTCACTCATTGGTTAGTAAAAGGAATTTACTTGTCCATCAAATCTCTCTATTCTTGGTTAGTTTATGTATTTTGTTCCCTGATTCCCATGAGACAGATTTCTTATTCACTGCAGGTGCAGTTGTTTTTCACCCAGGAATAGTTTGTTGAGTTAACAAGAGTGTTTTCACATGAGAACTTGCAAGTTATTTAGCTGCACAGAGAAGTGACAAGCTAGCTATTAATTTAGCCAAGCAAGAACTGATTTTATGAGGCCTTTCTTTTATAATTTGTCTACTTTTCTATCACACTTTGGGATTGTAATCTTTCTTTTTGCCCTGCTTCTTTCAGAAAGTTGTACTCTACCACCTCATGGTCACCACAGCTGAAGGTTTCCCTTGCTTCTAATGCAACTAGTCCATGTGTTCAGTCTTTCTCTTCTTTTGATATGGTGAATTTCTTGGATGGGTTGCCCTTGCATCACAATCTCCCCCTGTTGGAACTACTTTTATCCAGTCAGACACAGTAACTATATTGTGATTTCAGCACAGTTAAAGAGTTAGATTTCTGTAAATAAATTCTGTATTCTTTGTGTCTATTATCAGTAATACATTCATCTTCCCATCTTCCCATCTTGTGATCCTCCTGCTAGGTCTGACATAACACCTGGTCAATGGTAGCAGTTCTTTCTTAGCGCAAGGTCCTGCTGTAGGACTTTATGTTCCAGGTATCCACAGAGGCATATTCGGGGTGGGAGAGGAGGAGGGTTTCAGTGATTGGTTGTTACAGGTGCCATTTCGTCCTTAACTCTGAGCGATCTTTGATTAGTGATATGCCTATGAGCAGTTCTTTGCAGTTTACCACAGTGGGAATTACTGTCTGGATGTGTTACCCAGGATGTTTCAACCAGACCTCACCTCTGCCAGGACTGGAGGTGAGTCCACCTCTGCGCTTGTCTCATGTCAGAGTCCCTCTTTTGCTTTAGCAGTGTTTGAGACAGGCAACTGCGCTTTTCAAGTCCTTACACCACATCAGTGAGGACTAAATGCTGAGAAGTGGGTGTGTATTATAGTTGTATGAAGAGAGCTTCACCTGCTTCTTGATTAGGAGGTCATGGCAGAAACTAACACCACTCACGTTCGTCTGCCTTCCTAGCTCTGAGCTGTATGTTCTCAGCTGTCTCCTGTTCCATTACCAGCTCATCTAAAAGATCCCAACACAGGGCACAGAAACTGCTGCACAAAGTTCTGTGTCTCCTGGCTCTCTTTGCCACCTGTGCTTCAAATTTTCATACAAATAAAAATGGAAACTTCAGTAATACAGACAGGGATAAAAATATATTCTTAGAATCACTAAGGTAATTGCCTGGACATAGCTACTCATTTTCATTGAAATTAAAAAAAAAACAAAAACAAAAAAACCCCAACAATTCTCTAAGACAGAAGTTTAATTGAAGAAATAAGGATACGTTTGATCTATATAGTAGGGCAAATAAGGTCATCCTCCTCAATAAAATAACTCATCACCTATTGTCACCTCTTATCTTCAAGTGTAGAGCACTACAACCTACTTTTCTGACTGCAAGCAGAAAAAGAAACTTCCTTGTCCGCTTCTAATCACAACTGCTCAAATTGATTCAAAATTAAATAACTGATTTGGAAAATACTAGTCTTTCACAGGTAATTTGAAAAGAAATAGTGTTGATGAATTTTTTTCTTTTTGATGATTTTTTCTGATTTTTCTATTGCTGCAGTATTCTCAGGAAGAGCTAATTTCTTCAAGCTCAGGTTAGTCACTGAATGACTAATTTGATTAATGTTTATTAGTTATTCTTTTATTGAAAACTTGGGGTTTCCGTATATCAAATTTTTCAAATATGAAATTTTAATACCTAGTGATAATTTAGAGACAAATTTTTCACAGCAGGTTCCCACTTAGGATATGCCCAAAGATAGTTGAAAAAGCTTCCTAATGTAAAATTTGCATTGATTTAAAGCTGTTGTTTAGATGAAGATACCAATTAAATTCCTAGCAATTACAGGCTGCAGATAGTCATTGGTGCTACATAGAATGGTAAGGTCTAGAGATAAGGGGAAAAAATGCAAAGAAAAAAAAGGAAAAAGAAGAGTTTATAATTTTTCATTGCTGTATTTGTTTATAAGTCAAAATTACTTAACATATTACTTAACTTATTTCTTAACACAAAGTTGAGAGGGTCATTGGGGAAGGAAAGCACATCCAATACATTTTTAATCTAATATTATTTTTGTCTTGAGACAAAATAAATAAGCAATAACTCTCTATGTTGCAATGTACACAGCAACCTATTACATAAGGGAAAAATTGTGGTGCCTTTGTTCTATGAGCAGAAACCATTAAATAGTTGCTCTAGTGAAAAAGAAACAGAAGTTAATGCTTATTTCTGATTTAAATTAGATAGCAATTGAAAAATCAATTCTGTTTTCTACTCTCTTAATTAGGAAGGAATCCATCAGAACCAAGCAGTGTAGACATTTTGTGAAAGCTTTAGCCCTTAAATCCAGGTTTGCATTGGGGGTTTATGCTGTGAGTTGTTTAGTGATGAAAAAAATCAGGGAAAATTTCCCTATCTTTTATATTCCTTAGTCACAGTAATGGTAAAAAAAGGGCCATAATCTTCTCCTAAGTTTAACTATATGACGAGGAAAAGCAATATTTTTCCTTATTCTGGTACATCTGTGTAATAGTTCATCAGTCTTTGCAGCACAAATATAATGTCTACTGAAGAACAGAAACAACTCATGGACGATTCATATACTTGTGATTGGTTTTTTTGGGTTTTTTTTTTTTTTTTTTGGTTTGGTTTGGTTTGGTTTTTTTTTTTTTTTCTTTTTATGAAAGTATCTCCTTATTTTGCAAAAGCATAGAACAACTTCTTTGTCTCACCTTTCACTTTTGTATTACCTCAGATCCAAAAATGGATCCATCCCTGTACAAAAGACTATTAATTTACTACTAAACTGGGACCTTATTTGCAATTACAGTATGTGTTACCACTGTGGTTGTTATTGATTTAGGAAAAGTAAAATTTATGAAAACTTCCTTTCTTTTAAAGCAGAAACTTTTTTAATCTAATAAAACGAGTGCAAAGTGATTTTATGTGAAAAATTAATTCTTTTAATATGACTGAAATTTCTCAATTCAGTTAACATACCTGTCGTGGTTTGAAGGACAGGTGTCTGCTAAGGAATACAGGACCCTCACTTGGACTGGATAATTTAAACCCCCTCCCTCTGAATTAGCATAACTTTTAATTTAAGGGGTTCTCAGGAAAAGATATGGGAATAGGAATAACAGTTCTTTATTAGGAGAACTAAAATAAACAATAAAACAAAACCACATGCAGTAAGACAAACAAATAAACAAACCCACTGCCAGAGTCAGGATCCAACCTGACACCCTGTGGGTCAGGGTGTTGGTGGCAGTCCCATTCAATGGTGGCTGCAGTCCTAGTGGCAGATGTGGCTCTGTTGAAGTGATGCTCCTGTAGAAACAGTGGAGTTTTTCACTGAAGATCCAATGGTGATAGATGGGCCTGGTCTTCCTCTGGGAATCCAGTGGAAAAGGCTGCCTTGGTGTTCCAACTCCCAGATTTTTATCCAGGTAGGAATACTTGGCTCCTCCCCCTGACTGGAGCATTTCCCAATGGGATGATGTAATTCTATCAGTGAGACTCAATGGCCCATGAGCAGAAGATCTCTCCCTGGAGGCAGGCTGGGTTGTGGAAAAGATAAGAAAACTGCCCCAGCAGGTTTATTGACAGTTGGCCATTGACAGACAATTACACCACCCCACACACCCCAGTTTGATCACATGGTGATAGAATACACAGTTTTGGTTACATTTTTCACTGCAACACGTGACAAAGAGGCTTAAGTAGTAATAACTTAAGGTACAATAGTCAAAAATTATCTGTTTTCTGGGACAACAGACAGATTGGTGCCCAAATGACCCAATTGTAAAGAACTGATGCAATTTTAAACAAAAGCAAGTTGGTAAGTTACTCAGAGATGTGCTGAGGATTGCCCATGATTTGCCTGAAAATCATTTATAATTTTCTCTTTCAAACATACTTTCCTCATATATAATCATCTATAAATTCAAAAAATTGAGATTTCACAGATAAAAGGTCTGAGACCCTTAACTTCAGTGTCTAATGACCAAAGTAATAGTTCAATGAGGGGTGCACTTTGAAGGCATATTTTTCATTGTTAGACCAGACACAACACAGATACTATTTCAGGTCCAGGAGAAACCCACTAAAAACCTGCTTTCTGAAATGTCATCTGTTTCTGAAGCAGTATTTGAAACAAAAGTATTTTTTTTCTAGTTCATAGGAAAGAAATAGAAGCAGAGAAAGTAATTACTCCTCAATACCTAAAAAAAAAAAAAAAAAAAAAGCCTCTGATAGGCATGGAGGTGGAAACTCTGCATCCTGAAACAGCAAGGTTCATTTTGCAAATGCAGCTGACTAGAGACTTATGTCCAGTCTTCTCGGCAGGCTTGGAATTACTAGAAAAAGGTAAGAATTCTCTGTGCATACCCTCAAACCACAGGTTAGTAAAGAGATGATCAAACATTTAAAACAAAGGAAAAGGAGCCAAAACAACAGATCCTTAAACTACTCCTTTCCATTATTTTTCTCCCTGGAAGAGTAGAAACAGCATGGATAGGGTTTTGTCTCTTCTCTTTTTTCCCTCTGTACCTTGCAGGGGATAAAAAAAAAAAGAAAATGAAAATATAGAATATAGCACTATACATTTCCTTTTTATTAAAAAATTTTTTGTTAAAATAGATAACCTTTCTAATAGAGCATTATTGTAAGAAATAAATTGATGCTTGTTCACGTGATCTAATGCCCTCCAGAGGGTAAATGACACCTGAATTTAATAGATCAAAATCTTGTTTTAAAAGAACTTTTTAGCTGAGAAATTTCCAAAGGTAACTTATTTACTTGTATTCTGAATTAAATTGTCCAGAAGACAAATTAAACTAAGATCATAATTTTAAAAAAATTATTTATAAGACCTCAAATTATTATGTTTCTGTGATTTTTTTGATACAGAGATGGTATGAAAGATACATCAAAAGTAAAGACCAGTCTAGTCTGATGTAAGTAGTTGTCAAGTTCAGTGCTGTAAGTATATTTTGCAGAAAAACTGTGGGTTGCTTGAGTTTTTTTGCTGCTGTTATTTTCTTTCCATGAATCATATATTTCCTACAAAAGTTGTTGCAGTCTCAAAAAATTTGAAGCTTTAGTTCAAATTCTGTAGGTATAGCTATTCTTCTGCAACACAGTTAAATGACAACAATAAAATATTGTTATTTCTACTTATTTAGGTACTTCCTAATCTTGCTACCATTCCCAAAAAAGAGCAAGAGAGACAAAACCCTGTATGTTAATGACATTCATGCAACAGGAAGAAGATGGAGGCTGAAAATTTTCAGGCTTTTTAAAAATGTAGGTCATTCTAGTAACGTACAATAATGCTTATAGAATGCAGGTGAGGTTAAACACTCAGGATGCTCCATCATTGCCATCAAAACATTTCCAAGCACTTCATAACCTCCAGAAGTTCCCTGACTACAGAAGTGATTCAAACTGAGGCATAGTCACAGGGACAGGATTATTCTCCTCTTCAGAAGCATGGATCAGAAATAAGACGAATTCAGGAGAAACCCAAATTTTGCTATTTCTAGAGTCCATTTTCTTCACCTTTCAAGTTTTTCTCAATCTCTACTATTATTTCTTTGAAACAGGCTTGATATATTTTTGCTTTCCTTATGGATGTTACTTTTGCTAATCTATACCCTTAATTACTGTCTGTAATAGAGCTGCTCTTGTAATTTCTGTCTTGACCAGAAATCCATGTTAATTCCTCCTTCTATTACACAGTTGCTTGTTTCTGTCATTTGCCATGTTGCCCTTGGTCCAACCACTAATCAACGTTGTTTTAAGTTGTATTATCTTGTACCCACTCTTTGCTATCTGATTTACCTTGTAACATTTCATGCTATCTTGCTAGTGCAGCCACAAGTCAGTCAGCACTCCACATGCATGGCAAAACACAGTTAAAAAACCTAAATGGAAAAAAACCACTTAAAATCCCTTGTGAATTAATAGCTTTATGAATTTTAGCACCAATTTTTTCTATAAGCAAATTATTCTCTCCTTTACCAGTATTCATTCTCCATCTGTGAAACTTCCTTATCAAAAATACATTTTGATAGCAATCAATGACCCACTTCATAGCTTATAAAATAATAATTTCACTTTCACTATATCATCCTAAGTATCTTCTTCTCAGTGCCCATTATTGCTTTCAGTAAAGTGAAGTTCCAATAAGTCAGATCAGAAATTCTGAATCATGTTATTAATAAAAGAAAATGTCTTAATGTTCTTTGAAAGATGTCACCAAGTGGCATCAAGATATCACAGTGCCATTCTATTTATTTCTAAAACACTGGCACTAAATAAAGAGCAATAGAGGAATAGTATGAAAACAATCTTGTGATTAAAAGGTCTTTGACTTCCATAAGACTATTTCAAGGAAATCTAATAATTTATAGGCAATTACAAGAATTAAATATTTTGCTCCTGTATAAACATTGTCATTTACGATATAATTTATGTTTGCATCTAAATGATTTCTATATTGTCCTTTTAAATAAATGGTTCACCACCATTCATCACGACAACATATATTCACTCATTCATAAAAAAAAACCCATAAAACATTTGTTTTCTTGAATCAGGTTCTCTGTGAACTTGTTGAAAAGAGAATTCCTTGGAAGATAATCCCTGCTTTTGGCTGCCTGCTTCTACTGCTCTCCAGGAAGCAGTTTGCCCTCTTGGCTGCCTGGGTACACTGCCAGCTCACAGTGAGCACTGATGACTACCCAATGCTCCAATCTACACAGATCCCACTGCAAGACCTCTCATGCCTCAAGGGTCAACAACACCTCCCAGTTTTGTGTCATCACCTAAAAACTTTAATGGTGTATACAATTTCTGTATCCAAATAATTTACATAAGTATTGAACAAAACAGGTTTGTAAATGTCCTGACCAGACACAGCTCTTCTCCTGGTTCCTTCCAGGACAGATATAATGTTTGCAGTAGCCCTTAGGAGCTGGAGGCTGGTGCTGTGTGGGCACATCTAGATTGTTATTCTGTACTATCTCATGTCAGTTGCTAGAGGCAAGGGTAAGGGAGTCTCTGGTTTCAGAGAAGGACATGGTTTTCTGGCCAGCATGTGGCAGGGTAGGCAAATTGTCTGCCATAGTTCATTATCACCCAGTGTCCATGGTAAGCATTCTTGCATGTGAATCACTCTCTCTGCCTTGCAAAGGACCAGCCTTAAGAGTCACATCATGTGCTTCTTGAGTTCTGGCAGCCTTGATGTTGTGACCATTTCTCTGAAAAATTTTCCGTTCAATTTTCAGTTCCTATTTTCTGTCTCCATTACTCTGAAAACATTTCTGTTCCAGTACCCAACCACACTCTGAATGAAGAATCTTTTTTAATATCCTACAAAACCTCCCATGAAAACAAGAACATTCCCTTGGGTCCTGTCACTGTCACCACGGAGATCAGTGCCTGCCCTTCCTCTTCCTCTCATGAGGAAGCTGTAACTGCAGTGAGGTCTCCGCTAAGTCTCCTCCAGGCTGCACAGACCAGGTGACTTCAACCACTCCCCAAACAGCTTCACCTTAAGGCCCTTCACCTTCCTCATGGCCCCCTTTGGACACTCTCTGACAGCTAAATTACTTTTTTTTGTGCTGTGGCACCCAGACCTGCCCCGGCATTGGGAGTGAGGCCACCCCAGTGCAGAGCAGAGCAGCACCATCCCCTCCCTTGCCTGGTTGTGATGCTGTGCTTGATGTACCCCAGTGCAGAGCACCAGTGCTGAGCAGTTTTCCTACAGACTGACACACAACAGGGAATCGTGAAAACTCAATCCCCTGGACTCTGGCCCAGGTGTCTATGAGGATATTTTTGAAATGAGTCCCATGTCTGACTCAATTCTTCCAGTCATGCCATGTTACCACAGTACAAGGGACTGTTAAAAACCACATTGAGAGCAACGGCTGGTGGTACCTTCAAATATTGGGATGCACATTTAGCGTAGGCCACCTGGAAAATTAACCAGAAGCTGTACCCATCAAACTGTCCCTGCCCAATCAAAATCTTCATGTATTGTAGAAGGGGATAAAGTCACCATGGTACCATAGAAGGGAAAGTTAGGGAAGACAGTTTGGATTGGGTCACAAATTCTTCTATATTCACAATAATAATTATAGAAGTGAATATTTTCTAACTGGCTCACTGAGTACTATTGACCAGAAATCATCTTCACAGAGTTCAGGATTTTCATAGACTTTGTTACCACTACTGTATCATATTCCAAGTTGATGTCTCAGAAATTGAAATCTCAAGACAAGGGCTACTGATTCAGAGATTTCTTCTAATTCCCTGTAAAATAACCTATCTGTGCTATGAGATGGGCTGGGCAATTGGTGGGAGACACCCACTACAATGTCTCCTCTTTTTTCCTATACCACATAACTCAAAGTCTCTCAGTCACATCATCACTAATGGTGAAGCTGTACAGTCAAACCTCTTCTTTTCATTCAATGCAGCTCATTCACCTTGCCTTCTTTGTCTATCACTCCAGAACAGCCTGTAGTCCTCCATGGCAGCACTCCAGTCATGGGATTTATTCCACAAAATCTTCCTAATGGCAAAGACATCATATCTCTGAGAACTGTCTAATGTTTCCAGTTCGTCCTGTTTTTTCTCTCATACTACATACAGTGATATACAGATGCGTGTAAAATTCAGCTGTGTTCCTAAACCCTCAGTGTTCCTTAGAGCATTGTAAATGCTCCCATTTACATTGCCACTTAAATTTTCACACATATTTATTCATATCTTTTGTGTTAGAAAATCCCCTAAGTTTAGAGAACTAAAAAGTTTTTCCAGTTTGCATGACATTCCCAAATATGTTTCTTAAATTCATGCAATCTGAGAAAACATTACCTTTTTTTTTTTTTTAATAGTATAGACATACTGTGACTACTTTTTTCTTTATTCTACAATTTAACTTCTTTTCAAATCTTTATTAAAGTGAGCCTTTGCTCTGTAGGTTACTATTCATATATCAAGGAAGAGAATGTCTGGATATGACCCACAGGCAGCTGGCAGAAATCTGTGTAAACATTTTAAGAAAAAGATATTATGCTAGTAAGATTTGACCAAAATGAAATTAAATGCATAACCAACGATTTAACTGTTGGTTGTTTTCCCTTCTATTCTTTATGGAACACCTGTTTTTCACAAAACACCTCCTGAAAACATTTTGTCTTTGAAACAGCTGTTTTTGGTTTTGGTTTTGTTTTTTTAACTTATATCCAAATTTTACTACTGTTGTGGAACACTCACATGCATTCAGAGAACAAATCTCATTTAGAGGTATCAATATTTTCCCCCCAGAGATATGTGTAATATTAAGAGCAGAGGTAATTGTATCTAGTGGAATCTCATCTGCAAGGAACCATCCAGTTGTGAAAATCACTTAAAGAAAAGGGGACATTGGGGAAAAATAAAATAATACACTAACATATAGAACATCCCAGTTCTCAAAACTTTTTAAATCACAAAAGCAAATAAAGAAAATAGCAAACTCTGGAACTGTAGAATTTCTCTGAATTCAGAATGTTCAAGCCCATAAAAATTGTTTTAAATGAAACCTTTGTTTTCACTCTGTTACAAAAGATGTCAGATGACCCTGGTTGCCTTCCTCTCACACTTCAGACTGTTAGATGTTATTCTGTTTTCTGCTCATAGGAGTGAAACTTACTATGACTGAAAAGAGAAAAACCCTCCTCTTACTATGTTAAATTTGTGATATCCAAAAGCAAATCAAGATTTTATGCTCTGATGAGACTGAAGTGCAAAAGAGGAGTAGGACCTCAAGAATGAGACAGTTCTGAGGGTTAAATATTCCACCACTTTACAAAAATATGAGGGATGGATGCTCTTTCTTACTCAGCTGATGAGACTTGAAAATAACGTGTTTGGCAAACCATCCTATTGTGTATTGTATACACCAAGATCATAACCTAACTCTGACTTTCTTAAATATCCCATACTAAGTATGATTACTTTGCACTCTGTTTTTATTAAATATCCCATACTAAGTATGATTAATTTGCACTCTGTTTTTCTAAATGAATAGAATTAAGGAAACTTTGTGTCTGTCAACAAATTTTAATTGTGTTTGCTGACACTAACAGAAACTAGCCAGGAACTTGATTGAAAAATAAACACCTAAATATAGACATACAAATATAACTGACTATTTTTTACATCTTATAACAGTGCTGTCATATATATTTTTTCCAGTATTAGTGATTAGGAAAAGGCACTACTATTTTCATTCTTCCTATTACCAATGAAGATTTATATGAGAAGATTTTGGAAAATACCAAAAAAATCTAAAAGGATTTTGGAAAACAGTGAAAGTTTCAGGTACTCTCTGCCAGTAAAATGATTGCATCGCATTTTGCTTTTCACTGTATGAGAAGCACAGATTGAGTTATTCCCTCTCTCCTTTGGTCATTACCATTTCCTGAACATTAATGAACAGATTCCTAAAGGGCATGAACAGGGAAGATACATCAAATATATGAAAGGACAGACTGATTGCTTCATTCGGCTTCATGGACAAAGGACATTCAGTGGTATACAGTGCAAAATTGCAGCTATAAGGAAGATAAATGAAATTACTGATGAAGTAATGAGTTGTGGAAAATAAATAATTTTCAAAGAAAAAGTTTATTGAGCAAAAGTGGGCATCTTCTGTTGGAAAGAAAACAAGCCCAAATTCTCTGACAGAAGACACCTGAACAAAAGGGCAAACCCCTCCACTGTAGCTGTTTTCATGGAAACTTCACAAGAAGACAGTCACTAAAAAGAAATCAGAGAAGATGAATGAGGTCAGATTTAAATCAAACAGTATAAAATAGCTCAATTAATCTTCCTATAAGAATCAGTTAACAGGTTTTTCTTTCCCTGTGCTCCCCTGGAAGGTCATTAGTAGTGCCCATATGCACCCACACCATGTTGCACCCATTGCATAATCTGAGAATTCCATTTCTCTTTTTCCATTCTTTTTACTTTTCCTCCTCTCCTCTGCCTTTCCCTCCATGTCCAAAAAAATTAATTCTGTTAAGGATGACGTGAAAAATAAGTCTCACATGATGTTACCTTTCCCCCACTTTTATCTGCTTTTGAACATAAGGTCAGGACCTCTGGAATGGGAGAAGTACCCTGGTGCTAGAATGAATGTTTGTACTAGAGGTTACCTTTCCCTAGCTGCATGAATAATATGTTGCAATAAACCATGGCAACAGAGTGTCACATTTCTTATTATTTATTCATTACATTACTATAGTAAAAATGTTCCACAGGTTGTTGGTAAAGATCCAGCCTTCTACATCCTGCACCTCCCATTGGGTCTGTTTAACCTACTTCAGGAGCAGGTTTTAAAGTCAAAACAAATCACTTATTATATTTCTAGGCAAACCACTAGCTTCTGGTAGGGGAACCAAAAATATTCTTATCTTAGCTTTTTTATTGCAAGGGACAGAACAAATAATGTGTTTAAGAAAGAACATAGAAAGTAGGTCTGGGAAAATAAAAAAGGTCAAGACTTTGCAAGGCTTAATTATAACTTCCAATAATAGTTTTATGTCCCAGGAGTAGAAATCTTTCTCTGTGAAAGCTCTGCCTCTTGGGTGTTAAATTTTTAAGTAGACTGCATGTGTCCCCACTTATGTTGGTGTTGAGTGGTGTTCCTCAGAGGTCCATACTGGGACAAGTGCTGTTTAATGATTACATCAGTGGTGTAGACAGTGGGATTGAGCACACCCTCAGCAAATTTGCAGACAAAACAAAGCTTCGTGATGCAGTTGACACTCCTGAAGGATCAGATGCCATCCACATGACCTCAACACAGTGACTCAAGGAGTGGATCCATGAGAACCTTATGAGGTGCAAGACAGCCAAGTGCAAGGTAATTTGGATTGTAGCAACCCCTGGTATGAACATAGGCTGGAGGGTGATTGAGATTGAGAGTCAAGAATCACTTGGGAGTGCTGGTAGATGAGAGGCTGGATATGAGCCACCAATTTGCTCTTGCAGCCCAGGAAGCCAACTGAATCCTAGGCTGCATCAAAAGAAGCATGGCCAGGGAGATGGTGGGATGTGGCTTTCTGATACTTGAAGGGGGTTCATAAGCAGGATGGGAACAAATGTTTTACCAGGGCCTGTTGTGTAGGACAAAGGTTTTAAACTGATTGAGAGTCAATTTTGATTAGATATAATAAATTCTTTCTTTTAACCATAATGGTGGTCAGACAGGTTTTCCAGAGAAGTTGTGATTGTCCTGTCTCTGGAAGTGTTCAAGATCAGCATGATGCTCCAATCTACAATCTACATCTAAGTGTTCATGGGCCACCACAAAATCTGGTGCAAGGAAAGCTTATGCTTGGTGAAGAAGACCAGATTAGGGGATACTGAAATGAAGAGGACATTTGTCAATTCTGAGCCATGAGTGCTGAGGGAGTTGGCTGAAATAATTTCAAGTCCACTCTCAATAAATTTTGGTCATGGAAATTTGGAGAACTGGAGGCAAGAAAATGTCACTCTTGGCTTCTAGAAGGGCAGGACCAGGGTGCAACTCAAGGAACTGCAGGTGAGTCAGCTTCACCACTATTTGTTGGAAGGTTAGGATTCAAATAATTCTTGAAACCATTTCTATGCACATGAAGGACAAGAAGGTGGTCAGCAGAAGCCAGCATAGCTTCACCAAAGGGATATAATAATAAACTAACCTGATAACCTCTTACAATAATATGATTTGGAATCTGAAGGGGAGAATAGGACATCTTATACCTTGAATTTCAACATCATCTCTGATATTAGGTTGTATTAGAGGTTGTGTGAGGTTGATTGAGCACAGGTTTCCCAGAAATTTTTTTAAGTCTCTATCCCTAAAGATATTAAAAAAAAATTACTATACATGGTCCTAGGCAACCTGATCAAGATGATCCTCCTTGAGCAGGGAGACTGAGCAAAATGACTTTCAGAGATCCCATCCAATCTCAGCCATTCAGTGATCCTGTAATACTTGCAGAAGAACTTGAGAATGAAAGAGTCTTCTTAAATCTGAGAATTTGATCAGTAGTTTTCAGAATCCAGATCCAAATGAGAGAAATCTTATTTGTTAATGGAATGAGGTAAAAAAAAAGGCCAATGTCTTGAAATTATTTTATCTCTAGAACTCACTGTGGTGAGTGTGCACTTCCCCACACATACTGTGCCCTCATCCTCATGTCTTGTTTTCAAAAGGTCCTGCTAATCCTTTACCAAACCATCTGAGCAGTGAAGATTCCCTTGATCATACCAGTCAAGCTGTGAGGTGCTTCAGGATCATTCCTGGTATGATGGCTACCCAATCAAGGTGGTAAACAAGGGAAAAGCAATGATCAGTTAAGGCCTGGTAAAGCATTTACCTGAATTTGCAGCCTAAGTAGAGTGGTACAATTGTGAATTGTAGCCCTAGTGGAATGTTTGTTAGTGTACTTTGGGAAGAAAGCCCAGTAGTTACTGACTTGGGTTATGGACAGAATGGATACCTACTCAGGATCAAGTCAACCATTTTGCAACCCTCTAAGCAGCAGTCCTAAATGAAGCCCTTTGAACACTCCTGAACTGCAGCAGACAGGGCCAGCACCTCCCTATGAACAGAATGCTTCTCAGATCTCACAGACTTTCAAGTCTCTGGTACGTGAAGAACAATTTCTGATGGGTAGGCTGACATTCCAACACTCACACCCTCACATATCTCCATGCTTCTCAGGGTGTGATCCTTGTCTGTTTGGAAACACAAAATGTCATGTGACTATTTCACTTATCCTGGGGGATTTTTTGATAGTGACCTCCACACACATAGGAAAAGTGTACCCCTCATTTTAGTTCCGTGTCTAAAATTTTACTGTGTTTAAAAATGTTCCGTGAAATTGATTATGCTATGAATATTACTATCTCATATCTATAGGTAAGTAGTTGTTATAATTGTAGTGAACCCTGCCAAATTACTTTGCAAGTGTTAAAGTACTCAATGATTAAGTACTACTCAATTCTTTTTCAACCTTATCTTTGCATTTATATCCTTTGCACCCTTACCCCTTTTTCATTCCCAGCTTGTCTGTAAAATATTCCCAATTGCTTCTAGTTTGATATGTCTTTGTATGCTTTAACTTGTGTAATAAGTAATAGAGTGAACCTTGTTATGTCACATTTTCACAAATTCATATCAAAGCCTGCTTTTGTCAAATCTGTAACCCTCCTTCACTACACTCCCAGAAAGCAAATGTAGAAATGTCAACATTCAAAAGCATGAATGAATTTTTCTATTGAAAACATAAAATTTCGAGTAGCAATGGCAGTGAAAGAGCAGAAGGAGAACAAATTTTAAAGTGGCTCTTGATATTGAACCTGGTGGATGAACTGAAAGAATCAAGGAATACCAAATATGACCACATGAACAGGGTCCACTCTCATTTGAGATCAAATACCATGTCTCATTGAGACAATCATTTTCACAGCTGTAGCTTTTGTGTGAGGAGCCAGTGAGTTTTGTTATGCCTCAACAATGGTTGTCAGAGGCACGCAGGGGATATGCTGTGTCCAGGAGGTAGCCAGGAGAAAACAGAGGAAAGCCTTGTCTCTGGGGAGACTTTGCTTGGCCAGCATTTTATATCTCTCATGGGACAGGCAGTCAGCAGTGGAACACCGAAGGTGCTGGATGCCAGGGACACTCTCAGATGTCAGATGGTGAGATGTCTCTGCTGGGACACTGGACTGGGCCAATGGTCTCCCATCTGCAGGCAGACTTGGGGAGCAGCCGGGGGCATATAACGTAACTGTATCCCAAGCTCCGGGGGCTGTTCTGTCCCTTGATTTTTGGGGGCTTTTCAAACTTGCTTTGGAGTCCTGCCTTTTGGCTCTCCTGCCCTCACTGGCTCTTCCTCTCCCTTGTGTCCGTCCTACCTCCCTGTGTTCCTGACCAGTGGACCCCTGCATCCAGCCCTGCCCACTCCGAGCCTGCCGTGATCCTCGCCACGACCCTGCCCTCACCTTGTGTCTGCCCTGCCCAGGTTCCCAGCCCTCCTGCCCCCCAGGTTCCCAGCCCCTCCTGCCCGCATCCCCTCACCTTGTGGTCTAGCCCTGCCCAGCGTTCCCAGCCCTCCTGCTCGATTCCCCAAGCCCGTGTCCAGCCGCCGCAGGAGCCGTGCGCAGGCCGGCAGCGAGCGCAGGCCTCGGGACACCCACAACAGACCCCGACCTCCGGTGGTAGCGCCCTCTTTTCCCTCTGTCTCCTCTCTCTCTCTCCCCCATTTTCCTTCCTCTTGCTTCCGATTCTATAACCCTCTTCAATGGGGTAACTCCTTCTTATGTTGTCTTTTTGTTACCAGTAAACGGTTCTCAGTTTTCGCCTCGTTTGGCTTAATTTAATTCCCGGCCATCTATTTTTAAAAGAACTCCTCATAGTTCCCCACAGTGGAACGAGACATTTTGGATGATTTATTTGTTGTCCATATGTGTGCATTTTAAAGGGAAACTGTTCTTCTTTGCCAACAAGCTTTAAAAATTATCTAATTTTTTTTTTTTTTTTTTTTTTTTTTTTTTTCCCAGAGCTGAGACACAGGAAGCAATAGAATCTACTATTGTTAAAATATTTAAATTGAAATTCATAGCATTTGATAATACTTGTCAGTAAAAAATAATGCTTAAAAATCTATAAGGTAAATATGGTCCTTCACATTTATTTTAAAATATCCTTTTCTAATGATGATAAATGTAAAATGGTGTCATTCATCATATGCAAAAGCTGATTTTTTAAAAGTCAGCACTGTGAAAGCAAAATTTCTGTAGCTACATAATATTAAAAATGCGAGGAGGCTATCCAGAGTTTTCAATGTATCTTTTAATGTTATTACTGTGGCCTCCACCCTGCATACGTGAAATCTGATCATGAGAGTGAACTCCAACCTACATTTTTCAAATAAGAGCTGGTTCTCCCACTTCATCTTGAACACCCCTGCCTCTCATCTCCTGGCACTGCTCAAAATACCAACATCAACATAAGATATTTGGCTGTTACACAAGGGATATTCTATTGTAATTTCACATCAAATACATCCTTAATTAGCAGGGGTTTCAGGATAGCATACAGCCCACAGTACACTAAGAAACTCAAGGTGTCTATATGGACTGAGTATTCTCTTCTGAAATATTGTTTCAACAAGATCCATTTCTCTCCCTTACTTACAAAAAACCCCACTTCTATTCAGATTATGGCATGTCTATATCATATCACATCTGTAGTCTCTGTAGCAAAAATCAGTATTGAAAGTCTCGTAGATGTGGAACAGAAATATATTCAATTGCATTCTGAACCACCATTTAAAACATCAGGAAAATAACTTCATTTACTGCATTACAAATTAAAGTTCTCTGTAGTATTTCTGCTCCCGTTAGAAAAGCTTCTAACTACCAATTCATCTATTTTTGTTTTAATTCTGCTGCAGGACTCCTAGTCCAAAAGTACAATTTAAAACAGGATATCCCACAAGTACCTGCTTACTGTCTATGGCCTATGGCGCCATTCAACAGAGGGGGCAGATACATTATTAGGAACAAAATTACTACACAGCTAACAATGTTGGCATGGTGCAATGTATTGTTGGAGAGTTGCTAACAAATTTCTGGTTTCAAGTTGGCTGAGACTGAAACTGAGTTAATGTACTTACACAGATCCCAAACATTTAATCTGATTATCTGTTTGTGCAAGTTAAATATTTACCTTTCAAAGATTGCTGTCTTTACAGATAAGTATTGGTTGTAATGTTTAGGGTTTTTCTGAGATTTGGGGGGTTCTGTTTCAGCTTTTTTTTTTTTTTTAATTTTTTAAATTTATTTTTTAATTTTTTTTAATTAGTTTAAGATGTGAGAATGAGATTTGCACTTCAGATTTAACCTGAATTCAGCCAGAGAACGTATATATTTTTCTACATCTCAGACACAGAATCCTAGATGTGAAGGCATTTTGCTTAATTCAGAATGCTAATATTTTAATAAATGTATGCAAACAGTAAGGTTCCTGAAAATGCTTTGGGGTTCCTGTCTATTTATGTTCATCCATGTGGTTCTGACAGATGATGTTCAGAAAATGTTAGCTTCTTGTCACAATTATTAAGTTCTTGTCTGATTAGTTGAAGCACTGGACATTATGAAGAAAAACTTGAGGATGTCACTCACTGTAGTTTCCATGTGAAGAGACTGATGAGATTACAATCTTTTTGGACTCCAATACTGTATATACATTAAGTGAATGTATACATTAAGTCAATGTATATGCATTGAAACAATAGATAGTTGCCTAAATTTGAGTTGAAGCACTAAATTCTAAAATAGCCATGTAACTTGCAAGATCCATGAGGATTTATCAGCATACTTGCACTAGAATGGTCAGTTCTGCATGCAGGTGGGCATAATGTAGGTCTGACCTGAAGATTATATTGGTCTCACCACTAAAGATTTGACTATGTTCTGGAAACTCCAGGACTTTTATAGACTCCAAGTCTTTTATATTTCAGATCTTTCTGATTGCATACTGACTGTGAATGTCAACAGAATAGTATGCCTGGCAGCTTAAAAGACTTAGTTATTTAACCAGTTATTTAATGTTAAAGGATGCTGCTTCATGCAACTGTGATGGAAGGCAAAATCACTTCTTGAGCTTCAGGACTGATCCATAAGCAAAAAAGACAAGAGTGGTGGCAATTCCATTGTACCTTTTTTTTGGACAAAGTCCTCCAATTCTAATGTGATTTTACATGTTGCCCTAGACAGCCTTTTTGTAGCACTTTATCCCTGAGGTGAGGTTATGGACAGACAAGTCAGCTAGCAATTGCTTCAATCGCTTGAAGATCCAAGTTTGACCACCAGAATCTGATCTTCCCTCAATAAGGATGATTTCCAGCTTAGTCAGCCTTACCTGAGCTGTGCACTGGCTTATAACGATTTAAACACCATAGAGCAGGATCACAAAATATAATTCATGGCAGAGAGGTTCTCAATCTGAGCTTGTTGTTGATCTAAATAAATCCTTCCTACAAAATTACAGAGCACACCTAATATATTTGAGCATAATCAATTCCCAAATATGTGCATAAGCTTGGTGTCTGTCCTTCAGCTCATTGCCATAGCTCTTTCATTATCTGCTTCAGATTAAATTGCTTCAGATTAAATTTTTACTTTATTAAACTTGAAAAAGTAAATAAACACAGTCAATTGCTGAAATACTGATGACCTCAGTGATACATATGATATGTTTATTTGTACACATTGTTTCATCTTTTCTTGTGTATACACACAAATGTATAAATGATTTTGGGGGGGGGGGGATGTGTATACATAACAGACACGCATACATCTAAATTATATCAAGCTTGAAATTTCAAGGAATTTTTACTGAATGTATAAGTACATTTAAATTTGCAAATTAAACAGCCTGAATTTTATGTTAGCAGCTAAATTTACAGAAGGCTTTAAAAGAGTACTTGGAAGAGGTCCTTTTCCACCTAAAATTGTAGAGAATGAATATTGGTACTGTAACGAGCAGTTCAATCAAATTAATTTTACTACAAAATCTATAAGGCTTGGATAGACTTAAATTTTGGTGCTGCAGATTACTAGAACTTGGAGTTTATGCCAAGGAACAAACCAATGGGTTTTAAGATCTTGAAACTTCTGTCAGCATGTATTTATGGCAGAAAGGTGTTAACAGAAATTTTCAGTATAATTCTGAAAAGAACAGAACAGAGCATATTAGAACAGAATACATTAAAGCAGGATATTTCAGCTGGAAAAGATGTGTCAACCAGCGATCATCCAGTGTAACTGCCTGACCACTTCAGGGCTGACCAATAGGTAACGCATGCCATTAAGAGCATTGTCCAAATGCCTACAAAATACTGACCGATTTGGGGCATCATGTACCTCTCTAGGAGTCCTGTTCCAGCATTCAATCACACTGTATTAAAATAAATAGGCTTCCTAGTGTCAAGAACCTTCCTGGATGCAGCCATGACCCTTTCCTATGTATCCTATCACTGGATCTCAGGGAAGAGAGCTTGGCAGCTATTGGAGGGCGCTGACAGCAGGTCTGTGAGCCAGATGAAGGAGTTGACAGAAGGAAGGAAGAAGACAATGGTGTTAGCATGGAAACTGAGGAAGCAGAGAAAAACAAGGAACACCTGTGAGAAGAAGACAGGACATATATCTGTGACTGACAAGTCCTGTGAATGCTTTCCCAGATAGTGATTGAATCAATGAACACATGGGGCTGATTTGTTTTAACCAATGAGGGTAGAGCAAGTTTGGGGGAAGGATGCGTACAAAGGGATATATAGGCACAATAAAAAAGTCTTCTTGGGGTCAGGTGGGCTGCTCTTTGCATGTGCGACCATTCTGACTGCAACAGCTCACTCTCCATGTCCTCTCCTCAGACGCCTGTAGAGAGTAATGATGTCACCCCTCAGCCTCCTGTTCTCCAAACTAGACAAAAGAAAAATCTTGACTAGAAATAAGAAGTAAACTCTCCCTGGGCTTGAATCACCATGGAAAGAAAACTTCAGGATTTCTGGAAAGAGATTTTCATCATCTTTGTTCACTTTTGCAGCATTCAGGGCATGTGACCCCTTAGGAAGTTTTGGGATGAGGAGGAGGATAAATGCAGTAAGAATGTACTTGTGTCACATCAATGACTTCTCATCTGAATTCAGCTGTTTGAGTCAAAAGGTCAGGGCTATTAAGTTCCTGCTTGTATTTCTGGGAAAGACAAAAACTTTTAGTAGCCTATCAGTCACTAGCCTAATCTTTGATATTAAAATCAAACTGAACTGTGGCCTGCAGCTATAGCAGAGAAAAAAAATCTATGAATTGAATAATATGTTTTTTAAATGATATAGGATTATCTGTGACTGCTTTTTGTTCTTAAACTCTGTGGGAAAACTGATGAATGAGCTTTTAACAGAGAAACCATGTGCACACTACATCTCATACCTACTGTTATCGCAAATCAAGCCAATAACACAGTTTGCATTCAACACTGAGCATGTTTGCATCATTTACCACACAGGCCATTAGATCCACTATGATAGAGGAAACTGTGTTTCTCTATAGGATGTTCCTAAACCGTGTAGCTTTCTTAATAACCTCTTACCACAACAGATATTTAACTATCCATTATATGACTGCAGCCACTAAAAAATGATTGCCAGACTTTGACACTGAAATATATCATTTCAATTTCTCATAAGGCAGAAAAATTTTCAAAGGAACAGTTTTAACAAAGCTGCTCTGACTAACTCTTATCATCAGCATATCAAAACAGGCCCTTAAAAGTATTTTGAGAAAATCTTACAGGAAGAACTCTAGGACTCAGTCCTCTTTTGCAGTCAAGTTTCATGTCTTTGGGTGAATTCTTATGCATTTCTTGTACCTTTGGCATAGCAGAACTAACATGGGAAGTAGCATAAGATCCCTGAATTATATTTCTGGTAGCTAATACTGTTTTTTTTCTGTTAACTGTGAGGAAAGTGATTTAGTATTATATAGTAGTTCACTCTATAGTGTCTACCCTGGAGTCACAGTGTTTTGGAACAAAAATACAGTCCCAAGGCTGCAGTGAAATAGCAGCAGAATCAGAGAAAGAAAAGGCTGTTAATTAAGTAACTTAGATGTATTTTGGATTCTTGGTTTCTGTACTTTGTCCCATATGGTCAGTGAAACAGAGAGAAAAAGCAGTCCGAAAAAATTCAAGATTTTTCACAAAGTTCATTAGACTGGTCTCAAAATTAACTGCATCTAAATGAGTACTACATCTGGTAGCTAAATAATATCAAAAAATGAATTTTTTGTTATATACAAATAATGTCAACTGAAATCCCATAGCAGAGAGAAATATGTCATCTTCTGATTTGAAACAAGATCTAACACAGAAGAAGCTACACAGTAGTGCTGGGATTGGAAGTCTTAATGAAAAAAGAGAGGGATTTTGCATGAAGTCATAGACAGAGGCACTTTGAAGTCTAAATGAAACACTGCTTTCTTCAGTGCTCCTCTGTGCTGTTAGCACAGACATCCACGGGAAAATTTTAGCCCTAAGCAAAAGTACCAAAGTATTGCTACAATAAAACACATATTGAAGAGAGTTAAAACATCTTGCAAGTGTCCTTGTCAACCTGCTGCAAGTTAAAAGTGAAATCTCTGAAATGTCATATTGTGAAAAGACACATCCTCAATGCATTTAGGTCATTCAGGAATCTGATTCAAAGTACTAAAACTATTAATTTGTTGATATAATTCCCAGTTTTCTATTCTGCATTTGTTTGGTTGGTTTTTGGTCAGAATTCAGATAAAAATATTCCCATCCTTTAAAAACTAATCATTGATATTCCTGAGATGACATCAGTGATCACAGGTGCAGTGACTAAACAGATTTTCAAAGACTTAAAGAAAGAATACCATGAAGTAAACATGAGACAACAATTTCTGTACTGACTGGTTTTCCAAAGGCTGTTTCTGACAGTAGCAGGTGTACCTACATGCTACCTATACAAGGTATAATCAACACGGGAATGAGAGGTAAATACTGAAGCTCAGTTAGATGGAGAGGTGATGGAGAGGTG
Organism: Certhia americana; assembly: GCA_018697195.1. Classification (NCBI taxonomy): domain Eukaryota; kingdom Metazoa; phylum Chordata; class Aves; order Passeriformes; family Certhiidae; genus Certhia; species Certhia americana. The sequence goes on along the minus strand of CM031878.1, from coordinate 48,321,616 downwards.
ATACTGTCTTCAAAAGAGCATTGCATTCCTTTCTTTCTATTAGCATCCCAGTCAATCCCCACTTTTCTTTCTGTTGTTTGCTCACCATCATTTTCCATAGGATTTTATATTCCTTGAATTATATACAGTGATTTCTCAGACAGCACCTTCTGCTATTTAACCTTGCTGTGGCAGATTGTTACAGTTGTGTAGCTAAGTTGGTGAAGACAGAGAGCAGCCTGTACCAGCATGAAGCCCATGTATGTTCAGTGCCTTCTGGAGCCCTGAGGTGTGTAAGACAAGTCACAACCATGCTACTGTAACAGAGTTTTAAAAGTTTCCCTATTAAGCAAGCCCTACAGTGACCCTTTACTTCTCTCTGACTCTTAAGGCAATTATTGGTTGCATTACAGGTGCTGTATTTCTCCCTAGTGCTGTGGTCAATAAAGAAACTCCAAGTAGAAGACAACTTCTGTACTTCATTAGTTGAGTTTCTTGTCATTGTCTAATAATAAGGTGTTATGGAACTTCACATGTGATGAAACATGATAAATTGAGAAAAGATGAGGACATAGGTTAAGCATACTTAAAAGTACACCCTGTCTTGAGTACTTTTCTTCATGGTAACTTTTGACAGGGAAGAATAATCAATCAAATCTAGGAAAAAAAAAAAAAGTCAGTAGAAAGCTCCAGTATAGTCTGAAAGTTTCCTAAAATCCTGAATTATTCATTATTTTAAAAGTTACTGGTATGTCTTCCAGATTGTAAGATTTTTTTTCATATTTAACTACCACATTGTACTACTGAAACTGTCTTTTTTGTTTAACACCCTGTTTTGCATGCTTCATACTGTATCCAGTATCTTTGTTTTGTAGCTTAATAGTTTTCTTTCTAACAGTAGCAAGTGCCTACAGTGGCTCACAAAAATATGTATTATGTAAATGAATAAACAGCCTGGAGTCTGAGACTATGCACCCTTGATTTTGAAAGTTCTATTTGTCCTGGGAAATAATCAAGGAATATATTAGTGGCATTCAGTGGGTGGCACTTGGTGAATAGATAACATTTGTCCCATCAAAAATAGATTTAGGCCCACCAGCACATTCATGTATACTGTGCAGTATTTATATCTCTCTCCTCTGTTACCTGTAATCCTTAGGTGTATCTCAAATACAGGTTTGACAGGGCAAGCTGTCAAGGACAGTAAATAAGTTTACTCACTGCAAAGAAGGATGCAAATTTTTAGTGCCATATATACATTTTTCATTCATCCTTTATTTAAAAAATATGCCAATATGACATATATACAGTTTGAGTTCGGTTTTCAAACTAGTGGAACAATTTTATCCTATATTTTTCCTCCCTTGAGTTGAACTTCATCTTATTAAACTGACACAATTTAGCACTGTAATCTACTTCTGGGAATATTTCACATTTAGAATATATGGAATTTGACAGCATTACAATGCTTCAGGATGGCAGAATGTAGAAGAGAAAAAAAGTGGAAAAATGATTGGTACATATTCATGTTATGTTTGAATATACATACTTTATATGCAGACTTTTTTTTAGTAACTTTGTATAGCTAAATTTGATCTAGTTCCAAAATAATAAGCTAGGTCTGACTGCTAACATAAGCCTGTTCAAGATTTGACATAGCATTTTGCATTGCAGAAAGACATATCAGCACCCTTGAGACTGTAAATAACAGCTGAAAAGGGCCAGGAGAAATACTCAGAGCTCAGAGTATGCTTTAAATAAATATATACAATAGTCAGTCACAGTTTAGAATGCAATTTTTGCATTAGCTATAGGTCTCTTCAACTTTGCATTAAATCTTATCCCATGACACAAATTGAAACAGAACAAAAGGAATAGCTGCCGTCATTAAGTAGCACTTTTCCTATCATCTGTAAATACTATTTATGATAATCCTATACACATTTACTATTGCTGTACTTGTATGTTTGGTTGATTTGGATTTTTGTGTACATGTGTGTGTGGGGTTGTTGCTTCCTCCTAGGGTTTTTTTGTTTGTTTGGTTGGTTGGTTGGTTTTGTTGGTTTTTGGGGGTTTTTTTGTGGGTGTTTGTTTGTTGTTTTTATTTGTTTTTTTTCCCTGGTGGGTTGGTCTTGATGGAGAAGTGTTTGGGGGTTTTCTCTGTTTTGATCATGTTCTTTTTCCTTCAAGGAAACCAGTCAGTTACATCAAAACCTTCAAGGCCAGAATACAGTCTTGATGTAGTAATGGGAATTAGAGAATTCCTGTATTTCACGTGTATGAAGAAAACAGAAAACAAGTTCATCCCAGGTTTTAGGGACAGGATTATTCTTTATATCCTAAGATGCTTACATACACACAATTATCCATGACACATAATTTAGAAGTTTCCTGGCAAAATCTGCTTTTCTAATTCAACAAAAGTTGTTTCTCTGCAGCTATGTCCCAGAATTACACAGGATGGTTAATGTTAATTTTGGAGGGTATCTTAGGAAGTGTGTTCATCTTGTGACACAGGGAAGCCTAGTTCTCTGTTGCCCAGGATCATGTGTAAGTAGGGGTTTTTTTAATATGACTGAAGATGGAGACTCTGCAACCTCTGTCACCAGCTTCTAGTTCAGACACCCTCACAGCAAACAAGAGTTTCCTGGTGGTCAGACAGAATCTTGTGTTCCCATGTGTTCCCATTATCTCTTGTTTCTGAGCACCACTGCAAGGAGCCTGGCGTTTTTCTCTTCACATCCCACCCCCGCCCCCACCCCCAAAGCCCTGAAGCTTCTGTTTCCTAGACTAAATAGTAGATCTCTTTCAATCTTTCCTCATAGGAGAGATCTTAAAGCCCCTTAATCATTTTTGTGTTTCTTCATTGAACTTCCTTAAGTATGTCCAATAGGAAGAGCCCAGACATGCTGGACACAGCACTCCAGGTCCTGAATAAAGGGAAGGTACCAGACCTCTCTCAGACCTGTTAAAATTACGTCTTCTGCTGTAGCTGAGGATATACTTTTTCTTATTTGTGACAAGGGCACATGGCTGGTTCATGTTCAACCTGATAATTTCCAGAATCCCAGATGCTTTTCTTTGCAGCTGCTTTCCACCTGGCTGGTCTGCAGCATACAGTGGTACATAGGGCCAGTCCTCCCCACTTCCATTTTCTAAACTTCATGGGGTCCCGTCATGTCAGTCAATTTCTCCAGCCTGTGCATGTCTCTCTGAATGACAGGAATATGGCTCTTGGTTCTATCAGCTATCTACTTCTCCCAACTTGGTGTTGCCTGCAGACTTGCTGGGAGTACACCCTACCCTATCAACCAGGTTGCTAGTAAATATATTTAACAGGACTGGATTCTGTTTGTCCACTAAGGTACACAGCTAGTCACTACCCTCCAAGAAGACTCTTTGCCAGTGATCAACACCCTTCATGCGTGGCCATTCAACAGTTTTCCATCATTTATCCAGCCTATACATCAACAATTTCTCTATTATGATTCTATGGGGAACACAAACCTCAGCACAGTCCAAGCAAACAGAATTGCTGCAATAGACAGTTATTTCCACACAGGAATTTTTCCAGTAGACCAATCATGGCTTCTCCTTGGTGACTGCTTCTGAACTCCTATATGTTCTTAGAAATGGTTTTATGAATTAGTGCTCTCTCAGCTTCACAGAATCCAAGGTGAGGTTGACTGGTCCTTTGTTTCTTGGTTCTGCTATCTTAACTTTCTTGAGGGGAGCTCACATTTCTTTTCCCTCCAGTCTTTGAGCATTTTTCCAGTCACCATGATCAATCAAAGACTCTCAAGAGCGGCCTTGCAATTCTCACAGAACCTGTGGGAGAATGCTGCCAGAGCCTATAGAGTTAAATATGTTCACTTTGGTTGTCTTTTGGGACCTAATCCTCTTCCTGCCTCAAGTTTTCCACCTGAATATCTTTAGAAGCTCAACTCCCTACCTATCATCACCTAGTACCACCAGGTAATTATGTCTGGTTTAGTGGGGTTTTTTTGGTTTTCATTTGGTTGAGGCTTTTTTTGAAGCAAGGAAGGTTGGCATAGAAAAATTTCAGCTTTTTGAGCAGTTTCATGTCTCTGTAGAAACACAGAAACATTAATCTTTGTGTGAAGTGAGTTTGGGAAACATGGAACAAAGGTACGATCCATATTACTGATCCCAGTTCCATGAACAACTGAGTAACATTCATTAGTCTTATACAAATGCTCACAGTGTATAATTCTAGTTAGTGGTTTGGATGATAGAAAATAATATGTCTTTATTGTATACATCTATGTTTCTATATATGTATCTATATGTATCTCTATCTACACTTGTAATTCTACCTATACTTATATCTATATCATCTATATACATATATATGTGTATCTACATTTATATCAACTATATCTATCTGTCTATCTGTCTGTCTGTCTATCTAGATAATTTGCATTGGGAGTAGTTGCAAGAATTTAGAAAGCAATATTGAAGATGATCTTAATAAATTTCCAAAACTCTTTGAAATTACTCATATGAAACAGCAAAGACAAGTGAAAAATGCTACACACATAAAAGAAAAATCAAATGCAAAAGGTTAAACTTTAACATTTCTCTGGAAAATGCACTGCGGATGTTGGAGGATGCAGAATACTGGACTACTAATGTGATCATGCTGTCAAAATTTTGGACCATAATATGGGGAGACCTCTGTAAGTTGAAGGATTTTTCTTTGCTGCAATATCTGACAAAATCAAATGTCAAAGACTGTGGTTTATGTTAACACAAGCCTTTTGCTACTTTTTTCTGTTTTCTCAGGGAGTGAAAGGATAAAGTCTGAAAAAACAGCTGAATTATTACTGTTATTGAATATTGAGCAGCTGGAGAAGCAGTTACAAAAGAAAAGGAGGGGAAAAAAAAAAGAAAGAAAGAAAGAAAAGATAGAGGTAATTCTTAGGCAAGCTGCCAATTCACCCAGCATTGTAAGATTCCAATTCATGTGGCCGATTTACAAAACATTATGGGCATAAATCAGATGATATTGATATCCAGCAAGTGGAATCCTGCAGACATTATTCAGGACATAATAATGGTCCTGCAGACCAATGCAGACATAAGAATGGCCCAAAAATTTGTATTTCAGTAGGTTTTTGTAAATAATAAACATTCCTAATAAAAAGGAGAGCACAGGAACGTGCCAGGACGCAAAGAAGCCAGGTGTATGACTCAGATGTTAAAGAGTTAAAATCACTAGAGTAAACAGAGCACGTGTTATCTGTGAATCTGCCAATTTATGGCTCCTGGGCAGGAAGCAGATGTCAGCTACTCACCTTGCAATTAAAGAATGCAGTGAAAATGTTTTGGACTTCGATGACATGAACTTCAAACCTGGTGCCTGTTGTATGGCAGTGTGTGATCCTTTTGTTTGAATGCTAACCCAAATCCTAAAAGAAATCCAGAGACTGTAGAGTTCTCACTCTCCTCAGTGCCTGTCATCCCTCATTCTAGAATTGTTAGAGTAGCACAGAGCTGGATTTTTGCTGTGGCTTGAGTTGGAATTTCTGAAGTTCTAGTCAATTTAATGTCTAGTCAATTTAATTCAATTCTGTCCACTGACAGCAGCAAAATTAATAACCAATAATGCAAAACTAACAGCCACAGTACGAGCATGCATGTGCTCAAGTATTGATGGCATAGTGAAAGATTTCGAGAAAAAAGTTGTTATCACTCACTCACACCCCTCCTCTTTTTCTTCTGTCTGCCAGGTGAAAGAGTTGAGGATCAGTGAACAGGAACTTAAATGGTATTTTGTAAGACCTTTATGAGGAAATTCTTCCCTTGCATTATTTAATTTACACAAGCTTCCCTTTTCAACAAACATCCTTAAATTTATTATCTTAAGTATTATTTCCTTGTAACACAACGAGCAAGTTCCAGCTTCGAATCTACTTAGAGAAGGAGACATATACTTCTTTTTTTTATGCTGGCAGTTAAAAAGAGAAGAGAAACCCAAAAAAACCAAAAACCAAACAAATCAAAACTGTCACTGTGAACAAATAATCATATCAAGATTAATGGAAGAAGGTGACATGCTTTCACAGTCATTTTCACAAAGTAAAAATTCTTTCACACATGAAATTGTGAAAGAGAATATTATTCAGTCAAAGAATGAAGTGTAGGATTTTTAACTTTTTGAGATAGGGTGGTATTCAACTAAGCTAAAAGGATTGTTAATGAGTATAAACAATCTTAGAGATTTCAAATAGTTTATCAATCTTGAATTTTTTAGCTCAAACCAAAATGAATGTGTTGTTACAACGAAGGTTGGTTAAAATTACTGGTGCTCTTATTTCTACCACAAGTCTACATTAACGCTAAGCACTTTGAGACACATACAGAAAAAAAAATCTGGAAAAAAGTATTCCTGTCATATTTCATGAGAAAAATTTACCAGCATCTATGTCCAAAGATACTCATTATTGAAGAACTGAAAAAAGAGAAGACAACAGCTTGAATAAAACCTTATGTTTGTGTCTGTTGTTTTCTTTGTATTCTTAAGAAATGACAGACTACATCATTAAAAGGTTAAAGAACAAAGAATTTTTGCTACATGACTTGATGTAAGTCAACTTTTTGTTAAACAACACCTGGATAGTGCTTCTTAAAAATGTAAGCATTACTGGGTGAGTAATGGTAAGTAGGTTGGTCAACATCAACAGCTTAGTTTAGTCATGTAAGGCATCAGTCCTGTTCTGTCATCCTATGTGATTTGGCATAATACAGTAATGTATGTAAATTTCATCATAAATAATTTTTTTTTATTGCTAGACAGATGTATTTCAGGACAATCTTTTCTACATCCACATTATCATTTTTTCCCTCTCTTTTCCTTTGGTATACAAGATTGAGGATGAATTTTCAAAATTAATTTTCAAAATGAATTAAAAAAATTAATTTGCTTAAGAGTCCAAACCCCCAAATCCAAAAGTATATGAATAATTTTAAGATTACAACAATTTTGTTAAATAATTTTATTGGAAGTTTAAAGAAATGTCATGGCAGCTGCTTTTTCTAGACCTTTTTTTTTGTTTTATCTTAAAGTATTTTTCTTTTTTTTTAAATTATTAAAATTTTTCTCTCAAATTAATAAATTTTGTACTTTCACAGCTTTTATTCTGCTTTGCTAGGGGATTGAGAAAATAAAAATTGAGAGCATCATATTTTGAAACACATCACAAATATTGTAGAAACCTGTAATTTTAACTCAGTATTTGATTACATTCAGTTTATTCAATTACTTTAGCATACTGTTATACTCCCACTCCAGCACACCAATAAGCAGCATAACATTAGAGCAGGCAAGCCATGCCACTCATATTTAATAGCCCTCCAGCATTACAATTACATTTATGACATTTTTCCTAGCTTGGGCTTCTATTACACACTTATCTGAATGCAAAATTTTGCTTTACGTTGTAACTTGCCATGCACTATAGTCTCAGAATATGAAACATTATCTTCTTTACCTTTTTAAACCACTGCTTAAAGACCCATCCAAATCAGAAGAAAAGTTCTCAAGAACTTCACTGGATTGTGCATGTGCTTCTCATACATGGGATGCCACTATAAGAGGCAGGGGATACACTTTGGGATGCAGGGGAGAAAGGATTTTTTAATTGTACAGGGATTATTATGGGATGATTTGTGGATTAAGCAGAGGGGGGAGGAGAGTAATCTATACCATTTACAGAGAAACAGGTACATAAAGAGATAAAAGGGTCTAGTTTAAAAGTAAAATACCAAGGTCCAGGAACAGATAGAACGTCTGCATCCATGTGGTTTCTTGTTTAGGCTATTCTTCAGTCTCCCAGAAACTTGTTTTGTCACATCCAATGCCATATAACTAAGCATGTTTTAAAATATAGCATTTTTTGTATTTTTTTAGTTTAATTCTCTGATTTTTTTAAAATTTTCATCCTTGAATTTCCTTTGAAAATTTGATCCTCATTTTTTATATATCTGAGTAATTGGATATGATATGTTGTCATAAAATGACATGAAAAGGGTAAAAAGTAGTCAGAAATAGCTTTCATTGCTGAGTGAGGATACATTCTGGATCTTTAAAAATTCAGTGATAGTTATGTGATCATTAAATCTGCAGCTGTCAAGGAAATGTGTTTATTTAACAATTCAATTATAAAGCAGTTTTAATGCACAGGATAGTTTATAAAAAATGTCAAGAAAACATAGATATGAACCACTTTTAGGAGATCTAAAAATTATTATGCTCCAGGCCAAAAATGTTTCAAATAACTTTTCTTTATGTTGATAGTTTAAGAATATTACCCTGTATATATGAACCCTAAACTAGTGCTACTTCACCTGGGTCATTCAGGAAAACATTTGTATTTCTATCCATTTTGGGACATTGCTCAGGGCTACATCATCTTACTGTTGCTCAATAGTCATAGCTGCATGTCAATTCCTCATTTTCCTTGAACAGAATAGTGAAAGAGAAATGTTAAATTGATATGACACAAATCCTTGAGAGAGAAAGTGAGAGGTATGGAGGTATCTTGATGTGTACTGATATTACATTAAAAATTATTAATGTTACCCTACTATTTACTCAAACCACAAAGCATGGTTATTGTATTATCTACCCTATGTCACATATGAAATTGAGCAAAGTATTCATCTTGGTAAAAGTGTTAGAAAACTGACATAATACTGATCATTATCAGAGAGTAAGTCTAAGTAATTCAACAGCAGACAGTGAAGGAATGTCAAGTGGGTTCTTCAGACCTTTGTCTTCTATCTGAAAAACATCCTGTAGTACCTAATAGTTTCATAATAATTCTGATGTCTGAATACAGTGTGTGCTAATAAAATTTACAAGTGTCACCAAGAACTGATGAACTGGAAGAACATGGGTACAGAAGCAGGTTGAGGTGGAAGTCAAAATTGGCTCAGTAAGTGAAGACGGAGAAAGTGCTCTGGAAACCCCCCTTATAAGTAGATTTAAGGTGTTTTTCTTAAAAAGAAACAGTAACATTCACAAAGATGGAAAGGTTTCTAACAAGAAAAGTGTCTATACTGTAGACCTAATTCTGGGTCTTATTTTGAAGCATAAATTCAGCAGTGATGCATAAAGTTGTGAATTAACTGGAGCTGGGACAATGCCAAGGCATACCTGATCAGCATCAGTGTCCTGTACACATCAAGTCAGTCTTTCTCTAAGTAGATACTGTCTCAGCTCTTCTGAAGGGAAATTGCAATGTAGTCAATACTATACTACAAATGATACTTTTCTATGCATAATGAAATAGCAAATTAAAGATTTTACTTCAATGAAAATCAAAGTGAATACCAGAGACAGCTCCTAAAAACTTGATCACTACTAAACCTAACTCTGTCCATTTATATATTGGATGGTGTGAGATTAACACACATTCCGTAATGCATTTCTCAAGATTTTATTTTCATCAACATTAGCTGAAAGAATGTTCCTTTTTGTCATGGGAACAACAGGCGAAGTGTTGCCTTTAAGTCTGAAGTCAGCTTCTAAGTTATCAAACCCACTTTTCAGGAAGAAGTATGTTCCTTTAGGTTTTGACATGTTGAAAGTATTGCAATTTTAAATATTGATAAAATTTCCACACTTTTATATTTTTTGCAGTCTAGAGAGGTCACAAATAAAACAGAACTGAATCTAGAACCTCTTCAACACAACCTGTTGGAACCCAGAATGTAGAGAATATTTCTCTGCATGTTTTGAAAGATCCAAACCCTCTGACAAATACTACTTTTAACCTTTGTCCATGGAAAGGACTTCCTAGGCTTTGGGATGAAACAGAACTTTCAAGAATGTAAATTAGATAGTAGCATAATATGTAATTTATTACAGGGTGAGAAATTTAGATTTTTGGGTTTGTTCATATGGTAAGTAGATGAAGACAAGTTGGAGGAACCTTGTTGTTTTTAGGCTTCTTTCTCCTTCATCTACTCCACATTCTGCAGTGTTGGGGACACAGTGTTGCCGCAGTGTAGTGTTAACGTGAATAGAAATTTAGTTAGTTATTGGTAAAAAAGCAGAAATAATGTATGTTCTTGGTGATAATTGGGTAAATTTTCTTTAAGAGAGCCTTGATTCTGTTTATTTGGGGCCTTTTGGTGTCTTTTGTCCTGCACACCAAGCTGATGTAAAGCCTGGTGTGCAGAAATTGCTGATCAGAAAATAATAAACACCCTGGAGAATGAGACCAACCAATAGTCTCATTTGCTTTTTTTCTTAACAAGGGCTTCTGAGAAGGCCTCTCCTTTCAGGGGAGGGACTTATGGGAAGAACTGCCACACAGCCCTTTGTCATAGAAATATGCCTTGAGAAATGAGTGGTCTGAACTGGACATGAATCAATTTGATGATTGACGTCGTTCACCTATAATTGTACAAAGCATTTCACAATATCCTTGTTTTTAAACTGGAGAGACATGGATCAGTTGGTGGACCACTCAGTGGATAACAATTGGCTGTCCGATCATACTCAAAGAGTTGTTCAATGGCTCATTGTCCATGTGGAGATCAGAGATGAGTGGTGTTCCTTGATGAGAGGCAGTATTAGGATGGACATTGTTAACTTCATTGGCAACATGGGCAGAGGGAATGACCACACTCATCAAGTTTACCGAAAGCATTGAGCTGTGTGGTGCGGTGCACTTGCTGGAACAAAGGGATGCCATCAAGAAGGATCCTGACAGGCTTGAGACTTGGCCCCATGCATACCTCATAAAGTTCAAAAAAGTGAAGTGCGAGTCCTGCAACTGGGTCCAGGAAGCCCAAGAACAAATACCCATTGAATTGAGAATGGATTTAGAGCTGCCCTGGGGAGAAGCATTTGGGTTGATCATAGATGACGTCATCTGTCAATGGGTGCTCAAAGCCCAGAAAGCAATGGGATCCTGGACTGCTTCCAAAACAGCATGGCTAGCAGGGTGAGGAAGGGGATTCTGCCCCTCTGCTCTGCCCGTGTGAGATCCCATCTGAAGTGCTGCATCCAGCACTGGGGTCTTCAGCACAGGACAGGCATAAAGATCTTGGAATGAGTCCAGGCAAGGATCACAAAAATGACCAGAGGGTTGAAACACCTCTTGTGGAGGCAGGCTGAGGGAGCTGCGGCTATTCAGCTTCGAGAGGAGAAGACTCTGTGGAGACCTAATTGTGGCCTTCCCATTCTTAACAGGACCTAGAGAGACTACTTAGAAGGGCATGTAATGATAGAACATGGGACAATGGCTTTAAAAGGAAAAGAGAGTAGGTTTAGATTAGGTACTAGGAAGAAATTCTTTACTGTGAGGGTGATGAGGCACTGTAACAGGTTGCTCAGAGAAGTGAATGCCCCATCCCTGGAAGACTTCAAAGCCTGCTAGGAGGGAATTTTTTGCAACCTGGTCTAGTAAAAGGTGTCCCTGCAAAGATGGTGGGGAAGAAGTGGATTAAGGTCCCTCCCAACCCCAGATATTCTATGATTCTGTTACTTAATTCTGGCTCTAATTACATTGAATCACTCAGACAAAGTGAGTGATGTGTAAGACTTTCTTGATAAAGAAAACTTCCACTTGACTTAGAAGAAATAATAATTATTGGACCTTATCAATGTAAGCTTATATTTTTCTCAGGTTAACATGATAGTATCATTTAATTGATTTCCAAAGAGCTCAAACTACTTGATTTTTGTGGTTGAATGAATGTTTTATCCGGTACCATTTCAAAATTTCTATTGAAAAAAAGATGACAGATCACAGAAAAAAAAAATCATTAAAGAAGAATAAATTAATAAACTTTCTTATTTTATCTTACAATACTCATTCTGGAAAGATTTGAGAAATATATTCTCTTACTGACAGCTGAAACCAGCATTGTTTCCTCAAATTTTAAAAAATTATATTGGCCTAGAACTTTCAAACAACTTCAAGGGGATCTTGTTAAATCATTAAATCTACTGGAGAGGGTACCACTGGATTCCAGTAATTTCTCACAGATTTCTATGAATTTTATAACAAATATGATTGCTGTATTTACTTATTTACTGGTATATTTTATTTTGGGAAAATAGCTATATAGCCTATGCATAAACTATGCAGTCTATATGTAAACTATGTAAAAAAACCCAAAAAAACAAAAATCAGAACAACACAAACCAAACCAAATCAATAAAATTCTCTCTCTCTCCCTTCTCAACCCCCAAAAATAACCCAAAGACCCGCAAAAAGCAAAGAAATCAAAACCAAAACAATGGGAGAGAGAAGAGAGGAAGTAATTGCTATGATAAAAGAAAAATAACAAAAGCTCAAGTGAAATGTGCATTTAGTAAGACTGAATTAAATATTTATGCTGGAATCAACACACTTTGAAAAAAAAGTGATTACCTGAGTTGGATGGCATAGCTTTCCTGGCACAAACCACATTTGATCAGCCCGCAGGCAATTTTAATAGTAATTTAAAAGTACTCAGGACTCATCATTTTATGTCAGACACTCATTTGAAGACATTACCTAAAATGATATGAAGCTCTTATATTCTCATCTGAAAATACATTAGTGATTTCTGCTTGAGCATTTATAGTGGCAGACTTCTCCAATTTGTAAAATACTGAGCTGAGATGAAAACAACTTATCCAAAGCCCTTTTCTGTTAAGGGTTACTTTTCTATTTACTCTCTGGATATGGAACTATATTTTTCCATTTAATAAATAGGTTAATCGTAATTTTACTTTCTTTCAACAGTGAACTAAATTGCTATAATAAAGGGTGGTACATGAAAATTGTGCAACAAAGGCAGTACAATAAAGATAGTGGACAAAGTGTTCCTGAAATATCTCTTTGGATATTTTTAAATTATATAAATGAACATTTCACATTTTACTAATTGAGCTTACCATCTGCTCTAAGTTAACAGAGCCTCAAGAGTAAAAGCAAAGAACATATATGTCCAGTGCTGAGAGATGAGTCAAAATAATCAAAATGATATTGAAAATAATTTAGAAAAGCAAATCAGTCTCATCTCTTCTAGCATTTGGTATATGCAGTCATACTGTAGGACTCACAGGAACCTGCAAAACTATTTAATTTTAATTTTTTCATAATGACATATTCTGATTGTGACTGTGCTTGTTCTGATTTCCTGGCCTGAAGTAGGGCTTACTGAGAAAGAAAACCAATTCATTTTTACATGTAGGAGCAGTTATCTCATTGCAGTGTAGTTATTTTACTCTCATTTTTTTATAGGTGCTTTCCTGTATTCATATATTTTATATTTTGTTCACAGCAGATTTTCAAAGCCATCTTTGAATCTAAATCTCTCTCATACTGCCATATATTCTCACATACTCTTTTCTCTATTTGTTCTTTATTCCATTCTATTTCTGACTAGCCTGACAAGCCACTTGATTAAAGCTATATTACATTCTATATAATAATCTTAAGAGGGGCAGTTACAGGAATGGAAATGAAAAGGGCTGAGAAATTATATAAGTTACTAGAGAGACGCTGTAAAGACAGAAATTGTTGGTATCTAGTTAACATTATCAAACTAGGGGAACTTTTTTCCTTACTGAAAGCATTCCATACATTCTCCCACTTTCATTCTTAACTGCTGCAGATGCTTTTAAGATTTTTTTTTTTTTTTGAAAAGCCATCATTTTAAAAGAAACCATAAGATCATGTAATCCCTATATATTTTTTAAAAAAAATTCCTCTTTTCTAAAATAATGGCAAATTTTCAGATTACTAGTTTACACAATAAGGAAATGCCTTAGACACAGTTCCAAGGAAAGTAATACACTAGAGATGGATGATTTACTACATACATTGGATGGAGGATATTGCTAGCAGAAAGAAAAATACTCAGATTAATATTAAAAAAAAAAAAAAAAAAAGAAAAAAGATAAAAATTCCTAGTATCATACTTTTGAGTACTGTTGGGGAAGAAATCACAACATTGTATTTCAAGGTTTTCCAAAGTTTTCTGAGACACACAGTATGATAGAGACCTAACACTTCTGTACTGACGAATAAGAACAAAATATTCTGAGGGGTAAAAGAACAGACGAGTCCTGAGATGGTGAATCAATCCAAAAGAATTCCATTGATTCCATTGAGAAGTTTTGGAGATTCTCATTGTAATGATTATAGGATTAGCAAGTATCAAATTTAACACTGACTTGGTATTACTTTTTCAAAATTAATTTGTAATTTGCTGAACTAGTATTTTGATATAAAATAAATATTTTATTTTGATATAAAAATTCACAACTTTTGAAAATTCTTATTTTGTAGATAAGTGTAAATACATGTGCTGAGAAAAAGAAAATGGAAAAATTATAAAGAATATTTTCAGTCTTAATGCTTTATTTCTGTTACTTTCCAAAATTAGAAGTAATCATCTCCAGACAATGTTACACAGACTATTGTCATTACAGGTCAACTCACGAATCTTTATTTCTTTTGACAAGACAACACTGAAATGCTCCTATTTATAAAATTTAAACAATAGGATTAAAATGTGCCCCAAGAAAGTAAGGGAGAGGTATCTCATGTTTTGACACTGGCCCAACACCACAAACCCGTGAGAGTCACTTGCTCACCCTCCCCTGCCACAGCTGGGCAACAGAGAGGGAAAAAAATTAACAAATTCTTCATGAGTGAGATAACACAGTGAGATGGGGAGAAACACTTCAAGGGCAAAACCAGCTCAACTTTAAGGCTGCAAAGTGAATTTATGACTAACAGACAGAAATCAAGAATGAGAAGTAAAAATAAGGCCTGTAAACCTTTTTCCCCCTCAGCTCCTTCCTCTTTCCCACTGAGAATGCAGGGAGAACCATGCAGGGGTATGGTCAGTTCATCACCCAAGGTTTTCTTCCTCTGTTCTGGGAGAGGAGTCCTTCCCCTGTGAGTCCATGGCTTCCCTTTCATGGGAGACAGCTCTCTGTGAACTTCTCCAGCATGGCTCCAAAAATCAGGAGCAGCAGTCCTCCCAAATCTGCTGCAACATGGATTCCCCCCCCCCCCCCCCCCCAGAAAAACATTCCCCCTCAAACTGCTGTGGTGTGTGTCACTCTTCCACGGGGTACAGGCCTCCAATCACAGGCTGCTCCAGCCTGGGAGCAGGGCCCTCTTTCCACGGGTCTCTCATTAGATCACAGCCTCCTCCAGGAATCCACCTGGCCCAGCATGGCCAATTCTCCGTGGGGTGCAGGTAGATCTCCACAGGCTGTGGGTGGATCTCTGCATCCCCTGTGGATTCCCATGGGCTGTGGGTGGATCTCTGCATCCCCCATGGATCCCCATGGGCTGTGGGTGGATCTCTGCATCCCCTGTGGATCCCCACGGGCTGTGGGTGGATCTCTGCATCCCCTGTGGATCCCCATGGGCTGTGGGTGGATCTCTGCATCCCCTGTGGATCCCCACGGGCTGTGGGTGGATCTCTGCATCCCCTGTGGATCCCCACAGGTTGCAGGGGCACAGCTGCTTCACCATGGGCTCACCACGGGCTGCAGGGGAATCTCAGCTCCAGTGTCTGGAGCACTTCCTGCCCCTCCTCCACTGACCTTGGTGTCTGCAAAATTGTTCCTCACATAGTCTCACCTCTTCCTCCTTTTCTCTGGATAGAAAACAAAAAAACTGTGACTTTGTTTTTATTTCCTTCTTTAATATGTCTTCACAAAGGAGTTACCAACCTCTCTCATTCACCCAGTTTTGGCCAGCAGCATGTCTATCTTCAGACCCATCAGCCTGGGAGCCATCAGGGATAGGCTCTTCTGGTCATGGTGGAAGATTCCAGCAGCTTCCCACAGGACCCATCTTTGCAGCCCCTCTGCTACCAAAAACCAGGCTGTGAAAAACCAATACAAGATAACAGAAATTTGGAGCTGAAAATATGTTTTATACTACATTTATGACTATGTTAAAGTAAATGCCACTAAACAAGTTGGGGCAAAAGGGATATAGACTAGAATTAAAAACTGACAATCAGTTATGGGTTGGCATCTGCTTGTTTTAAGCCAGACACTGAGCTCAGCAGAGATGCAAAACAATCCCTGTCCTGTAAGAGGAATCATTGTTTTCTGGTAGGCTTATTTTGTCTTTCTGTCGATGGGTGATGTGACATTTGCAGATGTATGTGCAGTCTCTGCTGCACATTTAGCCATCATTTCTGATGCAGGAGTTGAATTCACCATTAACTTTTATGCTGATGATATCATCCTGGGGGTTGCTGAAGACTCTCTTGAGAGGGAAAAAAATTTGCAGAGGGTTCTAGATAGATTGGAGCATTGGGCAGTCATCAGTGGCACAAAATTTAGCAAGTCATATTGCAAGATTCTGCTCTTAGGGCAGAGTAAGTATTAACTGGGAGAGGAGTGACTGGAGATCAGCTCTGCAGAACACATCTTTTGTTGTTGGTCAGTGGCAGGCTCACTGTGACCCAGCAGTGTGCCCAGGCAGCCGAGAGGGCAAACTGTGCCCTGGGGACATCAAACACAGCACAGCCAGATAGTCAGAAAGAGGAGGTGATCCTGCTCTATTCAGCATTGGTGAACCTCACTTTGTGAGCTGTGTGCAGTGCTGGGCTGCACAATACATAAAAGATGTGAAGGTACTCAAGTGTGTCCAAAGAAGGGCAAAAAACTGCTGACTGGACTGAAAAGCATCTTGTGAAGAGCAGTGAGGTTTTTGGTTTTGTTTAGTTAGGAGAAAAGGAGAATGAGAGGTGACCTCTTTTCTCTCTACAGCTTTCTATGAGTGCATGGAGAGGTTCTTCTCCCTAGGAGCCAGGCACAGGATGCAAGGGACTGAATCAAAGCTGCATAAGGGGAGGTTTGGACTTGACATGAAGAAATATTTCTCTATGGAGAGAGTGGCCAACAATGGAACAGGCTTACTAGAGATGATCCAAATATAAATATACATATATATATATATAAAAAATAATATACATTAAGTTTTGGTCAGTCCTAAACTGGCCAGGCATTTGGACTGGATAATTGTGGATAGGTCCCTTCCAGCTGAAATAATCTGTTGTCTATTACCAACATCTACATCTATCTATACAATCTCTATCTATATATTCTATCTATATAATCTACATAAAGAGACATCCATATCTCTGTATCTCTATATATCTCTATCTCTATCATCTCTATCATCTATATATCTATCATCTGTATCATCTATATCATCTATATCTATATATATATCTATATCTATTTCTGTATTTATATCTACTTATCCATCTCTATCCCTATCTCTAGAAACAACATAGCTACATTAACATGGTTTTGCTATAGAAAAGGAAGAAAACTATGGAGTGAATAAGAACGTAAGAGCTTAAAGCTGTAAGTAGCTTAAACAATAAATTAGAACTTTTTAATTTTAAGGGAGAAGGTTATTAGGTTTCTCAGTATTCATTTGTGAAGGAAACAGTTACAATGAAGTTTCTCATTAGAAATATGGAATATATAGTGACAGAAACATAATTCCAAACCAAATCGGTTTTGATCCACTTAAACCTTTTAATCTTCTTTTCTATTTAAAATGTTACATATATATCACATATAAATGATAGAAATAACATATAAATTAAATAATGTTTTGTGAAAAGTATTTTTAAAAGCTAAAGTGTAATTTGTTGCCAGATCTCAAACTATTTCTTTTTATTTAATGACTTATTCATGTGCAGCTTTCAGAGGGTAACAAAAACCAAAATTCAAAATATGAAAAATATTGTTGTCACTGGGGCAGAATTTTTAGCTTCAGAGAGGGTAGGCTTTATTAAAGCAGATAATTGGTATTTTGCAATAATTAATATTTCTTTAAACTATATGTGTTTTTAATATTGGGCATTCTTTCTAGTCATGGAAAGCTAGAGGATCAAGTAGTAGAAAGAGCTTTTAACAGTTTTCAAGAATATGTGAAGAAAGAATTCCTTTAATGAATATTTTGCAGTGCGGTTTAAAATTGCAAGAAGAGATAAGGAAACAAATATATTTCTCTAGCAGACTCAAAACCACTTGAAACTTTTCTGCTTTTCAGAGGGCTTTTAGCTGCTATTTTTGTTGTTATTATTGTTATTAGCAAGTAGTTTGGAGAAAATCTTTTAGCAAATGCATTTGTGCAATTATTGCCTTTTCTAAACAGAGGCATGTGAAACAGAATCAATGTTTATATGTCACACTGAAAAATCTGCAAAACATCCTTACATGGGAAACAGAGATAGTAATGCAAATATTGAGAAATAAATCCCATGTTTCTATGAAAAAGAAGGATCTCCATCTTTGTTTCTTATAGATTCCTTAAAGACAAAAGAAGCTGAGAAAATATATTTCTTTTCATCCTTCATAGCATCAATTTTTATTGTACTAAGTTAGTAAACGAGTCAGGTACTATGCTTGTCTTCAGGTTAGTTTTTTCACTTTCAGCTTTAGAATCACAGAATATCTGAAGTTGCAAGGGACCCATTAGGATCACTGATTCCAACTTCCTGCTGCTCACAGGACTGCCTAAAAATAATCTATATGACTAAAAGGACCATCCAGAGGCTCCTTGAAGTTTGAGAAGTTTTGTGTCATGAGCACTTCCCTTTGTGTTATGTTCCAGCAGCCACCCAGCCTTTTACTGAAAAGTATTTTCCAAATGTCTAATTTGAACTGCCCCTCTTTGCCTGTTGCCTGTTCCTTGGCTCCTGGGGCTGATCACCAGAAGGAAAGAGATCACTGCCTCCCCCTCTGCTGCCTCCCTTGAGGAAGGTGAAGGTGGCAGTGAGGTCCCCCCTCAGCCTTCTCTTCCCAAGGCAGAACAAGCCAAAGCACCTCAACCATTCTTCCTAAGTCTTGCCTTTCACCTTTCACTTGATCACCCTTCTCTAGACACACTCTAATAGTTTGTTGTCCTCCTGTTAAAACAGCACTGGAGGTGAGGCTGCCCCAGTGCAGAGCAGAGCAGGACAATCCCCTCCCTTGCCCAGCTGTGATGCTGTGACTGATGCACCCCAGTGCAGAGCACCAGTGCTGAGCAGTTTTCCTACAGACTTATGCCCCCAGGACATGGGGGCCCTGCTAGCTGCCAGGGCACTGCTGACTATTCAGACTAACCCCAGATCTCTTTCTGCAGTGCTGCTTTCCAACCTCACCCCTTCAGTTTGTAAGCATCACCAGGATTTTTTCATCTCAGATGGAGAATCCAGCACTTAGTCTCATTAAATTTCATTTGATTCATACGTGACTTTCAATTGGTGATTATCCTACTCTCTAGTCTATCTTGATCTTTCTGTAAGGCCTCTTGACCCCAAAGGAAACCCCAGGTTTAGTATCATCAGCAGACTCACTGATTGCATATTTGATTTCTGTGTCTGGAAAATTCATAAACACTCTGAAGAGTACTGGCCCTAAATTCAAGCCCTGAAGGACACAGGCCAGTGTACCTCCACTCCCTGTAACACTGTGATCCCAGCTTTAGCCTGGGCCCCGTGAAGGCAACAGACGTACAAAAAAAGTGGGTCAGGCCTTGACATTTGTCAAATTTGGCAATTTGTAAATTCAAATCGTAGTTGAAGAAATTTTAATGCAGGCAACCATAACTGTGTATTTCTGAACATTTATCTTCCTAAATGATCTTCACTCACCAGGACTACCAGTAAGGTGTGAAACTCGATATCTTGAGGGTCATTGCTGTTAATGTAGAAGCTCACCTATAAAAAAAAGTGACTTATGGATATCAGCTAATTTCACAGCTGGAAGATAACATGATACTATTTACAGATTTGATTGTTTCCATGGACATAAATGGATTCTATCAAAACAATCCTGGTCAAAAACTCAGTAAAAATTGCACAGGGTCTTGAGATAGATATGAATTTGGCACAGATAAATACAATTTAATTTGCAAAGTAATGAAAACATTTACCACTTGCTGAGTAATTAGACATAATTAAAGGTCCCTAATATTCTTACCAAGTATTAAAAAAAAGTATCACTATAATAATCATAAAGTCTTATTGCTTTAATTTCTTGAGTTTGAAGATCATGTACATGCTTTTTCTTAAATTATTTTTTTGCTGGATGCTTCTTTTGGTCAAGAAATTTCCTCATCTTGCTTTGCTTTGCCTTGCCTTTCCTTGCCTCCTTTTCTTTTCTGTTCCATCTCCTCACATGCAATGAAAAAGGCCTGATCTGTTACATATTTTTTTAAAAATTAAAGGGGACTGGGAAAAATTCAGTGGAGGTATATAAGATATCACATTCCCCTGTACACATTATTAAATGCACATATTGCAAGCTTTATTTTTTATTGCCATTGTTTCCCACTTAGGGATCATTTAAAATGGACATTTTCTGTAATTTTTATGATAATCTCAGCAAACTGTTCACATTATAAAATTTATTGCTAAACATATTAAATAAAGTTCAATAACTGGAAGGTTATAATCAGCAGGGGAGAAATGATGCACGGATAATAATGTTAAATGATTCTGATATGATGCTTTTCTTCTATGCTGTCTCATCCACCCCATTTTGGCAATACAGTAAACAAGCTTCTCTAATAGACAGGGAAAAATAAAATGTCATCAATTCAAGACTGAGCAGCTGCTGGTAGATTTTATATGACAGAAAAAAAAAAAAAAACAAAAAAAGATCCCAAGGTCTGTTTCATGTGATGGGTTCAGCTCAGAGTACTGAGGGAATTTGGTTTCCTGGTGGGAGCTCTTTCCTATCTTTAGGCCTTAGGATGCTGTGTAGGTGCATGTCAAGGTGTACCCCAGCATGGGGATCTGTCTTCCATGTGCTGAGATGGGCTGGGTGAGCCTTCCAGTAATGGAGTCAGTGTTTGAATTGAAGCAACACTGCCCAGCTTGAAGTTCCATATTGACAGATATCAGGTAATGAGTTTTATTGCTTCTGTGATAGACTTGTTGTAATAGACCAAAATCCGGGCTGTAATTCAGATTTCTTCTGCTCATGCTACAATATTACCTTTGCTGCTTGTAACTGTGACAAGGTCGTGACCATGACAAAGTCAATGAGCATAGGCTGTACCTTATATCAGGAATAATAATAAAGCTATTAAAAAAAAAAAAAAAAAATAGCCAGAAGGGGGGGGAAAAACAAAGAAAAATTAACCTTAATTACTATCTGAGAACAATTCCAAATTCAACTTATATTTTACCTTGAATATTGCAGTTTTGTTTTTTTTCTATGCAAAAAAAATGTTTCATATTTCTAAGGGTAGGCTATTTTTTTAAACCCACAGTTCATGTTCTATTATTTTTTTAAACCCCACAGTTCATGGGAAATGTAACATGATAAAAACGGCTGCTGCATACCATTTCCTATAAAATATTATCTAAGAGTGAAATTTTGCCATGCATATTGGATGTAGAAATTTTTCTTTGAAACACTTAGTACAGCCAAGATGAAATGCAGCTGGATGTTGCATATATGTCTGTTAAGAAATAGTGGAGCTACACATGTCTTTCCAAAAATGCCCTAAAACAAAATCAAAACAAAAAGCCTCAAAAAACCTTAAGTCAGACAGTGATTTCCAGAGATATGAGGCAAGAGAAAATAGAACTTTCTGGACACTACAGCATGAGTACAAGCGCATATGCTGAACACACAGACCAACAAATAATGTCTTTTGAGATCTTTAAGCTTGGATTATCATTTATCAAATAATAGTAATGAAAAAAATCACTGTAAAGAAGAAACTGTAGCTGTAAACTATGACCGCCTTTGGATTATATGCAGAAGCAAGATAGAATTAGGCAGTCTCTCCTCTTCATTGGCATAAATACTAGGCCATGTTTTGATCCTGTCTGGCTCTCTGCAAATATCAAATAGGAATGTGTCATGCTTATTTGCCCTCATCAATTTGATGATGGAAGCAGATCCAAACTAGTTCAAGGGTTATTAAATCATCATTCAAGATTCATTTAATTAAATTATAAAACGTGTCTTTCATCCTGTCATTTCCTCTACCAGCATACCATTGTTTATCTTCACAAAATCTGGGATCACAGATGAAGACAAAACTCCTCCAAAAGGATTTTGATAGTTCTGTGTTGATGAAATATCTGAGTGTAAAATAATGTGATTTTGTGTAATTTGACCACTATTTTTATGCAATATGTTTAAGTAATATCTCTTTCTTTTGTAATACTTTTAATCAAAAAAAATATTTAGTGAATCTTTATTTTAGAAATGTTTTTGTTAGGTAAATGAATACCTGAACCAAAAGGATTTGTAGCCATCACAATATATAAAAGATGTGGTTTGAGATCAATGACAGTTCTCAGTTTGGTTTGGTTTTTTTTCCTCCTGAGCAGAATGAAAAATAGTCACTAAGTGTTTTGGTTGGTTTTTTTTGTTTGTTTTGTTTTGTTTTGTTTTGTTTTGTTTTGTTTTTTAACAATGCATAGAGGAATTTATCATAGTTCTTCACTTTACAGCAGCCGTGTTAGTATCATGCATGCTAAATAAGTTTACAGTAGTGTGCTATCATAATTGGAATTTAGTAAGCTTTGAACTACCCATAGTTGAATGGAGGTTTCTGAGCCTCAAGCAAAGCTTTGACAGCTCAAATGCCATAATGAAAAACTGTGTGAGAACTGTGATATTTAGAGTCAAGTTCCTCTTTCCCTCTGAAAGCACACATTATTTCCAACAGCACCTATCAAGACCGTGGTGTGGGTCACAGTAATGTGTCCTGTAAACTTGTCTTTCCTTGTCTTTTCTAATCATTGGAAGTCTACCATGCCAGCTAGAAATACTCAGAAGACTAAAATCAGCCTTTTTTCAGTGTACAGTGGATGCATGGTCAGTTAAAAGCATGGTTTTCTACATGGTGTTGATGTTGATGAACACTAATCATAAACACAAGGCTAACAAGGGATGGGATGTTTTTCCTTTACTCCAGGATGTCACTTTGCAGTAAATATTGCCCAGCAGAACAGACAAACTGGAATTAGCATTTCAAAGAGTTGCATAGAGACAGTAATATTTACCTCATCAAAACCCTTCCACTCATCTTACTAATCTCCTATAGTTTGTAATTAAAGAAACCTAGAAATTAACACCTCACTGATTTGTATGTCATGTAACCATGTAGTGGAATGAATCACTGCAGCATTTGAAATTTTGTGTTTCTTACCATTTTCAAATTTAAGACAGAAGACAAAAACAACTGAATATTTTTCTTTCTGAAATTTTTTTCAGATGCAATTTCATAGATTGAGAGATTTGGTAGATAACATAAAATAACAGGTAATTGTGCAAAGGAGATGATGTCTTCATCTGTACAATTGTTTACTGGAACTGAGTAGCCTTGGAACTTTGAGGCTGTGCTATTTGAACAAGGAAATAAAATAGATGAATTTCCAAGTAATTTGAATACCAGGAATTTCCCTAATGTGTGACTTCAAAACACTCCACAAATTCAATCACAGTGAAATACAGTGACATTCTAAAATCAAATGTTCCTTTTTTCTTTACTGAACTGATACTTCAGTTTTGAAAAACATTTGATCAATTTTGTATTGATCACAACTTTCATTTTCTTATTACCTCCAGTTTTGCTGTTACTCATACTTTTCTTTAACCATTCTCTACTGGCCATTTATAGATATGCTGAGTTATATTTTTCATTTCACCAAAAATTGTCTTATCTGCATTTTCATGTATAGAAGTAAATAGAAATTTCTTTCAGTAGTACTTCTAATGTTCCCAGACAGGTAGTATCTTGTCCACCCAAACATGCTGTTCCCAATTGGTTTTACAGACATCAGACAGAAAGAAGCCTACATTGCTGATAATGACAGGGTTTTTTGCCACAAAGTTAAAAACTTGAACTTTTGCTACAGTAATTCAAATGAGATATTAATATTAGTATCGAATGAATACCATATCAATAAGGCCTTGTTAAACTAAAATATGTGTAGATTTAAATGTAATCACTTGCCTTGTGGCAATTTAATTAAATTTCATGAACAAATATTGCCCAACCAGAATTCCAAGAGCTCAATTATTTTATTAATATAACATTTGATTATAAATATATCTAGTGTTACTTTAAAAGCATCCACTGCATGGAAGATAGATTTTCACCTTCCAAGTGTTTAACATGTATAATCTTATTAGCAATATTTTGGCAATATGTCACCAACTCAGTTCTCCTTTTAAATATGAACTCCTAGTTCATATCTAGGAGGTTTGTAGGCTAATTTAAGAAAACTTTTATTTCTGTTTTTATTATTTTAGAAATTTCACAAGCCATCAGAAAACTGTATTACTTCTTTATTGGAACAAGATGAAAATGCTTAATTTCTGTTCAGCTAAGAATCAGCTGAATTCCCCTAATATGATCCCCTCTTCCTGGAAGCAGGTACTCAGATACTCATTTTCTTCAAATGTCAGCTAATGTCCAATTATACATAATTTCACATGATGAAACATAACTTCTACTTAATGGATTTTCAAAGAAAATTGGATGTTAACAATTGAATCATGAGAAAAGTAGTTCTAGGAACTTCCACCACAGACTATCACACAATTATAATTTTTTCAGTGTACAACTCTTTACTTAAAATGTAGTTTAACGGTGTTTGGACTATATGAAGAAATTTTTATTAATTCAATAAATAAGAAGGAAATTTTTCAGTTTTATCAACATATATTTGATTTAAATAAGAGGTTTGAAAGCTTCATTATTCTTGCAAATTAAAAAATTCTGAAAATTTTGTGTTTGTTTTCAGACCTCAAGCTTTTATTTAATTGCACAAAATAAACCTAATTGAAGAATTAATTAATTAATGATAATTCAGAATTTCCCAATCACTAATTAAAATCCTCAAGTCTCTAAACACCAGGTTTTTTAACTGCTATCACAGAAATGGGAAAAGTAACTCTGTTAAAGCTGAAAGAACCTGTGGTAACTGACGGCTATTGCGGTGCAGTGGTACTTAGAAAATGACAACTGTAGAAATAGATTTGTCTATTAATCATATGAGCAATTGCTTAATTACTGACTGAACAAAAACAGCTAAGGCAGCACTGGAATATGATTAACTGTAATGCTTATAATTGTCTATTTTAAATAAAGTGATAAATGTGCTGTTGTTTTTCCCTGTTCAAAGGCAAAGCAAAGCAAAAATGCATTACATCTACAGAAAACTGTGATGAAATGTCTGCAAAATTATGCATAATTACATGTTCTCCTGGGCTCATTCTAGGATGCTGAACTGTATCCCCATTCATCTGTTTAGCCCAGAAATAAGTCCTGCACCTTTAAAACTGGATCTGAGAGTGAAGGGGGTCAAGGAGAATGTCTGAGTTAGTTGTTTTCAAAACATAAAGATCAGAGTTTTCAGCTTTCCTTCACACAACCTGTGCTGTGTGCAGTGTGGACAGAGGAAGAGAGCTGTCCTGTGTTTTTTGTTAGTTTTTGGCTAGCTGAAGTAAAGTTCCTCAGACTGTGGGTTTTGTCTATTTGTTGGAACTGTTTGAACCTGCTCTGGACTGAAAACCCAGAAAAACACCAGTAGCTCACACCTGAGGCACACTGAGGCCTGGGACGTGGCCTTTTCCAGAGCTGGAGGGACTGATAAGAGACTGAGTGAGCCAAGCCACACCCCACAAAAAGGACTTTCTGTATTCATCATCCCGTCAGAGTGACGAGGGGTTTTATTGTTTAAGGTAATCAATTTTTTTTATGTTTGTGAATACTTTGCTAGTTAAATAAACATTTTTTTTCTCTTTTTCTCCCAGGAAATCTCTTCCCAAACCAGTAGGGGGAGGGGCTGCTTGAATCTGCTTTTCTGGAGGGATCCCTTTTGGAGTTTGCCACCAAATGTGCCCTAGACCAGGACACATATTTCTACAGACCACAGTTTAACTCATCAAATTTTTTGCACAGGGACGTTTGGTCGTCACAAAATCTACAGGAGCATTTTACTCTGGTAAATTGTAGCTCAAACACAATACAGAGAAATGTAGTGTTTTAAGGATGAAAATTCCTGGTTTTGATTCATACAGAAGATTTGTAGGGGGTTTGTTTTGCTTTGTTTTATTTTATTTTTGGCTGTGTTTTTTAGACCACTATACCTCTATCTAGTTTACAGGGGGAAAAGAACCCTAAAATACGACATTTATAACCCTTTTTGTTTCATAAAGACCACTCCTCCTGCCTTCAAGTCTCACATAGAATCAGTTGTGCCATCTAGCTCCCTGCAAGTTCAAGTTCAAGCACTTTGAGAGAGCTTAGTTTAGAACTTGATCAGAACAGCTTGTCTCTGGCTACCTGTAACAGTCCCTCAAAGATTGTTTCAGTATGTGCCAATGCCATACAAGAATATGCATCACTTGCTTTTATAGCCAAGTGGTAGCAGTCTGACAGCATGAGACATTTTGTTCTAACTATTTTGGGAACTTTGAGATAAGTTGCTCTAAAGAAATGTCTTAAAAACGTAAAGGCGTAATTTGACACAAAGAAGATCCAGGGCCCTACAGACATGAGAATGTGACTTTTTTTTCCTGTAACTGCTTGAAAACACTCTTTATCTTCATAGGTAGTAGTAGATTTCAAGTAGTTTAATTTGCCTTTAAGAAACAAAATGAGAAGAGAATTTTTAGCATTTCATATTCACTCCTTGCAAATAGTATTTGCCTTCTATATCACCTTGTATCATTTTGGACCCCCCCGCTGGGTAAAAATCTTTAAAAGCCTGAGAATGACATGAGAAGAAAAATAAAAATACAAAAAAAAAAAAAAAAAAAAAAAAAAAAAAAAAAAAATCACAGCAAATTATTATTAGCAGCTTTTGTGAGCCCACACTGAGTTATTGATTTCATTAACTTCATAATTTGTGTTTCACACAAATACGCGATTCGGCTTCACAGTACATCAAAGTTTGTTTCACATATAAATCTTTAAACCAGAAATTTCATAAAATCCAAATAATTCATATAGATCCAGATGTGCCTCTCCATACTTTGTATCATACAGGGTGACTTATATAAATGCTTACACTAACAATAATGTAGAAGGTTTCTTCCCCTTTTTGATTTTTTTTTCTCCTTTAGGGAATCCAAATTGTCACCCATCTGATAAGAAAAAAAAACCAATTTCCAAATTTAAAAACCAATTTTACAAATTACTTCATAATCCTTTTGTGGACAAAAATCTTCTGGTAATTTTTTGTGCAAATAGAACAGTCTGATTTAGCAATTGTTTTTTTAAACAGTACTATCTTTCATCATATTATAAAAAACATTCAAAACTATGAAATATATTTTTTCTTTAATATGTTGTCATGTATTTTTTGCTGAGTCATTCAAAACCAAGCTGTACTGTGTTGACACATAATTTTAACTCTTTTTTAATCTTATTTTTTCAGCCCACACAACTGAAGAAACTTTGCAAGTATTTATGAAAAGCTACACTTTCATTTGCAATGGAGAATGTTAAGGAATTAGATGAGAAAAGATTCTAAAACTTCCTCTAGAAAACTTGAGCAGTCTGATACAGCAGACCCTGAAAGGGAAAAAAGTGTTGAGACCACTTTGTCTTTGTTTGTTTCCAGTTCTGACACACTGGTTTCCTTCTATTCATTACTGTGGGAAAAAAGTATCTGTGTGTTAACATTTAGCAGGTGGGAAAATGGTAAAGTGATATCACTGTCAAGCACAGTGAAATTAGGTTTTAGGTCACATTTTGTCATCAAAGAGAAAATATTTCATATCAAGTCCCTGCAATGACTGACAACAAGAAATTTATATTAATTCTAAGGTATTCAGAGATTTAGAGAATTAACTGACTATTGGTTTTCTTTCCTTAACCAGATACTCTGTTTCTGTTTTTGTCTGTTTGTTATTATGACTTAATACTTCCATAAATTTCCATTATGGAATCTCAGCTTGCATTTATAAAACTTTTTATCTGTTTTTCAAACAAAATGCTGTGTAGTCTCATGACTTATTTAAAATTGTGAGCTTCCTATCTAGTAAATTAATTTTTTTGCAAAATTACATTAGGTTTTATTTTTTTTCCCTCTATAGTCAAAACTGCATGCAAAGTGATGCAAAAATGATGTTGTCTAAATTGGTCACAACTGAAATTTTCTAACTGGCATCTCTCCTTTTTATTGTTCTATGAAGCATCTGTTATGAGACAAAAATTATCTTTATTTACTCTCCCAATGGTTCATATGTCCTTGGCAGATTCCTGCCTAAGACAGATGAAGGTGCATAAAAGCTGGAGCAGCTGCTGGCAGGCACTGTGCATAAAGCAGCAGAGCCTGTGCAGGAGCACCATCAGCATGTGGCTCAAAACAGGCAGTCTGTGTGTCCCAAGGATGAGGGCATCCCTGCCTATTTCAGTAATTCACAATTACACCGGGTGGATTATACACCCAGTATATAAGGGGCTGTCTTATACTTGTGCCATAATCAAGGCCTTCTCCTTTTTCACTTACAGGCCTGGCCTGTAAAAAGCAGGGAGTGGGGGGGAAAATCAAACACTCAACTATTACAAAAAAGCTTGAACAATCTAAACAGTCTGTTCCCCACATTACACAGGCAGACAATAACATGCTCAAAGTGCCAGCAAAGACATCATTTACTTTTCCTGCTTGCTGATGGTTTAGAAATGCAATTACAATCTCACATTGTAAAGGAAGGTTTATTCCTTTGTGATTCTGAAAATCTCTGAATCTGGAAGTCCACTCTGAGAAAATACACAAATCTCAAATCCCTGTCCTTCCACCTGCAGAATATTCAATGACAAGTGGGAAAAGTAAAGATGCCATTCTTGACAATTGCCTTTCCTGTGACATTCATATTATCATAATGGAAACCCAAATCTTAGAAAAGATTTTCATGAAAATGTTACCTACAAAGTAGGCTGAAAATACTTGTCCTTTTTTTTTTTTTTTTTTTTTTTTTTTTTTTTTTGGTTTATAAAGTATCTGGTTGACATTATAGCAACTTGCATTAGATCTAGCACATGGAATCACCTAGTGCATTTATGTGACTCCTCCTAATAAATTTCCAAAAGGAATTTCATTATCAGATTAATTTCTTATTTTTGAAAACCGTATTGCATATTGCCAAGAAGGTGCGCGCAGGATTTAGGTCCTGTAAATTCAGAATTTCCTATAGTATATAACAGCCATTATCACACCTGCTCAGTGTTAAGAGTGATGGCTTTCACCTTATATAAGAAAACTGCAACATCTTCAATAGAGAAGCTGTCCCTGATTATGTGTTTGCACAATTCTGAAGAAATCTAAGCCTTGACCATCCAGGGCCATCAGAACCATCCTATAATATAAATGCTCAATATTGAAAGTTAGTGTGGGCAATACCATTCAGGAAATGTTCTCCAAATGGACTCATAATTGGCTGATATTTAATTCTTTATCTGCACTAGTAAATTATGCCTTGATAAGAAATTTTCCAAATATTGTGACTACATGTGTTTTTCAGTTGATAGAATACTAGTAGGTAGTCAGCCTGTGTCAACCATCAGTCTCTCCAGAAATCCCTTGACAGTATTGTGGCATTTGAGACCTTTCCTGGCTAAGTCAGACCCTCTTTTGCAGTTCTAGAAGGGTTTGATGACTCAGGGATGATTCAGATTTCAGACTTTTAGCACCAGCTGGGCTCAATATCAGCATGCACTCCCTAGCACTGTTTCACTTGGTATCAGAGATGTCACCACAGGGGCCACAAATCATCATATTCTTGCTTACAGTATTACCAACAATAGAGTCATCTGTCACAGCTCTGGAATGTGCTCATCATTTTGTTTAACTGATTTATATTTCAGTGTAAACTGTTTGGTGTCTTCAACTGCGTCTGTTCCTGTACATGGCCAGATTGCAAACAGCAGGGAAAAAACCCTATCATCCATAAGCAAGCATTTAATTTCTTGGCTGAAAATTTCACACAGGAGAGAGATCTCCTGTTTGTATGCTAGTAAATGCATTTACAGCTGAGACACCATCACAAAACGGACTGCCAGTTACGAGAATAACTTTGCACATGACTGAACAAGTCCAACCCACTTGCATTCAAATTCTCTAAAATGAATGGTCCCAGTTCTGTTATTCTTCATTCTATGCTTTTTTTGTGCATGGAGGTTTAGACCACCATAAATTCATACCCGTTGTTTTACTATCTAACAGGTTTTTTTCAAGATTTTCTCTCTTATCACCAATATTTTTTCAGGGAAAAAAAACTCTGTTTCCTGAATATTATAGCTATTGAAAAAAAAAAATTAACAAGAAATAGTGGTAGATGAATCTCCAAAGCTGTATGATTTGGCTCAGAGGACTCTGTCCTCTATCCAAACAATAATTTGGAAGTGGCTGGCTAGAAGTCAGGAATTTGGAGCTTCTCTGAAGTATCTTAGTGATCAGGGGAGGCTAGAGGATTTTACCTCGGCATACCAAGACAGTGAAGGTAGAGGACCCCTAACGTCTCTGGAAGAAATCCAAGTAAACATCAAGGTCTATTTCATTATTATTGTGTTGGGTGAGTTTTATGGGGAATACTCTCTTTATGCCACACTCCTTCCAGCACAACTGTTTCCATGCTTCACACATGCA
Source organism: Certhia americana (assembly GCA_018697195.1). NCBI lineage: Eukaryota > Metazoa > Chordata > Aves > Passeriformes > Certhiidae > Certhia > Certhia americana. The sequence continues at coordinate 48,290,995 of CM031878.1, read as the reverse complement.
AACTGGAATTTCTTATTGTTTCCATGCTTCACACATTCAAACTGGAATTTCTTTCCAACACGATCTGATCTGTAAAAGTCTTTTAAATACTAAAATGGGAAATCCCTCCAGGCAAAAGCTGAACCTCCAAAAAGTGTATATAGCTCCCATTACAGCTGACTCTGACCAACGCTAACAGTACATACAGAGCAAAGAAACTCAGATATTATATGATCTGACATTCAGGTTAAAGCTCAAGTATTACTTATTTAAACTAACTCATGCATGACAAAAGAAAATCTTTTATTAAAAAAAGAATCAGTCATAATTAAAAGTGTTAGGTCATTTTTGTGCTTATCCTTAACTCTTTTCTGATCAAGTTATCTTTTTCTAAGGATGTTTAAGGCAGCATTAGGGTACAAATAACACAATGGTACTAACTGTGGCCTTTGGCCATATATGCAGTGTAGACAGAAAGAGTAAGTGAAAGTAACTCGTTTCTCTTGGATGGATTAGTAAATGAATGGCAAATGAAGTCTCTTGCCAGTCACCAGATGGTGCAGTTATCAACATTCCTACAAATTTTATTTAACTGTATGTATGGTTTAAGCTTAGGGAAAATGCTCTTTGTTGATCATGGAGATTTTCTTCACAAAAGACATTGCATTTTATAAGCAATTACTCTAATAGGAACAGTTTCCTGAGTGCATATATTTATTGTGAGAATAATAGAAAAATACATAGTTTGATATCAGAGTTTCCGAGATGCAACCTACAAAATTGATTGTTATTTTGAACCTGGGGATTTGTATCCATAGCTTCATAATTCATGCATTTCATGTTCATCTGGTCATGCCACTCATGCACAGTAATATTACATACTTTCAAGCATAGTAATATTGCACAGTTTAATACATTCAGCAGGAAGACTTTATTCAATATCTTTAAGTATAAAGAAAGAAAGCTTAGTAAGAATGTAACATTACATTTATCTTTTGATATTGAAAATAAAGTTGTTACAGTACTTGTGTATACACTAATAAATTTAGGAATAAATAATTAATGTAGTAAATTATTAGACAAAGAGGTTACAACAAGACACTGCTGTATTTTTTAATGTGCAAAAGGTTAATGCACTTGGGACAGAACATACCTTAAAACAATTAGGCCAATTCAATCAGAATTTAAAATTCTAATTCAGAACATTTAGCCCTTACAATAATAAGACCGCATATAACAAAAGCAGAGTTGTTTCAGTGCAAAAGTATGTGCAAAACCCCTAATTTTCCTATAAGGTGAGTTCAAAGAATTGTTCTGCATCCATTAAGCTTGATCACAAATAATACTTCCATAATGCACACAAGTAGAGCAAATAATTTGTCCTTTTGTATCAGTCTTGTACACTGATGGGACAAAAAGCACATCCCAAGATACACTTAGATTTGAGATAGTGTTTCCTCATTAGGGGAATATGTACATATGAGTGCATACACACTCAAAATTATTTTAAAAGCAGGTTCTTAGCCACATAAATTACATCTCTGACTGAAGTAAACCAACAGGAATCTATGAATATACAAGGCCAGAACTTCAACTGTGGTAAATAAAATTATTTGTTTATTTTTATTTATAGTTTGAAAGGAATGCATAGTATACTACTTCTGATTTAATTAATCAAAGATCCATAACTTACAGTGGTTCAAATATTCTCATCAAAGTAAAAAGGTAAACTTGCAAATGTGGATAAAATACCTTTGTACTGCCATGGGGAAAAAAATAGAAGAAAGAAAACAGGAAAGAGCCTTTAATTTTTCTGCCCTTGAAATCCTGCTAAGTTTGTTCCTCTCCTGTCTCTGTGAAGGCCATCAGTCAGAGATTGCTCAAAAAAAAAGAATTTCCATGGGTCAGGAAATTTCCAAATTTGTGATTGCACAAGTCAGTGGAGGAAGAGAAACAAAGGACCTGTGATGCATTTAGGTCACTTGAGGAACTTGCCAGTGTTGAAGAGTGCAAAGCAGTCAATAGTGGACAGGAGCTAATTTCAAGTCAGTAAATACATTACCATTAACATTGGAAAGATTATAAGTGAAAAAGAAATAAAAGACAGATTTATTGATTATCTCAGAGTTGATTAATTAAAAAATTGCTGTACTGTTTTTCTCTTCAGAAATATTTATCAGTGATGTCATCAGAAGGTTAAATGAAATGCACTTCTTATACAGTTCAATATATAAATTTCTAACTGCACACTCTTCCCCCAACAAAGAAAAAGCAAATAAAAAATATTCATTGATACTTAATTCCTGATATAGGTATCTAAAATAGTCCTGGGACATGACCCGAAGTTGTAGCATGACATTATGAGTTATTTTGGACTGAAAAGTTCAAGCTTAAAGTAAAAATAGCTATAGCCAAAGGCAAAAAAGCAACTAACGAGAAAAAATAAATGTACTAGAATTAGGAGGAGGAAAGCCATACCAATTTGATTTTTTTCCCCTTCTCCTTGTAATTTTTACAGTATCCTATGTAGACAGCTGCCTTAAATAAGTATGTGTTTGAATTTCTGAATATGTCACAGATTCGCAAAATATGTTAGAGAAGCAAACCCATCCAAAAAAATTTCAGCCTCATCTGAGTTCATGAATGCTAATGAAATATACATGTTGAATTGCACAATTAAAAGTAGTGCAGTTTTCCAGTATTAATACTTTTTTAGAAATCCTGAACTTCCCTGAGCATATCCATTTCAAATAAACTGGCAAAACCCAGCTGACTGACCCCATCGTTTTTCTTTAGAATTCATTGTATAAAATTATTACCATTTACTGCCTAACACTACTTGGGTTAATACTTTTTGGCACTCAGGCCACTGATTAGCTCTCTTTGGGATTGTAGAGAGAGATGGGAAATGCAAGTTCTGACCCTGCAAAGGCTTGTGCACCTGAAGTCTCCATACACTGCAGCAGGAAGCCCTGCTGACATCAGCTGAGCTGTTCTCAGCAAGCTGAGTTACAGTGGTTTCAAATACTTGTAGTCTCAGGAGCAATGAGGAGAGGAAATTGTTGGTACCTTATGTCTCTAAAACCCTAAATGCAACCTAAACCAATCACTTTCTGTTTTGGAAGTTATCTCCAGGGTACTGGATCCAATTTTGCTTGCAAGTCTTTTAGTTGACCATTTCATGTAAGAAATGTTTTCAGTTAAATCCCTCTTGAATAACAGGCACAGTTAAGTGTTTTCCTTAGCCCATGCTGGGCTGCCCTGACCTTCACAGTGCTGCAGGATGACACGGATAAAACCTCCAGAACCTTCACTTGCCTACCCATTTATGTTCAGGTATGATCCTTTGCAATGTGATTTGGATTGCTGTAACTTCACCTGGGATGTCTTGTTTAAGCAAGAATGAGAGTGTACCTACTTTTTAGATTGTGATTTCTGGAGTGATGAGTGAAAATCTCCAGAAAAACCAAGAAACACCTTGTCTCTTCTGTGAACTACTATCATCTTTTAGCCTGCGAGAAGGAACTAAGGTCTCCACTTCCGTAAAAAATTACTTTAACATAGCAATCTGTCTATTCCAGATTTACCAACCACCTTTCAAAATGCAGTGTGGAGTGTTGTACTTCAAACCCTTAAAATGTCAGAATCTCTAGTTTAAAGCTGTCCTTTGAAATATACAAGGTTTGGGGCTGAAAATCATCTTTGTAAGTTAAAAAAAAATACTTGCAGGGTATCTTTTTGGTCACCAGATTCTGGATACTTGAGAAAACTTGAGAAAATGTTTAGCAAATAGATAAAGGCAGAGCTACTGCTTAGATAAAGTGGTCGTGCTTTGAGATATCTGATACTTGTAGTTAATGTTTTAATATGATGGGATTGCTTCTGTTCTTCAGAGTTTACTTTGCACACATGTGAACTGGTGCCAAATTCTGTGATGACTTGATCAAGTGAGCCTACACATAGAAGATGTTTCTAAATGGATATTCCCTCTGTTACACAGTAGAAGGAATGAGAAGTTTTTAAAATTAGCAGTCTAGTAAATTTCAGGTTTCACAGGTCACATGGGTCTCCATTTCTATTCTTCTGGATTTATTATTTTAAATGAAAGGTTTTAAGATGTGTTGCTACAGTAGCAGTCGGGCAATAATAACTTCATGTAAAAGCTTAGTGTGCTGTGTTGCTGTGCCATGCAATTGCACAGTCTAACAAACAATAACTTTGTTTTTTCCAATCACAAGGTTTCTGAGCTCTCCACCTTCTGTTATATTGTATCTCACAATATTTTGGTAAACAGGAACAAGTATGTGTTACTAACTTGGCAGATAACACAATCAGACTGGACCAACTGGAAGGTAGAATTAATTTGTTCTTCCAGATTAACTGAAATACTCAGACTGGAGAACCTCACATAGTTTGAATGAGTGTAAGAGGTCAGAAACCAAGCAAGTCCATGTTGCAATACAATGAGGAAGAAAAGCAGGAAGCTCCTAAGAATCTGCCTGCAGCAGAGACCAAACTCCATGAAGAGTGAATGTCAAAAGGCAACTTTTCTGCTGTCCGCAGGGGGAAGATTCAGGAGTTGTAGAGAGCTGCTTAGCTGTGAAATCAGAATGGAGAAAGGTCAGCCTCTTTTCTTTCTCCTTTTCCTGTATCCAGTGAGAATTAAGACATATGGTCGTTTTATTCTGAGGACTGGATTTGGTTTGGCTTGTCCTAAAGACTTAAATTCTGTGCTACGATTTTCCTCATCCAACTATGTTACTTTGTTTCTCTAATGAAATATAGTCTGGAGACTGAAAACTTTTTTTATGTGTTGATGTTCTTGCTTCAAAGGAAAATTAAAATAGCTCCATCTCAGGGTGTTGGGGTCTTGTCACAAAAAGTCTTTTTATACAATGTCTTGGCAAAAAGATGCCTGTTTTCCCCAATAGGTACTGTTGGAATTACCAAGTATATTAAACTCATTAACAAATACCAACGAGATGACATTGTTGTTAATTGTGGATGCCATGGCTCAACATTTAATAAAAGAAGTTCTGCAATTTTACAATTACAAAAGGCAAAAAAAACTAGGCAAAAAGATTTCTTTATGTTTATGAAGTACTAATAGGAGATTTGCAATCAAAAATCAGATATTAGGAAATAAAAGAAATTGCTGCATTACTGGTACAATTACCTATTATTTGAAGGAAAAATATAAGGAAATACTAATAATTATGAAAAACAGGTAACTATGTCCTTTGGAATCTAATTCCCAAGGCTGGCGGCAGTTTGTACTAGCTGCTAGCTGAGATTTTTTAATAGATTGTTCATGTAAGCCTATATATGCTTGCACGGAGAAATGAAAACTCTTAATACTGTCCTTCATGTTTCATCTAGGAAAAAAGGGGATCTGGGTATGGTGTACAGGAATATAAGCAAGTGAAAAAGATTCTTCCTTTCCAGAACTTTTTGGTTTGCAATGAAATGTTACCATGAGGTTTAATTTCAATTGGATAAATATAATCTCATATTTACTCTGTTTGTGCTTTGGATAGTAACATTAATGGAGATACATGTTTTGGTATAGGATATGTCAATTGAGAAAGAATAGACTAATAATAATCTGTAGATAGTTTAAGCCATAAGGGACTTTTGAAAGATGCTAGAATTATTAAACTGGAATCTGTACCACAAAAAAACTGGTCTGAATCCAAAGGGAACTACTTTTATTGACTTTTATAAATGTTAGAGAAGTCTGGTTTTGAACAAATAATTTTTCCACAGCACTTTTTGCCTTTGTGAGTGAAAATGGGAGAAAAGTCCTAAAACCTGCAATTCCTAAATAAATAACTGTTTGTTCTCATAATTGCAGGAATTCTGGGTAAAATTCTCTAACATTACACATCACCATCCTAAACTGCTTTTAATGTAATCTACAACCCAAAGTATCTTCAGGTAGCCATTTTCCAATTTTCGGTTTCCTTGTTCAATTAGTAGACACTGAACATTTGAAAACTGTCAGTTTCTGAAAAATAAAAAAGTGACCCCAAACCCATCAATGGAAAAACAAACCCCAGAGTACATTAATTATGCTGAAACTCTCAAATATAAAAAGATAAATGTTGCAGCTAACCTGTGAGGTTAATTCTTTATTTTATAGAATAGAGATGAGATTTATCTGAATTGCATGAAGTATTCTTGTTAGACTGTAATTCCAGAAGTCAAATGGGTGGAAGGTTTTTGTTTGCATGAAATTCTTACTTTAACATATTAGACTCATTTTTCCAAAATTTAATTTTAGTGATGATCTCAGAGTCGGAATTCGCAGCTAGAATTATAATAGCAAAACTACATCATAGTAGTTTTACCATAGGAAAAAATACTTATTACCTGTCCTGATCTGTTCTGCCAAAAAATCCTGTTCAGTCATAAAGATTTCTGGAGTGGAATGCTCTCTTTTTATCTATATGACACTATTATTCTTAGCCTGGCTCATGACTTGCATTTATAAGTTTAATCTTAGTAATGACATAAGCAGTCAATGTAGAAAATCCTTACACTTGATCAATACAAGACCATTTTATATCTCACTTATCCAAACTTCTATATATCAAATAATAAGACAGCGTAAAAGATATCTCAAACTGGAGGGTCAGAAGTGGGGATGTCCAACATTAGTGTCCAGGTGTCCACAAATAAAGATAAGGTTTTCTATAATTCTAAGTCCATGAGATAAATATTTGTTGTGTGTTATGTTAAAGACTGATTGGAATCACACAGAAAAAATACCTGTAATTATTTCAAGTTACCTGAACAAAGAAGAAAATGCCTAAATGAGAAATCCTAGTATATATTCTACAAAAAAATTTCCCATGCTCTGTGACCCCATTACAATAATAAGCTCCAAAGAATTTCCAGACATGTCTTTTTCTGTTACCACCAAAGTTAAAAGTTATATTATTTCCCATTCCTTACTTTTTCAATTTCATGCCTAAGCCATGACAAAAGAAGAAACCATTTTAAACAAGATAATCAAATGGTGCATATTCTTCTGCAATTAAATGACTCAGAAAACCATCCAGCACACAAATTTCTGCCCAGGAATGCTCCAGACATATGCAAAGGCAAGGGCACAAGGTAAAGAGGCAGAGATGAGTACATGGCTCTTGGAATAAATTTTGTAAATTTTGGAGGGGTTTATGCTTTCCTGAGTTGGTCAAAATACTGTGTGTTCCTCCATCTCCCTCAAAGGGAAAGAAAAATAAAGGATATCCAACTTTACCACACAAGAACATTTTTTTTTTTTTTTTTTAAGATGAGAGGTGTCATAGCATTTTCACTTTAAGCTGGAAAATTCTTTGAACTCATTCTCTGCACTTGGCAGGTTTTCAAATTTGCAATCACCTGAAACACAGAAATAATCTGTCAACAAAAGGCATCTGAAAGGTTGGAGAGTGCTCTGAGCTATAATCCCAGAAAGGTGAGAGGCCAGATGTTCTCCTCACTGATATTATCTGAAGCAAAGTGTCAGACACCCGAGGCCAGAGGGCACCAAGGCAGATGTCATTCTATACAGCTGGGAGAAGTGTGTGTGTGGAGGGCACTCCAAAAAAGCAGGTGGGAAAGGATGCTATCTAAAGGTGAAGCCCTGCACCTCTTGCAGCTGGCCCAAGCACAGGGACTTGTGTTGTGCATGTCTGACTTCTTCTGACCTCTACCCATTGTCTAAGGACTCTTCACATTTAAGTAGGAAAAAGAAGAGGCATTTTATTAAGATTGCGCACAGTTTTTAAAAAATATGTATACAGATGTATATGCATACACATATATATTTATAAATAAAGAGAGTTATGCAATAATAAATTATTGAAGGAGTGTGTGTCAAACGGTGTGCAAAAAAAGCTAGATAAATGGACTATATCTGTGAACTGCACAAATGGACAGGTTTTCCAGCCTGTACTCTGGTACTTTTTCTGTGAGAGACAAAATACGGACTTCAATTAAATGTTGTTAAAGTAACATTACTCCTCCTATAATATTTTTACCGTTGACAAAAGTGAAGTGCTTTAATTAGCAACTTTAATTGTTTCATTCAGCTCTACTTTATAGATTCAGTTCTGCTTTATAGATTTTCTTCTTAGAAAAAATAAAGAAGCCTGTAAAAAGAAATTTATTGAAATTATATCTTCTCTTTTTCATATATTTTATTAAAACAATCACAGAAACCAGCTAGTTGTGCTGAAGTAACTGTATCATACAAGTAAAGAAGTGGTAGAGTTTCATAGAATATTTTCTCTAAAAAATGTAAAGAAGTATCTTAAAAAATGTAAATAATCTTTATGTCTGACATTTCCTAAAGAAATACATAACTATACAGAGCAACAGTTTAGCATCTGGAAAACAGAGGGTGAGCATCAGAATACAGTAGTTAGTTATTACCCTGCAGAGTAAAATAACTTCAATGAAAGGACATGTCAGAATGATAGCACTGTTCTAAGCAAATTGTTTGTTTCAATGAGGAACTGAATTCTTTGCTTCTTCTTTAGGAAACTTTTGAGGTCTGAAGTGCACCATGTAGATATAAATTTAGTAAACACATAATTTAGCCATTGCATAGCATTAGGCCATAAAAAATTTTTTTTGGTGGAAATAATTTTTCCACATTTTCTACTTTTTTGCATTTTTCCATGTGATAATCCTACACATATGTGTTTGGGTTTGGTATAATTTGTCATTTTCAAAAACTCTACCCCAAATATACCAAAACACTGTTCTTGTTATGCTAGTGGCATAGTTACTGTAAGCAGGAAATAACATATAGTATTTCTCCTACTTTTTATGGACAGGATTGTTTCCCCTGCTCCAGCATGGGGTCACTCCCACAAGAGACACTTCTCCATGAATTTCTCTAGTGTGAGTCCATTTCAGGAGCTACAGTTCTCCACAAACCACTGCAATGTGGATCATTTTTCCATGGGGTGCAGTCACAGAATTCCCAGAATAAGCTAGATAGAAAAGATCATTGCAATCATAAAGTCCAACCAATGATCTAACACTCCTTCAAGGACAGGATGCTTCAATGTGGGTACCCCACAGGCTCAGAAGTCCTACCAGGAAACCTGCTCCAGCATGACCTCCCCTCTCCATGGATCTACAGGTCCCTACAAGGAGCCTGTGCTATGGGAGGAGCCTCCCATGGAGTTACAGCCTCCTCTCAGGTGTCCAGCTGCTCCACTGTGGGGCTCCTTCATGGAGTGCAGGTGGATCTCTGCATCCCCTGTGGATCCCCATGGGCTGTGGGTGGATCTCTGTGGATCCCTAATGACAGCTGCCACACCATGGGCTGCACCACAGGCTGCAGGGGAATCTCAGCTCCTGCCCCTCCTTCTCCACTGACCTTGGTGTCTACAGAATTGTTCCTCTCATATGTTCTTACCCTGCTCTTCTCTGGCTGCAATTACAAATGCACAGTAACTTCCTTTTTTATTCTTCTTAAATCTGTTATCACAGAGGCATTACTGCCATTTCTAATTGATCCAGCCTTGGCCAGGGGCACATTTGTTTTGGAGCTCCCAGGGGATGGCATGGAAGAAGCTTTCAGCAGCTTCTCACAGATGCCACCTCTGCTTTTGACCTCAGCAGATGAGTTAGAGTGAGGGTTTTGTGTGAAGTTCTGAGAATAAATAAAACTTAATCTATATTCCTTCATTTCTTCCTTGATTTATGTATGAGGTACAGTTTATGGTAAATCTTAACTCATTCTAAGTACCTACCTCATCACTGGAGAGTTCAATACTAAACTCGTATAATTCAAAATGCTTAGTGCTTATTTTCCATCCTGACGTGGAAACTCTGTCTCTAGTTGAATGCTTACAATTGCTTTGGCAGCCAGGATCTCACTGAATGTGACATAGAGAGGCTTATTGTATCACAGACAGCTACTACAAACATAGTAGGCAGTTGATAAACAAGCCTTTTTGAACACTTTCTATAATTCTATGAAGAACAACTACGTACCTGAGTGTAGCAATTGTCTAACTGTTTACACATGGAAATCATCTTGCTCAGAATTCTTGGAACTATCAAAGTTTCAGAGCTCAATCTCTCTTGAGGGCACTGAGGGTTTCTCAGTCTTAGAATTTCTAGGTATAAAAAATGCTCACTACTATGTGTAACTCGGGTTCAGAAATATGACAACCAAAGCAGAGAATTGTGATAAAAAGAAAATCTGACAGCATATCTTGTATATACTCCTATAACTAATATTACTTTGCCTTGAAAATGGACACAAGCCTATTCAAATAATGTAGCTTAAAAAAAAAAAGAAAAAAATACTTTGTATCACTATGACAGTATAGTCAGACACCATGCATAAGCATTTCACATAAACTTGCATGTAGTGGGAACACGAAATGGGCAAAAGAAAATTGGTGTTATCACACTTAAAATGCAACCAAGTGAAAAAGTTGCCAGGCAGGGGTTCAGATATGCAGAGGGGATTGCAAACAGATGGAACATCCTTCTGAACCCACCAGAAGAGTGACTGGCAAGACCAAAGGTTACAAAATAAGTATTAGCCAAGGATATCCTCTTTCTGGGGGAGTAAATGACAAGCCCACCAGAGCTCAGTGCAGGATGACAGAGAAAGCGAGGACAGATGTGCTCTGGCTCCATTCAACAGCTCTTACTGTGTAGGACAGTAATAAACTGCTTTGTGAATGAATCAGTTTTAAAGCTTAAACTGGACAGATTTGTAAGTCTCCTAAACACTCCCATCACATTACGCTCTGATCCTCTTATTTGTTATGAATAAACATCACAGTATTCATATTTATTTATACATATACACATAAATTATATTTACACACTCATTCAGTAACAACATTAGCACAATGTGATTATTTCAGTGTTTCTATGAATGAGTCATACAGTCCATTTATTGAACTCCCTATTGACATGTTAGTCCTTATAACTTTTTTTTCTAAAAGCTTATCAAAAGATGAATTGTTACGACATTTGTCTCAGGGTGTCAAAACTTAGACTTTTAATCTTAAAAATCGTTTCAAATAGCAAATACTGCAGTTTCTCAAGAGTTTCATAAGAGAACAAAAGTCAATTTTGCTATTACAGCTTCCTTCCAAAGATCATTTATTTAAAAAAAAAAAAAAAGAAAAAATATTCCAGAGATGGCGAAGTCTGTCCTCTTCGAAATAAAGGATTAAATTTTCATCAGCTTCTATACTCTCTCTTCTAATTAAAGATATGTGGAACTAAAAGACAATACATCTAGCAGAGGATAAAAAAGTATGTTTATTCTTGGAACTATAAGCAATATTTTATTAGAGAAGGATTTAATGGGAAACAGGTTGAAGAAACATGAAGCTTTAAAATATTATCATATTTTCCAAGAGGAAAAAAAAATTAACTTTTAAATGTTACAGAATACTAACTATTTATTTTCATTTAATGTTATGTTTGTGACAAATAATGAAAAATTCAAAGAAATATTTTTCCCCATTTCCTTCACATTTACATTTTGATTTCCTCCACTTTCAATACAAAATACTATTTTTTCCGTTATTTTTTGTCAGCTGGTAAGAACATTAAAATGTTTCAAGATAGTCATACAGAAGAAAAGATATTTAAAGAAAATAAATTAGAATTCAAAACTTCAAGGATCAATGCCAGAAGTTTTACATTAAGCTGAACAGAATAAAAGGAAGGCAATGCTTTTAGAATTGAGGGGGCTAATCATTGAGAAAATACACCAAGAAAAATCATGAGCTTTTTTATTAAAGAACTCTTAAAATCAAAGTAATTTTTGCACATGACTCAATTAACAAATATGCACATGCAAGTTTATGCAAGTTGTGCAGAAGATTAGATTGTATGATCTGATATTGCATGTGATTAAACACTTTAGGCATTTTCAGAGGTTTAATGTCCATGCAAGCTTAGGGTTTTATTTCCTGAAGAGGAGAGGGTCCATGCATAGCTTTTCTTTACCTAATTGTGCTCTTTCCACTGTGTGGCTTTGTTCTTATCAGTGGACGTCAAGAAGCAGCAGTAGTTTGGCTCTACCAGCCATCTCAAATTCAGTGACATGACCAACACAAGATGTGAACTGAGACTTGAATACAGGAACTTTGGCTTCTGGAGCTTGGCATAAGCATTTACCTCTGGAAATCGCTTCTTGTAAAGATGTGGAGCAGTGCACTAATGGGAAAATGCTACCCAGGGCTCTAGAGGCTCCCTCCCAGTTTATCTGAGACCTGCAAGAGAGGCATGCTGTCCCTAGAGCCAGATGTATCTTCCACTCACTTAACAACTTGCAGCTCTGACATTTCCCCTCCTCTCAGCAGCTACTTCCGTGAAATGGGAGACTTCCCTACTATGCAGCTTTCTGGAAGAACTTCCCTCGTAACACTTCCCCAAATGTCTGAGTGGACAGCACAATCAGAAAATGCATTTTAAGGTTTATTCAGATGTGACCTGGTCAGATAATGAAACTACTTGTTACAGGGAAATCCAAACTTTTATCTTTTACTATCTTACATATTTTAATCTTTCCTTCCTCTAAAAAGGATAAAAAGATTAAAAAAATTAAAAAACAGTAGAAATTTTTCCAGGCAATTTGCATTGTACCTTCTAACCTTAAGAACCTTCTTATTCTGAGTAAAAGCACACTGGAGAAAAATCATATAAAACTACAGAACAGTTGATACACTGCAGCTCATGAAAAAAAGCAGTTCATATGAATGATAACCCTCAGTAAAAAAGAAAAAGAAATATAAAAGAAACAGTGAGTAGAATTATCTGAAAGATTTTTTTTCAGTTAGTCATTTAAAAGTTGAACATTGCTGGAAAACTGCCTGTAAAAGCAGAATAGGATTACAATTGTGACTTCCTAAACCAAGTATTTGTAAATAGAGATTTCATAGAGTAGGATGCACTCTGAGATACATCTCTCAGTACTTTAAGTTGTAAAAAGATAATATTTGGTTATTGTACATTTTGGGGACTGTGAGAATTTAGATAGTTCCATTAGGAACCCAGAGATGACATGAGGTTTTGATTTTACTTGCAAATGTATACCCTCCATTATAAAATTTCCAGACAAGGGACATAAATATACTTGTGATATAATTAATTTGCTCAAATTAATTAATGTAGAAATAGTTGTTGTCAAACTGGAAGTCAAAAGAGAAATGCAAAATTTCCTCTTCTAGTATTTTTTAATATTTTTAAGAATAAAAACTATTTCAGAAGTAAGAATGGGCTTGAAAAATCAGAAAATATTTCATTAAATGGTATGTGAATTATTTTATGAACATATTGAATATATAGTGCTCTCTCCACAGGGGGAAAAAAAATCAAGAAAACCCTAAACCAATACCAATCAATGGAGAAACATAAAAATAAGCTTTTGAGAGAGAACTTAGCTTCAAGATAACCTTCTTGATGCTATCATTTTCATTTTAGTGCTGATGTTGACACAGTTCTAAAGAGTTGCATTTGTACCATATGAAAAATGAGCTGTCATTTGGAGATAGAAATAACCCAGAATAATTTAGGATATGTTTAAGTAAATTTAATTTAATATTTAAAATATTTCCACATAACCATATTGAAAACATAGACGGAATTTTCAAGCATTATGATATTTTGATTAAGGTTGATTCACTTATTTTCAGAATGACACCTAGTTTATTTTAATCATCTCAAGACTGGTTATGAAGGAAAGTATGTGTGTATGTAAATCAAAATTCCAAGTAAGATGATACGAGGAAGAAAATTCTTAGCATACTTAGCAGAATTAGTAGTAACAATAGCTAAATAAGTAGTACATGTCCTTCCATATAATGACTCTGCTTTTGTCCAAAGAGAAAAAAATGTAGATAACTCCTAGGAATTGCATTAAATCAGGAAAGGGGAAGGTAGGTTTGGCTTTATTTCCTGGAATGCCATGCTGACATGTTGATAAGGGTAGGTTGATGTCATATTACAGTTATTATTTAGCAGCTCCTAAATGGAAGGACAAAAAATTCAACAATTCCCCCCTTTTTTTTTTTTTTAATTTTTTAGATATATATTTTTATTTTGCATGTCCTTTGTAAGATATATGAATATTCCTTTTTTTATCCTTTCTGGAGAAAATTGGCAGAATCCTTTCTGTTAAAATCTTAATATTTTCAAAACATATATTCTATTATTACCATTTGTTTTCAAAAAAACACTACAAACTGAAATCTTTTTCCAGATCCAAGGGTTTGCACTGAAAAAGATTCAGGTTCTGATTTTAATAAAAGTCTGTGAGACTTGATTGAGTGTAACAGATTTCTTTCAGACTTGACAGTTTTGATAAAGAGTAATTGCTTTTGCTACTAATTTTTCACTGGAAACATCTCTGCATTTCCCCAGTGCAACTTTTCACCAAAGTTTCCTTGATCATGAAGACTGTAATAGTGAACATTGGGACAATACTGACAAGAAGACAGACTGTTGTTTTCCAGACTGAAAATATGAAATTATCAGTTCAAGTTGATATGGGAAACCATCCCATCCTGCTATTTGTCTAATTTTTACTGCTAGTCAGAATGCAAGCATTTTCTGTCTGCTCTGCTTATATTTTCATATCATAACATTCTGACATAAAGAAACCCCAACAGAACAATCAAAACGAAAGCACCTCCCCGACCAAGACCAAAAATTAAAATTAAGGAAGTGTTTTACGAACTCCAGGTTGTAGGAAACAGTATCTCATAATGAGAGACCACTTTTGTTTGTCTTTTGATAGGTGGTTTGCAATTTCTCAGCTAGAGCTGTGGTGAAGTATATGTGCTGCAAACCTGGCAATGTTGCAAGCCATGTTTGCAATATACTCTAAAAGAAGTATACTCTGGCATTGCCACATAATGATGAAGTCTGACTGTTTGACCACATTTAAATACTTCAACAGTTCTCCTAGAAGTGGATTCCTTGTTATAACACTATCAAGGTGTTAATGCAAACTGTCATGGAATTGTATAATCAGTTATGATGTAAACAACATAGAGAGCAACCAGTATGTCTTCTGTCTATTCCCTCCAGATTATCTACACAGGCAGCTCAGAAAGAGCAGAAGTTGCTCTGGCAATTTGTGGCATTGTGACAACCCAATCTGACATTCAGAGTGTGGGGAAGGGAGAATGTGGGATCAGAGCACATGCACACACAGGACTAGAGCAGAGTATTTGTTAAGACAAGCGCTGTGACAGAGCATTTGCCAGCTGGGAAATCAAGCCAACGCTTATTTCATATAAAAGAAGAGACAGGCAAGAAGAAGGGGCAAACAATACTCTTTATCATTTTGTTCAAATGATGCTTCCCATTTTTCAGGCCTTACCTTTATATCGGACTGACAATGGAGCATCAGACTGTTAATAACTGCAAAAATTGAATATCAAAGCAAGTGCACAAGGTCTTCTGGGCTACCACTTTTGTGGTGATGTATGCAGGAGGAAAACAGTCCTGCAGGTTTCTTTTACTGAACACCCGTGAACATGGCAGTTTTAGATGCCTCAAAAGAGACCAAACAGCTATCACTAACTTCATGTTGCCCAGGATTTAATTTTTTTGTGATTTTAACAACATCACTGTAGCTCTGAAATGCCTCTAATAACTAATAGTAACTTTAGTTTCTTACTGAAGACAGACACGTTGTTGACTGAAAAGGTACAGTAAACTCATTTATATTCAAAAGATTGAACAAGGCAGAAATAATCATTTTTATGTACTCAATATATTTTCTTAGGGTGATGTGTTGTTTCACTTTTCTAAAGTAAAATTTAGCTTTCTTTTTCAAGGACTTTGTCACTTGGGCACAAAGTACAAATACTATAATTAGTCAAAGCATAACATGAAGTATATGTAATTGGCAGCTATGAAATACAACTCTCTTTCAAATAACTTTTGCATGAATTGTTCAGCTTGCTAACTGGTCTTTTCAACTTCACCAGAGAGCCACATGGTTGTGCAATTTAGTGTGTAAGGGACCGCAAAACATCTTCTCTGCTCAAAGAAAGTATTAGACCAGATTGCTCAGTGCTGTGTCCACCTTAATCTGCAGAGACACCACAGTTTCTCCAGTGATCCATTCGTGTACATGATCTTACATGATCCACTCTTCTGCTGAGAAAAAAAAAAAAAAAAAAAAAAAGAAAAAAATCCAAACCATATCTTCTCACAATTTCTTAAATTCCAATTTATGCATATTGATGCTTTGTTCTATTGCTCTGCATAACCAAAAGGAGTTTGGTTTAATTTCTGCTGTACCCTATCCCTCTATCCACATGTGTACCACTGTACACACCACAAGTAATAAAGTCTCCCCTGCCCCTAATCTTCCCCAGCCTAAACCAGTCCAGTGCCTTCCATGTCTCCCTACATGTCCTGTACACTGCTATGGGAACCCTCCACTGGATCCACTTCTGTACGTTAAGGTCTCTCCTGTGCCAGGAGCTCAAGCCTGGACTATCAGGACAGACTTACCAAAGTGTAAAGGCTTTACCCTTTGGTGGTAAAGCCCCAAGTTCAGATGCTGTTTAATTACCCGAGTTCACTGCTGAGTCCTGATAAATTGCTGTCCCCAGGTTCCCCAGGCCTTTTCTGCAAAACTGAATCATCAGCCTCAGCTTGTCCAGTTTCAGGAGTGAGCTCACTTCTCTTCGGTGCCTTTGCCTCTAACATAACATTTACTTTTAGGGCAGTTTCCAAGCAAGTATTTGAGCAGGTCAAAAGACTGCCATTTCAAAATTAGGGTGGCTGCCTTTGTGAAATTCTGCTTTTTGTCTCAGTCCCTTCTCTCAGATTATATAGCTCCAGAGACTTACAGTTACCACAGTCAAGGCTGTCTTCAACCTTCATATATTCAACAGCATTCCTTGTGAGCACCAGCTTCAACAGAACATCTTTTCTGGCTGATCTGTCAGTCATCTGGGTCAAGATTTACCCTTCGGTTGTTTGCATTGATCTGCCTCTGCATCACCAGTGCAGCTCTGTCCCCTGAACCTTATTCACAGGCTAACCTTTCCCAGGTAGTAGATTCCATGCTTCTGAGCTTCCTTTTTGCATAGATCACCCCTTATCTGTCCTTGACAACCTCACTATTCCTGCAACATCTGTACCTCTGCACTGTATCA
The DNA here is from genome assembly GCA_018697195.1 of Certhia americana. Lineage (NCBI taxonomy): Eukaryota > Metazoa > Chordata > Aves > Passeriformes > Certhiidae > Certhia > Certhia americana. The sequence continues at coordinate 48,273,854 of CM031878.1, read as the reverse complement.
CCTGTATGCATGTGTGAGAGTGCTACCATTGTGTCACTCTCATCCCTCTGAATTCACAGCTCACTTACTCTGCACACACTGCTGGTGCCTTCCTCTCATTCCCAGAGCTTCTGCTATTTGTGTGTAAACATTTGAGATGGGTCCTGGGTTGTGTAGCCTCTGCAGTTGATGCATGACAGCCCCTCTTATCATGCTGTCTCCTGGACACATTAACACCTTTGCGTTCTTGCTCCTCTGTGGGAACTCCCCTCTCACATTTCCATTCCTCTTGAAAACATCAGTAAGTTTATTTGCAAATATGTCCTTGCACAACATTGCCAGATGTACCCCATACTTTTTCGGTAGCCATTTCAGTGAGAAAAAGTTTTGCACATTAGTAAGACGGCAGACATAAATCACAATGGTGGCCTTTTAAACCATTGTCTCTGTCCTAACAGAATGTTTGTGATTCCACATGCATATTTTTATCAAGAATGAATTCTTCCTGCAAATAACCAAATGCCTTAAGTGCTGAGGATAAAACCTACTTATGCCTGGATTATTTTCAAAGCCTAAAATCCCTTTATAAATCTAATCCATGACATCCAGAGTTCCCTTTTCTGTAATTTTCAGTTGGAGAGCTGACAGTAAGAGGACCTCCATGTCTCATGAAGCATTGCATTATATGGTTCTCTGATAAGGTCACAATGGGAGAAGAATAAGGACAGCAAACCCAACTTTTAATTTTGTAACCCATTTTGAATGCATTAATTCTAATAACTATCTTACTACATTTAATTACTAGTAAAAAAAAAAAAAATTAAATAAAATTTTATTGCTGCCTTTTTAGAATTTTCCTCACAAATTTAGGATTTTCCTCACAAGTGATTACCTGAGATGCAGAGAACAACAGTTCATTTTTCAGATCCCAGGTTAAACTTGATGGGCTAGTAATTGGAAAAGTTGGCACTATGACAACATTTCTTACATGTCGTTATGGAAAGAAAAAAAAAATAAAAAGAGGTAATGCACAAGGACCTGCCTATGCTAAGCTAATCTTTAGGGAAAAGTTTCTGACAGTAGCTGCACTTTAAAATATGCTACCATCACTAATAAGAAAAACACACAATGTTTTTCCCAAAGATAGGAAATTTGCATCTAAAGAGCTTCAGTAGTTTTCTTAGATGCTCAGAATTTTTAAGTGAGGCAAAATATCTGCTTCTGTTGCATGAAGATTAAAAATAAAGCAACCATTGCTAGCTTGTATGGAGCAGAAAGCCTCTGGCATATTTAACATGAGGTTCTTGTTTACATGTCATGTCTGTAGGAACACAAAAGCTCAGCTAGCTCAATGAACCATTGTAAAATGCTACCTTTGAGGTTGTTACATTGAGTTACATATAATAAACAAGAAAGACATTGTGGGTTTTTTTTTAATAACAGTCAAGTTATATTTCAGTACCTCTTAAGATATAAGTGGAATAAGAATAGATGAGATTTAGTTGTGGTTTAACCCTAGACAACTAAGCACCCCACTGACATGGAGAAGAGAATCAGAAGACTAAAAGTGAGAAAACTCATGAGACAAGGACAGTTTACAGACTCAAGCAAAGCAAAACACGGGCAGGCATCAGGTGTTCAGCCACCCTCAGACTCCATGCCTATTAGTGATTTGGGCAGACAAGCACCTTCATTCTGTCCCTCCCTTCCTTATTCCCTACCAGCTCTGTATGTTGAGCATGACTCCATATGTTGTGGGGTACCCCTTGGGTCAGCTGGTGTCAGCTGTCCCAGCTGTGTCCCCTCCCAGCTCCCTGCACACCCCCAGCCTCCTCACTGGTGGATGGGTGAAGAGCAGCAAAGGCCTGGGCTCTGTGCAAGCCCTGCTCAGCAGGAACTAAAACATCCCTGTGTTATCAACTCTGTTCCCAGCACAAATCCAAAACACAGCCCCATACTAGCTACTATTATCTCCACAGAAATTAACTCAGGTGAAATTAACTGAAAACTAGCATAGGTACGCAAGATAACAAAAGGGAAAGATGCTTCCCGTGGTAAGACTGAATTTTAAGATTACACACATTTTGGCTTCAGTAAATCTAGGGCACAAAGCTATCCGAGATTTGTTTTCATTCTTGTGGTCATTTTGGGACAATATAAAATTGAGTGTGAGAAGTATGATGGAAACCCAATTGAAAACTTCAGAATGTGGTTAAAGTATATCTTTGAATCAATTTGTTACCACAAACTAGACTTGCATTTTTTCCTCTTCTTGTTGCACATATCTGATGAAATGTCTGAATTACATGCCAGATTTTTCAGCAGCAGCAAATATTTCAAGCTACTATTTGTTCTCATGTTAGATTAACAACATAGCTGAAGTACAAATCAAAGAGAAGTTTGGCAATTTCTGAGTTTTAAAAAAATTAAATGAGCATTTCATAACAATGAAAATCTGGAGAAAAGAGCATCACAGAACTGTTAGTTAAGAGTGAATTTTTTTGTTTGTACACTGACTCAGAGTAAGCAATGCTGACAGAGAAACAACTGTTTTTAGCCAGTAAATGTGTTTGGTTACTTTCTTCATGAGTATCCCAGAATGGAAAGGATTGTTTTTGCCTCATCTAGTTCAAAGACCAACAATATAATTTCCTTTGTTAAATTCCAACCTGGAAAACTACAAAGTAGAACAGTGCCTAGTGATTCAGGACTACTTAAAGCACACAAATAGACCTTTTAAGGAAGCCAACTGAGTGGATTACTGAGAATATTGAGTATTCTAAAAAATAATAATTAACACTCTTTTTTTTTCCAAACCAAAATTCTACTAAGAAATCTTTTGAAAAGAAAGAACACATAGCTAAATTCTGTATAAATAGATGCATTTAATTTAATCTTCCTTTAAAAATAATGTGTAACTAGAAAAATCCACTGACTGAACAGGATTGCTTAAACTGGAACTTTATCTCATCTCAAGCAAGAGCCTCCACATATTTCAAAGAAAACAAACATTCTTCTCACTATTCTTCTGACAATTTGTATATGAGAATACCATTAACAGAGTTTATGACTTCCTAAACATTGTTTCCCTAGCCTCAGGGTTTTTTTCTTATCAAGACCACATGTAGGTCTTATAAATTCTCCCCAGAGGAATAAATTGATTTCTGACTCTGCCTAGAGAGCTCATGTCTCTGAAAAATGCCAGAAATGCAAAGCCCTCTCTCTCTAGTCAGAAGAGACAGAGAAACACGGTGTCCTCAACAAATGTAGTTCTTTAATAAACAAAATAAAATTGTATTGTTAACAAGTGCATATTGATCAAGTGCTACCTAATATTTGTAACTAACATAAATACACATATTAAATTCTTCTAATAATAGTAAAGAAAAAATAAATTATTTTGCATAATACCTGCATGTGTGTAATATTTGAAACAGCTATTACTATCTCTGTAGACTTTTAATAAGCTTATGAAAGGTAAGAGATTTGTGTTTGACTTTTCATAGTCTAAAATATAAAATAATTAGGGGTTTGAAAAAAAAATTATTAATTTTTAAACTATGTAGCTTAATGTACTAAAATCTATTTTATCTCAATTTATTATTGTGCTCATTAATGCTCTCACTGTAAATATACTCTTACAGAAATCTCACTAAAATACCACTTGATTTAAATCCTCGTTTTTTTTACAGGAAGCTTACAAACCTACAACATGTGTGAATTTTTATTCACAAGATAAGCTCAGTAAGTAAGAGTTATGCTAAGTTTTGACATTTTTGTTTGGAATTACTTACATTGGCCTACAGCTATATTACATATATTTATTACTTTAATAACTGTACGAGCCCTAGAAGGAAGAACTGTGGTTCTTAATCATATAACAGAATAGAGAAAACCCTTTATTCGTAACAGAACTGAGTTTGTGTCACAAAAAAAAAAAAAAGATTTCCCTGCTCCTCAACACTACTACACTTTTAGGTCCATGATATGATTCTTGGGTATGTCCTGCTTCAGGACCAGGAATTACACTTGATGATTCTTGCAGATACCTTTCTACCTAGAATATTCCACTATTCTATCTCTCTTTCTGCTTTACTTCTCTGTCTTCAAATGATGAAGACATTTTGTATATGATGTAAATGATGAAACTCATTTTGTATACACTCCTTTAGCCAGTTTCATGTTTCTGCTGGGGCTTTTTTTGTTGTTGTTGGGTTTGTTTTGTTTTGTTTGTTTTATTTTGTGGCTTGGGTTTTTTGTTTTGTTGTTGTGGTTTGTTTGTGGTTTTTAAAAATTGTTTTTTTCCTATATTACCACATGTCTGCCAATTGGTACATACGCTGTAAATTCCCACTTTTTAAGAATTTTGTAAAGCTTGAAAACACCCCAAATCTGCAAACACTGAAAGTGGTTTTTTTCCACAGTTGCTTTAATAACAATGTCCTATTAGACCTCTCACAGTTGAGGCCACATGAGATAATTTGTGTCAGTGTATCTATGTTCTAGTGAATACACACATGAAGCAGATTTCCAATAAGAGGTTAAAACTTCATGAAAAAACATTTTATATTAACTGGGATAGTGTCTGTAGCTTTCTGAATGCCCTACTTTGGCTTTAGAGTGAATCATCCTCCTGAAACACGTGTTTTTCTATTTAGAGCTTCTCTCCGAAACATATTTACCCAAGGAAAAACTGTGACCTCAAAAAATAAGGACCAGTTTCAAGAAGCATCAATGATACTATGAGAGAAAAATCTACATTCAAAGTGTGGAAATTCAGTGCAATTACAGTTAATATGTACAAAAAAAAAAATCAAGATATGTATTCCATAAGGAAAGTAAATTTCCATTTTATAAATTTCAGGCAAGAAAGGCTAGCTCCCTACATCTTCATAAGAAGAGGATGTATATGATCCAGTCTAATTAACCTGAAAGGAATAATAGTATCAATATAGATGACATTGAAATTGATAATATTTCATTAAACTATTATATAAACTTTGTAACAGTTAATGACTAAAGTTTCCATGGACAAGGCAGATTTATTTTCAGTGAGACAATATTTGTTATACCTGACTAAAGACAAAGGTACAAAATCTACAAGAAAGAAAAATATTCAGCCATAAAGTACTCAAAGCACAGGCAGTGTTCCAGGATATGATAGGCTGCTGAGAAAGATTCATAAAACCTTGTATTGTTTTTCCTAATCATGTGTTTGATTAATTTCATAATCTTCTGGATGATAATTAAATAAACTAGAAGTATCCCATGTGCCACAAATTGTGTCCAAGATGACTGAAACGCTGACACAATTTTCTCAGGACTCACAAGCATTAGGAACAATTCTACACCATTTGTGCAGCATTGAAGCCTTAATGTCATGTATTGTCTTCTGATTTTTCTCTTTTTTTAAATAGTAGGTATACAAGTTGCATGCTGAACAAGGCTCAGTCTGACATACATAATTCTCTGCCCAAATTTCTGTCCCAAGTTTCAACATATGTATCTTCCTCCATGCAACTTCCTGGCTCCTTATTCCACCTTTGTAGGTTGTGCCTGCAAAAATACAGGCTATTTTTCCAGTAAAGCAGAAGACTGTGCAAAAATTAGTATCTTCAAAACAGACAGGATGCCTAGAAGTCAAAGACATCTGAAATTGTCCCTAAACATTACTTGACTAAATTTGTAATGCATTCTGAAGCTAAAATTTATGAGAATGTATACGTTGTGTGCTGTAGCAAAATTCCATGAGAGAACAGCTTGTCTGCCTGCTCAAAGATCCTTATCCTGCCTAGACATAATGAGTTTATGACTTCACAGCACACACACAAAAAAAAAAAAAAGCAAAACAAAAAAAAATCTCCCCCCCCCCCAAAAAAAACAAAACAAAACAAAACAAACACCCAAAAAAACAGCCCCCAGAAACCAGACGATATTTGCTTTACAGTTCCAGGCTGTTTTAGAGACATAACTGACTTCGCAGATGTGAGCTGTATTTCCAGATCCTGACAAATAAATGAACACATACTAATTATATTTGCATTAGGAATTTTAAGGAGAAATACGAAGTGATATGAGATAAACTTTTATTTTTCATATGCTTCAGATAGTTTTGCATATGTTCCCATAACTAATACAACTGCTTTCAGATTAAGATTGCAAATTCATTATTTTAATATTTTCTTTTGTATTACTCTACATTAGGTCATTTTATTCGATACCCAGTCCCACACTAGGATTTGAATACATCTTTCAGTGTGAGCTGGCTTCATATGGATTTCATCCTCTCCCTCCCTGAGCTACCATGCCTTTCAATACTGTCTTTTTGTAATATACTAGCACATGCTGGGATACTTACTTTCCTTTTGGTTTTTTTTTCTTAACACAGCTTCACAGACTGAAGTACTTTAGAGAATTCTGTAAAAGGTGGAAAAATTTATTTACCTGGTGTTACTATTGCTCCTGAGGATTTTTTGAGATGAACTCAACACCACAAGATGATAGGAAAGATGTCTGGGGATACAGCAAAATTTCTTCAATTAAAATTTCCCACTGGCAAATGGAAGAATGGAAGTGAAATGCCAATAAAATCTATTCTGTGCACAGACATCTGTCTCAACAACGGACAAAGACAGAAAAAAAGTCATGATTTAGGCAGGTAATGTTGCATTTCTATTAAACAGTTTCCCATAGAACCTTCTGAGAACAGCCAAAGGAGTTTAAAATTTATCTCTCCCATCAGAGACTCTCTTAAATTTCTGTAATCTCTGTGGTGGGCCTCTTTTTGCAGCACAAGTGAACACTGCCTGAAAAGACTCACTTCTCTAACTGGGGGGAGGACTGAAATCTTTCATGCAAAAAGTCCCCACTGCTTGCTATTTGAAGAAGCACGTGTTACAATACTAGAAAAAAAGAAAAATATCTGTCTCAGTAGTAAGATGTATAGGGGATTCTATTTTTACCTGTTCTCATATCTCTTAAGTATGTAGACAAATGTGTTCTCTTCATAAACCCTTGTTTTTCTCTTCCCATGAACAACTCCAGGCTGATAGACTAAATTCAGAATGTAAAACTCAGAATGTCTGTTGCAGGTCACCGACTCCAAATTCAGAACTGAGGAAGCTTCTGAAAAACATTTAATGGAATAATCACTCTAATCTGTCAGTTAAAGAATTGCTATGAAGAGGTCTAGGAAACATCTAGTGATTCAGAGCACCTGAAGGCTTCTGCCATACGGGCAACTTGTTTCAGAATTTTCCCCCCAGTCTTATAATCCATGTACCTGTAGGGACCTTCTCTGAATCTCAAAAAAATAAGCTAGGATTTGAAGATAATCTCTTTATTAATAAATCTTTTTAATGAACATAGCCATTAAGGGAAAAAGTTGAGTTCAGGAAGCAATGATATATTTTGAATCAAATTAATTAGCACAATGAAACCGTAATCCTTTAATCACTTACACTCTTCTGAGTTTTATTTACTTATTAGAGCACACAGACTGATTTAAAACCTGATATGAAATCCAAAAAAAGCAGATGTGAACAGCTTAAAACAAATCTATCTGAAGTTGGTAGAATTGGGGGTGGATCATAAAATAATAGAATTACTAAGGGTGGGAAAGTCCTCCAAAATCATGGAGTCAACACTTTGACCGATGACCACCATCCTAACTAAGCTATAGCACAAAGTGTCATGACCAATATTTTCTCCAATACCTCCAGGCATGGTGACTCCACTACATCCCTGGGCAGTTCATTCCCAGGCTTAACCACCCTTTCAGTGAAGAAATTCCTCTTGATGTTCAACCTCAGCTTCCTATAGCACAACTTGAGGCCATATCCTCTTATCCTGTCAGTAGTCACCTAGGAGAAGAGCCTGACCATCACCTGGCTAGAACCTCCTGTAAGGGTGTTACAGAGAGTGATAAAGTCTCCTCTGATACTCTCTCCAGAGCAAACATCCCAGCTCCCCCAGCTTCTCCTTGTATGTCTTTTTCTTTACACCCATTGACAGTTCTGTTATGTTCTCTGGACATGCTTCAGCTCCTCAATGTCCTTCTTGCAGTGAGGGGCCCAGAACTGGACACAGACCTTGAGGTGTGGCCTCACCAGTGCTGACTACAGGGGGACAATCACTGGTCCTGCCGGTCACACTGCTGCTGGTACAGGCCAGGATGCCAGTGGCCTTCTGGCCACCCACGCTTCTGGCTCATGTTCAGCCCTTGTTAACCAGCACACCCAGGTCCTTTTCTGCCTGGTTGCTCTCCAGCCACTCTTCCCCCAGCCTGTAACACTGCACAGGGTTGTTGTGAGTCAGGGGCATGATTGGATACTTGGCCTTATTGAACCTCATATAGCTGGGCCTCATCCCATTGATCCAACCTGTCCAGATGCCTCAGCAGAGCCTTCCTGCCCTCCAGCAGGTCAACACATCCATTTAATTTGGTATCAACTGTGACCTTACTGAGGGTGCACTCTTTCCAGTTGTCCACATCACCAACAAAGATATTGAACAGGATCAATCCCAACACAGATCTCTTGGGGACACCACTAATGACCAAGCCCCAGTTGGATGCAGTACCACTCGCCTCCACTCTCTGGGCCTGGCTGTGCAACCAATTCTTAATTCAGGGTAAGTGTACCCATGCAGGCCATGAGCACTGCAGGAGGGTTCCATAAGAGACCGTGTTGAAGTCTTTGATGAAGTCCAGGCAGATTACGTCCAGAGCTCTTCCTTCATCCATCCACTAGAGGTTGTCTGGCCATGAAAGGAGACCATGTTGGTTAGGCAAGACCTGTTTTTCTTCAATACATGCTGGCTGGACCTGATTCCCGTGTTGTCTTGTACAAGCTGTAATCACACCAACATGATCTGTTCCATAACCTTTCCACCGACCAAGGTCAGGCTGAGAGGCCTGTAGTTCCCAGGATCCCCCTTCTGACCCTTCTTGTGGATGGACATTACACTGGCCAACCTCCAGTCATCCCAGACCTTCCTGGCTATCCGGGACTGATGAAAAATGATGGACAGCTGCTTTTTGAGCTCTTCCACCAGCTCCCTCAGTGTCCTTGGGTGAATCCCTTCTGGTCCCATGGACTTGGGTCTAATGGCTCAGCAGGTCTCTAACTACTTCCTCCTGGATTACAGGAGGTCCGTGCTGCTCCCTGTCCCTGTGTACCAGCTCAGGGTCTGGTTGCCTAGGGTCTCTCTGTTAAAGACTTAGAAAATGAAGGCATTAAGCACCTCAGCATTTTCCTCATCCTTGTTGACAATGTTCCACTCCAAATCCAATAAAGGATGGAAGTTTTTCTTTGGACTGCCTTTTGTTGTGAATGAATATATAAAAACAATTCTAAAAAGAAATTATTTCATAGCAGTGGCCAGATGGATTTTTAGCTGAGCTTTGCCTTTCTAATTTTCTCTCTATATGACCTAATGACATCTTTGTACTCTCCCTGAGTTGCATACATTTTTTCCAAGGATTGTGAACTCTCTGTGAAAACTTCCTATTCAGCCAGGCTGGTCTTCTATGATGGTCCACCCTCTGCAAATCCTAGATATGGTTTGGTTGAACCCCTCCTTACCTCACTAAGGATTCACAGCTCTATGATTTCACTATGACCAAGATGTCCTCTGACTGACACATTTTCCACCAGCCCTTCTCTGTTTGTAAACAGCAGTTGTAGAAGGGCATTGCTCCTACCTGCCATGAGAGGATGTTCTGTTCCACAAACTCCAGGAATCTCCTAAACTTCTTCTTCTCTGCATTTTTGAGTTTCCAGCAGACATCCTGCAAGTTAAAGTCTCCCAAAAGAAGAAGGACTAGCAATAGTGAAATGTCAGCCAACCTCTAATAGAGAGGCTGCCCCTTTATCCTGTCTGGGTGGTCTGTAACAGACTCCCTCCCAGGATGTCTGCCTTGTTGGCCTTTCCCCGATCCTTACCCACACACACCCACCCTTATCATCACTGCCCTTGAGCTCTGTGCAGTCAAAGCCCTCCCTAATGTACAGAGCCACCTCACCCCCTCTGCTTGCCTGCCTGCCCCTTCTGAAGAGCTTATGACACTCATTGCAGCACTCCAGCCATGAGAGTCATCCTACTATGTTTCTGTGATGGCAAATAGGTTGTAGTTTTCCTGCTGCACAGTGGTTTCCGACTCCTCCTGTTAGTTATCTGTACTGTGTGCATTGGTGTAGGTGTGTTTCAGCTGGGCTGTCCATTGCATCCTCAAATCTGGCATGTCACCGAAGACTCATCTCCACTGAGCCTGGCCTTATCCACTTCCCCCTTTCAACCCATTTTAAAGCACTCTCAATTAGCTCTACCTACTCACAGCTGGAATCCTTTTACTCCTTTTAGACAGACAAACCACATCTATCTCCAGCAGGCCTGGTACTGTATAAATCACCCCATAACTGAAAAAACAAGATTTCAGTTATGACACCAGTCTTTAGACCATGTGTTGATCAGGTAGGTTTTCCTGTTTCTTTCAGCATTCTTCTCTGCTATCAGAGAGACTGAGGATACCACCACCTGTGCTTCCTCCTTCAACCAATTCTCCAAGTATCCTGAGTCCTTTTTGATTGCCCACAATTTCTCTCCTTCACATCATCTCTGCTGACCTGTGTGGGCAATAATAAGACTGCTGAATCAGCCCAGGAAATCTTCTTGTATTATGTCCTACAGTTGCTCTGGCAAGACAGTCATCATGTCAGCCTTGCTTGTTAGAGCTTCTGGATCCTGCCAAGTCTCTCTTGCAAACCCCTGACTCCAGAAACTCCCTGCCTAGCCCCTTCAGGTGTTCTGCCCTAGAATTTAATGTGGTTGTCACTGCTATTACTGCTTTTACTATGTACCTCATCAACTGACTCATCCTAAAAAGCAGGATTCTTCAGAAAAGTGATATCCCATTCTCTCTAAGTTACTTATTTAATTCTTCAGCAAATGTTTGCCTTCATATTTAAACTAACACATTTTCCATGAAGTTCTCATCAGCTACCTATTTCTATAGACTGGGCTGGCTATCAACCTTTTCAGCAAGATTTCAGAAAGCAAGCAGAATGCTGGATGCACACCTTGAGACATGTTCAGAACATCTGATTTCTAAGCTGCTCTTTTGCTATTTATAGTACTGTAAATAAAAGATAGGGAAATAAAATTTAACACCCACAAATATATGGTTGCATTAATATGGCACTGAGTGCTAGGATATATTTTGTTTTACTCAGCAGTGCTTATTAGCTTGGCTAATCATCAGGCCACCTGCTGCTACTGCATTTGGAATACTAACTAAACAAATAAATCTCTTGTCTTTCTAAAGCAGAGACAATAACACACTGCAGTCAAACAACGACCATCTTGATTTAAATTATAATTATTCTAGATTTCAAGTGATTTTGCAACTTTTAATTAGAGTCACCTTAATTTTCCAGTGTGCTTCTCAAGCAATAGGTGCCAGAGGTGAGTACTCTTTATACTGCTAGACAGTTACAGCTTTCTTCCATATTTCCACATTTTTACGGCTTCCTCCTCTAATCAGAATTGCAAAGGACTTCTTGGTCCTCGGTTGAGGCTTAACACCAGCTGGCAACTAAGTACCACACAGCCATTTCTCTTCCCTCACCTCTGGTGGGAAGGGGAGGCCATTAAAGGGAAAGAAAAAAAGTAAAACCCATGAGTTTAGTTAAAGTGAGTTTATTAGTTAAGATGAGTTAATGTTAGTAATGGTAATAATAATAACAATAGTAATACTACCACTGCTACTATACTATACTGATACTATTATTAATAGTGATCGTAATAACAGAGTGAGAAAGAGATCAAGCCCAAGAAAGACAAGTGATGTTTGTGCACTGCTGACTGGTGCCCCAGCCCATCCCCTAGCAGTGATTCACCTGTCCTGGCCAAATCCCCCCCATTTATATGCTGTACATGGTCTTCCATAGTGTGGAATGCTGGAAGACCAGCTATCTTGTCTGTGCTCCTTAGCAGATTCTTTTGCACCTACTCACTGGCAAAGCATGAGACCCTGGACAGTTGAAAGAGACAGTCCAAAGTTTCCCTCATTTGCCTCACAACCATCTCGAGGACAGAGACTAAGTCCCCAAGGACTCCATTTGTTTTGGACAGGGGCTCTGGCCTGGTTGAGGTGGATGCTTGCCAAGAAATTATTTGCAGGTGTGTTTGTGGTACTGCCACGGTACGCTGCTCCAGGCAGGTACTGGTGAGTAGTGGTATGTGCTGCACGTTTACATCTGGTTCTCAGGACAGTGGTTCTCCTCCACAGAATAGTACTGCTCAGCTTATCACTTTGGCCAGATGCCACTCACCTTGGAAAAAAAAACTATAAAGAGTGATTTTCTACAAAGTACTTTTGAGATCTCCCCACGGAAGGAAGACACATCTATGGGCAGAAGGCCTCAAGAACATTGTCTCTTCATTGGTAGCTGTACCTCCCTTTCTTTCTCTTTTTACTTTATTTTCTTTATCTCTCTCTCTCTCTCTCTCTCTCTCTCTCTCTGTGTGTCTCATAATTGTTGCTGGCACTCAATACAAGTGCATTGCTGTGATTATACCGAAAGTCCCCTTTGCTGTGTATCTTTTGCAGTCTGAGATTGGGAAAAGGAACTATCACGACCCCCGCTTGTACAACCGGGTGGTGACAACAGTCCTTGATTTAGGGTAAGCACTGCTCAGCAACAGTGAAAATGTCAGTGTTTTATCAACACTATTCTCATATTAAACCCAAAACACAGATCTGTGCCTGCTACTGAGAGGAAAATCAACCCTATCTCAGATGAAACCAGGATATCTTCTCTATTGTTCTTTTGCTATATAGACTGCATTATGTGATTGAGAAAAATATTTATTATTCTATCAAGTTTTGCATCATTGTAAGTATTTTTAATACTCTTAGACCACTGACAAGGAAACTAAACTAAGCCAAAATGAAGCACTGATTACACTAAACTGAAGTACATTTTCTGCTTTAATATATTTACCCTGTAAAATATTAGTATATATACACATATTATTCTACTCTAATAAATTAAATGTTTCATAAAAGCCCAAGCCTATTACTTTGTCCATTCTTATATCCATTAGTAAAATTCACTAAATACTTTTTTCACATTCTAGGCCAATAGCATGTCTATGACTACCTGCATTCTCCATTAAATAAAATTTCTTTCTTGTCCTTCATTTGTACAGTTTAGAAAAGGTATCAAAGGAGAGGTAAATCTCTCTAATAGAAATTTGTGCATGGATTGTACCCCAAGTATTGGAATCATCCATAAATTATATAGAAAAGAGGGCAAAAATGTAAAGGTAAAAATTTGATATATCATCATAGTATTCAGATAAAAGAAGATTGATATTTGTTGTGAAGAATAAATGAAAAAAATTTTGGAAAATCATGACAGTTCACATAATTATGATTCACATAGTTATGTCTTAAGTATCTTATTTGCAAAATACAAAATGCATTTGGGAAAATAATAGAAGTAAAGTAAAAAGAAGTATGGAAGAACATCCAGGAAAGGAAATACTTAAACAGACTAAATCTCTTCAGCCTTGAAAAAATGATCACAGAATAATATATTGGTCTATAAAACAGAATAAAGCATTCAGAAAATAATCAGGAAAGGATTTCCATGTGAGAACTACACATGCATCTTGTAAAATCTGGAGTTTAAAAAAAACCCCAAACACCAAAAAACTATCAATAATTTAATCTGTGGAACTTACTCTCATGAAGTTTGTGACACTGGAGCAAACTTCTCTAGGAAGTGGCTCTCCTAAGAAAACCCTTGAGAACCTGTCATTACAGCTTGGAGGGCACTGTGAGGAAGTACTAGACATATTTTCTTGATCTTACACTGCTGGGGTGGATGAAGGATTCTACCTAAGACTGTGGGAAAGCCTTCTGCGTTTAGGGAGAGAAAAATATCACCTGCACTGCTTCCCGGAAGTCAATATGCAAATGTAGCTAGAACATTCTCTGTTCCCCCGTTGTTATTGGTTCATATTTGCTGCAGTAATTATATTTGTAATCCTCACATCCCATTGGAACCCTTCCCTCCGACTCTGCCCTTAAACCTAAGAACCTAACATAAGTTACTGTTTCACCCTGTTCCCTGGTCCTTTGGAGTTGACCTCATACCCTGTATGCCTTCTCCCGTTGTTGTTTTGTTCATTAAAGTTCCTTTATTTTCAGGCAACCCAATTGACCTGTCCTTTTATTATAGTGCCACGTCACTTTCGGCCAATGCAGTCCTAAAGTGGCAGCAGGTCAGACTGTCACATTACACTTTTCATCATGTACAGTTACAGACAGAGAATATTAGGTTTCCTGACCTTGAATACCTATTCTTACATGCTTTGTATGGAAAAAGCCTGCTCCATGCCCTCACTATAATCTGTCTTTATGCAGCAATGAAATTAGAGAAATCCTTGTATTAGTGAAGTTTGTGGGGTTCTTTCTTTTATTGTAGCTATTTCCTGTGGTTTTGACTCAAGATATGAATGAAGCCATTGCCACTGTCCATGGTCAAGGGAATCAGACAAGAATTCCTCTCACATTGATTACTGACAAGGCAGAGAATGATCGTGCTAAAATTACTTAAAATATTTACTGTTCAAATCTTTCTTTTTCTTTTTACTTCTGACTTGCAAGTGATTATCTGTGGAAATGTTTAATTAGATACATAAGAAGTTAATTTTGGACATATTTGTCTTACACAGCTTCATTTTCTTATCTTTTAGGAGTTTATTTTAACTTTACATAGTTGAAAATGAAGTTACAAATCTTCTTGAAATAAAGGTCTGTACTTATCAGTTTCCTCTACATAGACAATGGGATTCACTGAGGCCAGTATGGTTTAAATTGTTCCAGAATTTTATTTGGTGGCTAAATTTCTAAGTAGACTATCACTGGGAAAAATATGAAACCTGTTATTATATGTTTTCCTTGTATATATGCTCCTTTCCATTATTAAAAGCAACACCTAGAGAAAGTTTATGTCACACTGATTTTAAATTCACCAGTAATTCAGACATTTAACTGAAAAAAATACCCACCCTGTCTCAAGAATTAATGTGAAAAAAGCTATTATAGTGATCAGAGATATAACTTTACAAAACAAAAATCATAAATTTTCTCAATTTCCTGTCAAGAGAAGAAAAGACTATTTACTCCTATTAATAAGGTAGCATTTCTCCTAATCCTAAATGTACTTTAAACTGCATTGTGTGTTCTGAGTCAATACAGAAGTCACATGTTTCTGGGCAAAAAGGTATGCAGCTCTCCCTTTACAGGCAATCATCAGGGCAGAATGATGAAGGAAGGATTCATCTGTTTCTTCATTCTGTGTGAAGCAAAAGCCTGTTTTTCAAACTACATTTTTAAGTGCTCGCTGTGCAGTCTGCAAAACCTGAAGAAATCAATCTGGTCTCCTACAGCACTCAAGTTCCCCTGGTTTCATAGTGCTGTTTGAATCATCCAGTGTATGCATCCACCAGCAAAATGGATTTATTACTTCCACTCAGGAAGATGCAATGAATGGAGACAAAATAGAGGATGGTTCTATATAGCAGATTTTTGTCCTCGTGATATTTCATTCAGGCTTTCAAGCATATGGTGTTCCTAACAGTAACACAACAAAGTGAAAACAGAGGGCAATGTTCTTCCCAGACTCAAACAGATCTGTCTATTCATAATATGTGATTGAGATGGCTGTCATTGCTTTTCATTCTCAAGTAATGCTGGAAACATGTATATTCTTAAGGTTAATCTACCTAATTAAAGTAACAGAATTCAGAAATAGTATCATTCAAATTGAATAATTCCTGATTAATTCAAGCAATTAATTCTAAGAAAAGGAAAAATAAGTGCAGTTCAGCCACCTATTTCACATATCATAGATAGAAGGGAAAAAGATAATCATTTAATGACTCAATATATGAGTAGCCAGGATCTAGACTTCAAAGCAAACTGCCTTTAGATGAAGATGGTTAGGAAATGTAATCTGAGCCTTTTTCACTTAGTCCTATGATGTTTTAATAGCTCATGTCTTCCACAATGTTAAAATATTTGATTAAATATTTTCTTGAAATAAGTCACTATTAATGTAATGTGTGGGTGAAAAAATGGAAGCTAACAGACCTTTTTTCACAACAGGGTCTATTTTTGATTTTCAGACTTTTAGTTTCCCACTATCTTCTTCACTATGTTTTTCAGGAAAGCAGATTTTCTTTAATCCTATTGGCAAGTGTCTGAGCCAAGGATATTTTGTCAGCTGTCCAAATTTAATTTGTATCTAAGATAACCCAGCTAGCTGGAAACTATTTTTATTTTCAGTTTCCTATAAATACCAAAGGACGGATATTACATTTACAGTTTTATAAGAACATTAAATACAACCTCACTAAGATTGCTGTAGGAAAGAGAACAAAACCCTTTTGCAATAGGTTCAAAGGAGTCTTTGGCAAGTTTGATGGACAAAACAAATAATGTTAAAGACACACCTGTTTAATTGTTTTTTCAAAAACATTTCATTATGCCAGGTTTTTTTTCACAGTATTATATGATTTAGGTCATACACCATAACAAAACTCCCTAATGGAAAACGAAATCATAAATGCAGATGCCTTTGAAAAAACTGTGTACCCATACAAAAGGTGCACATCTTATGAAGTTACTATAAAAATAGCTAATTGATCACATTGGTATAAGAGGACTTCAAAATGACAAAGAAGACCAATATGCAAAATATTTCTGTATAGAAATACATCTCGCTGAAAAGCCCGAGAGTTTAGCTGTCTGAAACAGCCCTTTGCTGTACTTTTTATGTACTGGCTACATGTAAATATCTAAAGATACTAAACATTATTTCCTACTATTTATTTGGAAACATCTAATCTCCATTTACTCCAGACTATGGAATAAAATTGTGGCCATTCTTTTCTCTAAATACACAAGCAATGTCAGCTTTGAAAGTCTTTAATTTACTAATACTTGCCTTCTAGTTTTCAACATAATATATTAATACATATCATCATATCATATCATATCATATCATATTGTATCGTATCATATCATTAATGTAACAGTAACCTAAACTGTTCCTCAGTAAGCAGACTCTTTTTCAACCACCGTTCTTGTTACTTTCTACCATATTCTAGCACCTCTCACCTCATTTTATTGTTTCCTCTTAGGTGTAAATTCTTAAAAATGCATGGTAGGGGTGGGTTACCATTTAAATTGTCAGTACTTTTCATGTTCACATGTCAGCAGCAATTACCAACAATGTACAGTATCCCAGAACTTACAGTTACAGACATCAAACCTCTTTTAAATATTGTTTTATCCATTATATCTTTTTTATCCCACTCCATGTGCCATTCTTGCATTCTTCCTTTAAGGAACCATAGAAGTTCCTTCCTTTAAGCTACAACCATAGAAATTGTAGCTAAAATAATTTCTTTCACTCCTGTTCCTACACACATACTTGTCAGTACTGACATTAAAGCACCTATTTGTCCTCATCTTCATCCTGACATTCATCACTTCTCATGATCTGGTCCTTCTTAGTTCTTAATACCTTTATTAAAATGCTTAACAATTATTATTTCCTTTATCTTCACTTAGTGGTCCAGATCAATAAGTTCAATGATAAATACTAAGGCTCTCTCTAAAACTTAAAAAACCAAAACAAAACCAAAAATCCCCCCAAAAAACCAAACACCCCCCCCCCAACAAAACAAACCAACCAACCAACCAACCAACCAAAAAAAACCCAAAAACCCCAACACAACAAAAAAACACAACTCCCCCCCACACACAACATCCCCTCTCCCTCCCCTGAAAATATTTAACAGTACTATTTTTATTATTAATGCAGGATTTGTTTAAAAGAATCAGGCAGTAACTCAGAAATGTGAGAGGTTTGGGGGTATGTATGGCTTCTTATATAAGAAGATCGTCTTCATGACAACAAAAAAAGGCCTAAATTGAACAAGTGTCGTTCCTAGAGACAGCTATTGAAATGGATCCAGGGAACATAGATGAAAACATAAAGCAAGCAATCAGTGGGTACCAGACTGGGCAACCTGGTGTGACTTCATAGCTGATCCTGCTTTGGACAGGAGGAGGGACCAGATGAGTATCCAAAAATCTGGAATTATTCTGAGGTCTTGCCATTCTACAAACCTGTCCATGATCAAAGCATCTCATCCAAAAAATCACTAAAATTTTGAACCAGTTATGGTCATAGATTGTAAGATTCTGCTAAAACATATTTAATTCTTTCACTTTTTAAAAAAATGCTATAAGGAAGTTTAAATATAAGAGCTAGATTATAAAATTTAATAATTTTTTTCTCTTTCAACTTCAGAAGTTACGCCTTTTGAGTCTGAAGGAGAAGGTACACTTATACATAAGCCTGCAGAAATCATGAACTTATGGAAAAACTGAAAAGTCTTTCTTTCAAACTATAGAAATATTTAATCTCATGAAAGATGAAATGCCAAATTTGCATATTTGTACTTCCAAACTAAGCCCTTGTTGAAGACTTCTCATCTTTTTAAAGAAATGCACAGCTATGATGTGAGCTTGGATTTCATACTAAAAGTCAGGAATCAGCATTCTGATGAATGGATCAGCATTCTGCTAAATTCAGGTATTCTCCAAAACCTTGAAGAAGTGGCAATCTTCAGAAACAATGTGACTACTAACTACTTTCTTTAACCTATTATATTTATCCAGCTCTGAAATCATGCTTAACAGGCTCTTTTGTCAACATATGTGTAATAGAAGTCCTGGGAAGAAATTTAAACAAAAGCTAACAAACTATAGGTCTCAAAGGAAGCTGGTTTTGCCACACCATCATCACAATGAAACATTGCATAAGCGAGATTTTTTGGCCTCAAGATGGAAAATCTAGTGTATTCATTCTCCAGACACTAAGGGATGTTTTATAGTCTTGATAGAAATACAAATGACATATTATCTAAATAATATTAGCTGAATATAAGTTCTGTGCTAAGATACATAAACGTACATATGTAATATACAATATTTATAATTGCAAACATAAATTCATCCAATTCTGTTAGAATGAGGAGGATTTCTTGTTACAGTAAAGATTGCCATTTGACTCACTGATGTTGACTGCTATATATTAAATGATTATATGATACAGACACATAAGGCAGAGTAAAAGAAATAAAGACCTGAGAAAGGAAAAGATTCAACTAGAATTTCAGTTGGTTCATATGAAACAAGGATATACATCTAAAAAATATTAATTCAGAAACACTGCTTAGAGGAGAAAATATGAGCTCTAAAATTCAATATGGTGTGTTACGGGATCTCTAAGTGGACCAAAAAAGGTGCAAGCAGTGAGAGTAGAGTATTTCTTTTCCAGTTTTCCTCACAACATAAAAATATTAAAAAAAGGGCTTTGAATTTCTCTTCCTATTAGAAATTAAAATACTTCTTAAAAATCCAAATGTCTCTAAGAAGAAATAAGTATTTCATTCAGATATTAAAATGATGTCACCATCAAAGGTTCTTTTTGGCAGACCAACTGTTATATGCTCAGCAAGAATTCTTGATGTTACCACTGATGCTACATAATGTGATTTTGTTTGGCTGACAGTCATGATAGACCCTCAAATTTTAATACCAATTCTTCCTCTTTTTTGTAGTGCTTTAGAATCTTTGTGGAACTTCATGGAACCTTTTACACCGCTTTTTATTCCACCTTTCTGCTTGCAAAAAGCTTTTTTGATGTATTTTTGGATAATAGAAAAATGTTGCTGTCTGAAACAAAATTGCATACCCACATATTTAAGAGATTCTCTTGCTTCTAAGAACTATTGCAAAGGTAAAATACTAGATTAGGTCATCCATCTATAAAAGGAAGTTGATGGGTTTTGTGGGTTATTAAAGACCAAAATAAAATTCAAGAATGACTAAAATGGTAACAGCTGTTTATGTAGCAAACATTAACATTTTAACTAATCTCTTTTCACAAATAAGCTCAAAACTACTTGGAGGACATATATATATAGGAGAAATGTTAATATTGTATTTTTGAAAGCAACCTCATCAAAGGAATATATATTTGGTTTAGCATAAGGTGGTAAATTTTTATCTTTTTAGACACCTAAAACCAAATTCATTCCTTACATCCTTTGGTTGCAGACACCTCAAATGCAAAAGATGAATAAACTACTCGAAAAATTATCAAAAAAACTTATTTTGAAATGGAAAATAAAATTATTGTAAACAAAACAACTCTACATATAGACAATGTTCAAAGGCAAAAATAATGCCTTCAGTATAATATAATACTGAATAATATATATACTATATATATTATTATATATATATAGTATATATATAGTATATATATATACTATAATATAATACTGAATAATATAATAATGACATCAGTCAAACTGAAAACAGAAAATACAAAGCAAGCAAATGAGGAAAGCTCATGTAAAAAGTATGTGAAAAATGAGAATGAAAAGAAGATCTGTGATATGTGTTATAGAAAACATGCAGACCTCTGAGATCAAAATAAGCAGATGCTGTAGATAAGAAACAAATGTTTGATTCATCATATGAATGAAGTGAATGGAGGAGGAAAAGATCATCTTAAAGCAAACATTATGAACAAATATTTTAAAGCAGATGAAAGAAATGTGGAAGAAACAAGTTTAAAATAATTTAGTCAAATCAGAACATGAGAAATCATTATAGGCTGGGTAAGAAGATGGAAAAAAGTCGTAATATGTCTAAATGCAGAGTTTTAATTTGTGGAATCCCATAAAGTAGAAGGAGTAAAAATTGTATGTACTTGAAAAATTAGGAGGAAATATTTTACTTAGGTTTGTTCAGGGTGGCAGAGGAGGTAAACAAATCAGAGACAGCATTATAAAGTAGTTGTTCTCAGACACACAGAAGGAATGGCATATTCCCCAAATGCAGAACGTCCTATTATGAGCTGACTACACCTTCCCTTAGTACACAATTTAAGTGCATAGGACAATTATTTTCTTTCAACACTCCAGTAACAGTGGAATACAGCTCAGCAGACCAAACCAATTATGAAAGAGCATTTGTAGCAGTGTTCACTTTTCTTCAGCATAAAAATCCTGCTTTTCTGAGAAAAAAACACATGTTTCTTTAAAGTCTGTGTATATTTTGAGCAAATGACTTCATCTTTGAAAAACTTCTTCCCTGTTTCAGGGATTATTGGCCAGTAGATTTGGGACTTCTTCAATAATGTAAAACTCAGAAGCAGCAAGTAATAGCAAGAAAATTTTTAAAGTGACAAAATTCATGTTTATGGCAGTGTGAGAGGCCAGGTAAATAACAGATTGTAGATAGAAAGACAACTGAAAGGGGGTCTTCTGTTTTTTACTGATAAACAAAACCTCTTAAGAAAATCAGCAAAACACCTCTGTATGAAATTTCAAATTCTCAGTTATGTAACAAATACGTAATTAATGACAATTCATATCTTATTTTCTAAGATCTGTTGGATCTCTAATTCTGTTGAACTTTTAAAGTTTTGGGATTTAACCTCACCTTCCCTCTTCCCTTCCACTTTCCCAATAAACAAATGTAGGAGTTGAAACCAGAAATGTTTTAGAGAATTATTCAAAATTCATGTGAATTAAATATATCTGATCTATCTTTTGTGCCAGGGATCCTGTCTCCTTGCCCCTCTTGAAGACTTCTGGGATGACAAGTTCTTCCAGTCTTCAAGAAATTTCCCCAGCAGCTGCAACCACTCAAAAAATAATTGAAAGTGATCTTGAAATGACATTGGGTAGCATTCATGCGTGCAGCCCATCACTTCAGATGGATCTGGTTTTGTTCCTTCCATCAAATGTAGCAGTTTGATCCTCCTTCACCAAAGGTATGTCTTTCTCACTTAAGATTTCCCCTCTGGTCTCAGGCATTGGAGATTCCTGAGTAACGGCCTTACCAGGACAGACAGGTCAAGGACTCTTCTACATCCTTTTTCAGAGTTGCCCCCAAACTAGTCAGCAGCACATCCACATTTTCCTTCACTTTGCCAGTGTTATTAAAATAGGCTTAAATAAGCCCTTCTTGTTGCCCTTCATATCCAGACTCTGCACCTTATTTGTGCACCCATATTTAAATTTTCCTTTTTCACAACACTATGCAACCTTTCAGATGTTTTGTAGGTAGTGAACCATTTTTAGAGGCAGAATAACAACTAAGCCTCCCTTCATCATAGCAGTGAATGTTAGGTTTACACTTCAAAGACATGCTCTAGGCAATTCTGGAAAATCTCAGACTCTGAAATATAAGGACACATACATTTATGTAATTATTGCAGTAACCTAGCCCTTTTTGTTTTTTTGTTTATTTGTTTTGTTTTTTCTGTTTTGTTTTGTAATTAAAAAAAAAAAAAAATTGGTGCTCCTCTTCCTTGCCTTATATCAATTTACATACCTCTAAGATAATTCACAGTGCAGGTCACTTCCTTGATAGAGCTGAGACAATGAAGCTGGGTTTTTTTCTTAATGGTTATTTTAACAGATTATTTGTTTACATCTTTATTTTACATTTCTTAAATCAGGTGAGAAATAAGTTTAATAGTCATCTGAACTCATAAAAATTTAAAAACCAGAATGTGAAATTATAATTTAAAGGGGTTTTCATCTGTTTTTTCACCAGATTTTTCTAAGAACCACAGTTCCAGCACTAGAGATGAAGGAGATAGTCTTTAAAATTCAGAAAGCATTTTCTGTCTTCCGTCCTGTCAAAATTGTGAGTTCTGAGTAAGAAGAACTCTTTGCTTTTAAATCCCAGGAAAAATGGTGTAAAATTCACAGACAGAATATTTCAGTAATGCTTTGAGTTTCTGAGTTTCCCACTGGAAGCATACCTGAGCGTGAATCCTTAATGGAATAGGCTGTGGTACATTTTTTTCTCTACAATGCTCTCTAGAGCCATTTTGACACTTAACCAGCTAGGAAGGTTGTATGTTGTGCAATCTGGAACATAGAACTCTTTCATATAAATACTCTTTCTAAAGACATACTGTCATTAACTGTTTGCTTTTTGAATCTGGACTGCAGAACTCCTTATATCCATGTGCAGCATTTGAAGTAAAAGTAAACTCATTTTGAAAACTGCTGGATTTATCTTCATATTCCCAGGGAAAACATAGAAAAAGAAGTCAAAGAAATAAATGCCTTATGGACTGGGAAACTTCAGCTGCAGAAAGAAAGAGAAGCAAAAATCTGTTAAAAGAAATTAACTCATATACAAACAAATTGAAAGCATGTGCTTTAAGTGAAATATTTCATTGTCCGAAATTTCAAGCTATTCTATGAAGAACATTATCATTCAGCATAAAATCTCCACTTAAAAGCCTTGCATTAAATCTAAACAAACATCTTCTATTTGTATGCTTAAAATACTCTTAATGTTTATTTCTGGTATATATTACATACTTTTTTACACTAAATAAACCCAAATGTTGTTAAAAAATTAAATTTGACTATCTCTTCAGGACAGTATTTCTTACAAGATCACAGTAGGATCTGTATACATAGCATACTTCAGGAAAAAATTACATACAGAATACAAGCTTTTGAGTAAGTAAGCAGTAAATAAAGAATCTAGTCTGAAGAACTAGTAGTTCATGCAATTCAAATTGAGTCATCCTGACCAGCAGATCTTCTAAGGTCTTAGAGCTGATTCATATGTGTGCAGGATCCTATTAAATGGGCATAAAGAGAATAGCAATGATTTATGCATTAAGGTGGGTTTTTTTGGGTTTTTTAATCTTTTCTGGCAATAACCTCTTCACTCCCAAACAATTGTTGTAAGAACAGTAAAATCAATGTCTTTGATCTGCCTGACCTTACTGTTCCCATCTTCTCCAATTCCTTCCCCTCTATTGTATTTTGCTCCATTTGACAATCAGGCATACAGGCAGCAGAAAGTGCTTTTTCTATCAAAACAGGTTCAGGGGTGACAATCTCACATTTTAAAATTTTCATTTATAATTTTCTGCTTTCAGTATTAAATGTTCTTGATGTTACATTTGTTTTTTTTTCCTCAGAAAATAAAATAAAGTAGCATAATGAGATTATGCTAAAAAGATTGATTGGAAAAAGTCTTCTTTCCTCATGTTGCTTGGTAAATCATCAAAACTGATTCAATACTGTATGAAGATTTATTCAAGAATGACATTCTTAAATGAGATGTTCAGTAGAGCTAAATTTTCATGATTGAAATTATGTGAGGTAAATTAGTGCCAAGGCAGGTCAATGATCTCATAATTGGCTCAAATTAACACTACCACTAGCTGCAAATTCTTTATTGAAAAGTGACTGACACTCATGAGAGTGCAAATTTTCCTTTACACTTGAAAACATCAAAGCAAAAGGAAATATTATTATTTAGAATGTAACAAAATGCAAGCTGAGACCATATATGCCATAAAGAAGGGATAATATAATAGCAGTCACCACAAAGGCATATGGATTATGCAAACCAAGAGTACTGTTACAGAAACATGATAAATTCATTAAAATTTTATTCCTGTTTCAACAGGAAACAAACTAAATATAAGCTAAGCATTTCATGGATGACTAACTTTCATGGATGACTAACGCTCCTGGAGTTTTCTAGGTACCAAAAGCACATGTATTCAGGATGACATAGTCTAAAACCATTTGTATATTATTATCTGGTCCTATATAAACAGTCTTTATTACTAGCTCAGAAATGTTTGAAATGTTGCACATATATTAATTGCATCTCACAACATAGAGATACTGAAGTAAGTATCATATAAGTGCATGGCACTAATGCAAAGGAGAAAACTCAGGAACACCAGTTTCCAAAAATTCTGACTTCTTATAATGGGAAATTCTTATAAAAATGTGCCATTGCTACTGGAAGTCAATAGCTAAGGACTGATAAAAGAGAAACAATTGCTATTAGTAGTTCTGTAACATTTTCAGTGTTATTAAACATCTTGTATCATATTCCACATCTCTGAATTGTTAAGATTTGGCTGCATCTTTGATATATTTCCACAGTTCCTTTTTTCTGTTTCAATACTATGTTTCCATTTTTGATATCTGCCTTTATGGAACCTTCCTTACTCCTTAAAAGAAGCCCAGAAGGATGGCAGCCTTTCATTCTTTATTGTTCACTTATATGGAAGCTATTATTGAGTGAGCATAATGTCAATGGCCTTACTGGTACAGTAATAAGTACCACATTCTTTCATAACTTTCATGTTCTAGCCAATTTCCATCAGTGTTTTCCAAGTGGAGAAAATCCTCCACCATGCAAATTAACTTTATGCATCAAAATATATCATGTGTTCATTTCCAGGATGTGTTGGCCAGTTTTTGTCTACATGTTTTATGAATTTCTTTTAAAATTTTTGTATTTTAAATAAGAAATTGTCTTTTTTCACTGATAGAGTAACTAAATATGAAGAAGAATGGGGCAGGTGGAGGGGGAAGGAAGTAAAAGTAGGAAAGAAAGATATTTTATTGTTTTCCAAGTATAAAATTTTCTTACTGAGATGAAGGTATATTTAGTATGGTTCTGAGGTAAAATTCAGGTTGTACAAACAAGGACATGAAATGAAAAGGAGAGAAAGCTTAGAAAGTGAGGAATAACTGTATAATTGCTAATTATTGCTCAGGATGGAGACATTAATCACGGTGCCTTTAGCATATGATTGTTTTTAAGTTCTCAGCAAAGCATTCCAACAGAGCCATAGATTCACTCTTCTCTAATGCACATTGTACTTTATTTGAAAACAAACAAAAAAACTAGACCAAGCCTAATTTTACATTTGTATGCAATAAGGCAGACTTCAGGCTTCAGAAGTGGTCTTCTGTATCGAATGTCTGACAGCAGTAGGAGTGAATAAATTGAAACTCCTCCAATTTAGTTAAACTCCTCCAGTGACTACACACCAGCATCACTCTATGGCACCGCCCACACAAGAGTATGTGGGATGACCAACAGACTCACTTAGAAAAACACTCCTGATACAACCTGATTTTTAAGCTAATGTTTAGATTATGTGAAGGATGTTGCCAGTTTACAGGTGGGTGCTTCAGCAGAATAGTGACAGCATCTGAATTTTTATAAACTTAAGATAGAAATTATATTTTGTGTGGAGTACTCAGTGTCAGATCTTAAATGCTTAAGATCTTAAGGAGTCACATATATATCTGAAGTAGGGCTGGAATGGTGGTAAGTTACATTATCAGATGCTATACCCAGAAGTAAAGGGAATATGATCTTCCAGTTCGTATAGTCAGGATATACTTGTAGACTTTGCTGTCAACTGTCATTAAATATTTCATCCATTCCCAGTGTATTTTGGCACAATGTAAAAGAGATTACTCATATCACATGCTGAAAACCAAGTGACTTTGACTGGATTACTGCTAAACAGTCACAAGGCACATTATTTGTTCTTGGAAAGAATTTTATACAAGAGAAATAAAAGAAAAAAATAGCCAATGATATAACTATAGAAAAATCACTGTTTGTTTACCCAAATGTTACTTTTCATGAAAAATGTCTTTTATTTATTATAGTTATTGATTTTGATTTAATTTCAACTCCAAATTTGAAGTTGTCAAGTTTTAATTTCTTCTCTAGGCCCCGTCTATCTGCTTTTCCCCCCGAAAGCTTAAATCTTCCTATTTGATGATACTATGGAAGATGAAAATCTTCAAGGACCAAATATGTGCAGTACTATTTCATTCCATCTACTATTCTTCTTACAAGATCTTACAATCTTCTATAAGATCTGATTATTTTCTTTGGAATAGGGATCACCAACAATAGTTTGGTGCAGAGACAATACTAACTTAACTTGTAACAAGGTTTAAAAATCTGTATTAAATGTTCTCTCAGAGAAAAGCATTCTGAAGTATTTTGTAATGATAAGACCTGTGACAAAAGAAAGCTGTGATATTCCTCTTTTGGCTGGTCTATGAGAAATTTATGGTGTTCTTTAATGTACAGTGAAAGATACTGTGAAATTCTTCATTATTCAACTATAAACATTTTTTTTTTCCCCACAGGAAAAATGGCCATGGGTATTTTTCTCATTTTTCTCACTAACTGCAGTTTCTTTCCTCACCATCTCATTACCACTCTTTGATATTTAAAATGACCTATTAGTTTTCTGTTTAAACAAATAAATAGTGCCTCTAATATTCTGAATGGTACTTGCTGTTTTTGTTGAGCACAATCTATGCAAATCTGCACAGCAACTCCAGACACAGTTCCATAAATATATAGTGGCATTGAAATCACACCTTAATCTTAACTTATGACAATTAGTGCATATTTTTGTTAAAATTTGAAAAGAGTACCAAGAAATCCAATTTAAAATGTGAAAGGTTTTTTATATTCAAATGAAAATGAGATTATGCTGCTGAGAAATTAATGATTCCATTTATCCATTGTAAAAGACTGTTCCCAAACTTCATAAGGACCTCATAGCAATGTGTATACCAGACTTATGTGGACACACATTATGTTTTGTGATGGCAGATGTACGTAGGGCTTGTTGAATAAAGTGCTTGAGCACTTATGTTATGAGAGAGAGAATCATAGCAATGATTCACACAGCTTCACCATCCAAAGCAAATGAGCCATAGCTCAGTGAAACAGCATCAAAAAATTATAATAAATATTTTTCTAATTAATTGTCACTAGCAATCTAAGTAGCATGTGACATCCAGAAAACTTCTATAAATTAGCACAAAGCACAGTAGTAAATTAGCACAGTAGTACCTAAATAACTCACTAAGTGAAATGTGTAACAAAGTGTAAGGGTAAATGAAGAAAGAGGTGGATTTTAAAATTAGTTTACAACCACAGTGTCTTTTGGAAACTGTGAGTAGTCATACAGCAATGTAAATCTGAGAAACATGGTAAAAGGTGTCAATACTCAGTCTGAAACCTATGTATTTGTCCACTTTTGAATCATATGCATTTGTTCAAAGCAAGCCTCAGTGCACATGGTCCCTTAACATCTAACATTTTCAAGTAACAATGATTTAGTGTTTCTAATTACATTGGTTCATTAGAAGATATATTTGAAACAAGCAGCTGTTTACAACCTGCATCGTTTCAATTCCCACAGAGGAAAGTAAGTTTAATTTCCTTTCACTCTCCTTCCCAACTGATGCCAAATCGCATTACATTTACCAAGGCATCACTTTCAATTACTACAAATGGATACAGAAAGAAATTGGTACTCACCATACATTTCCCAATAACTTTGTAATGTCCAATTCACACCTACAAAGGTTTCTTTCATGTCTGACAAGAAATACAGGTCATGTTCAGATAGACGAAAATAAACATTTTGTTTACTTCCCACAAAGCCACAGATGGAATTGATTTCTACATTATTTTACAAAGTCTTGAGGATTAAAAGAAAGCGAAGGCTGGCCCTGCTAAATGGATGACTAAGCATACTTCAAATATACTTTTTGCACAATTTTCACAGTTATTGATAAATATTTATTGTTTAAAGTTGTTTATATATTTTTGTTACAACCATCAATCACCATGCTGTAATGATTTAGTCATTACTAAATTGGACAAGTTGTAAAATAGAACCTTAAAAATTATTTTATAATTAGAAATTCAGTAGCATCTAGAGGTATTTCTTATTCCCTCAGTTCCAGAAGAAGCTGAGAATCCAAGAAGAAATAAGGAAAAAACAGAAGTTATAATTTAAAAAAAAATTTAAATAGGCTCTTTCCTCCTTAATTATTGAGTTGTGATTTTATAACTTGCTATTGCACTGCTTTGCATATTGTTGCTCATCCAGCTCCTGATGGTTTTGTCAAGTAACAGAGTAAAACACATAGATCACATTTTAATTGAAATAACATTTCCAGTAATTTTCAATTTTCAGTGAGTTCATGATGATTTATTCCAGATGAAAATGTTAAAATTTTTCTTTTGACAGTCCAATTTTAACATGTTTTCCTTTCAAATATTTGTATATATGAAACCTCCTTGAACAAGCTCTTTCCTGCAAATCAATAACTTGTGAGTAGCCAGAAACTAAAGATTTTAAAATAAAACAAATATCACTAATTTTTTTGTAGAAAAAAAGAACATGTATGTATAAGTAAAAAATAAGTGTGGAAAACTCAACTAGTTAATTTCATTAACTGATTTCACAGGTCTGTCAATTTCTTTGTCATGCCCTGTGAAATTAAATGTCTGTATAGATAAGAATAGAGAAGAAAAAGAGACGCTTGTGTCAGTGCTTCTTCAACCTAGTAACAATCTGGCTAGTACAACCAGTTTCCTATGATGCTTGACAGTGCCAATTAATGAAAAAAAAAAACAAAAAACCAAGCAGTTGGACCTCACTGAACCCTGAATTTCAGTGGAAATTGCTTCAGATTAACTCAACAATTGTTTTACCATGAATCATGAGTATTGCATGTCAAGCTGTGCTAAATATTCTTTCATATTTATGAGTCCTGTTAATGAAAACATAAGCTTTCTAGTGTGCCTGAAGATAAATGTGCTGTTTTTAACTCTGGCACCCACTAAAAAATAGTCCAAGCAGACCAAACATCACTTTTAGCTGACAACATATTAGGCATCATATCATTTTCTGTAGTGAAATAACACTTGGTCTTCTTGGAGTGGTTGAAGATTCACTGTTGGTTCTGCTGCCAGAATGCCCACAGACGTCAGAAATGGGTAGGTTTATCTGGAGACACTGCATATGGGTGGGACAAGATCCCTCCTTGATCACACAATCACTACTTTGCAGCAAAGGCAAACACATGGCTGTGCACCAAGTATTTTTGGATAGTGTTATTATATATTCAGTGAGTTAAAAGAGGTAAAACTTTTGAACTACGTTGAGAGATATTTCATTCTCATGCTTTCAACCTTATTAATTGGATGTCGCATGGCAACTTCCACAGGGTTTGCTTAGAGTGAAGAATGTTGTAGAATGAAGGGTTTTTAAAAAAAACATGCCATGACAAACTCCTACATCACTTCTGCTAGCCCACTTCTACAATATCAGTTGTTTGTGTGCTCTGGTTTTGGACACTGTGGAATTAGGATATAAAAAAATGCCCTTAAATAGTTTATTTTATTTGTTGATGACTACCATACTGATAAAAATTGCTTGTACTCCTCCTCATCAGAAGTCAAAAGAAGAAATAAGAGACAGTCTGTGAAACTATCAATTAGAGAAAACACTGAGGAGTATGTTTTCCCATATTGTATAAAAACACTCCAAAACTATTTTTCATATAATGCCATGGAAACCAAAAGTATATATAAGGATTTCAGAAAAGAGATTAGGCAAACTGATGGGAGACAGAATAATTAGGCAAAAGAGTTTTGAGGGAGTTAGAAAGAGTGAGTCAGTAAACCTTATGTCTCCAAAAATTGGTAGGGAATGGCAAAAGCAAAATCACTCTCTACACCTCCTAGGTTTTATAATTTTTCTTTAAATATTCACTGCAATCTACTAGCAGAAATAGAGCATTTGATCTCATTCAGTATGACTTTCATTTAAACTCTTAGACTTTTTCACAGGAGTAGTGATCCTAGTGTATCACAGCTCACTGATGATCCCCTTCTGCAGACACTCCTGACAAAAGAGCCTTTCCTGTTAACCTTTCCAGCCATCTTTCTACAGAAATGCTTTTTGCTTTTGGTTTCTGCCTGAACCGTTAAATCAAACAGAAAACCTGTTATCTCTATAGAGACTATTACACTGATCTCTGTCACTGAGATAAACAACAGATTATAGCAACAAAATTACACTAAAAACTCCTTACATTTATACAGTGTTGATGAGTGTAATTTTCTTTTTATTGTGCTATCAGAGAGAAAGGTTAATGTTCAGAGCATCAGTTAAGATCAAAAGGATAATCTTACTGATGCTGACCATGAAAAACCGTAGAACTGTTAAAAGTTCAAGTCACAGTCATATGAATGATGACAAATTAGCCGGTAATAGAACACACAGAGAAGCAGAGATATCAGTTGTGTAATTAAAGTGAAGTCAGAAGTCAGAGATTATTTCCTTTAAGAATATTTAATGGGTAAACACAATTTGTCAAGTTTCTTTAGAGTTTGTCTGCAAATTATTGCCTAAATGCAACATACATTTTTACCCTGTTTTATTTTGTCTGAGGCATAAATTGCTCTTTCTGTTCTAGGATGTTCAAGCAAATTTACTGTATTGTCCTAAATAGTTTCCAAATCTTGCCTGATCTTAAGATCAAGCCTGTTCACATAAATCTCATGACTTGCATAAGGAAAAAAGGAATATATCTCAGGTAAATATTTAACAATTTTGTTTCTGTTGTAACCCTGGATTTAAAGAGATGTATCCAGTAATATTTGATGCATGAGGCACAGACCCTTGTACTAGTTTTCTCATTTGGCTTTGCAAAGCCAGGTATTTCAAGGATTTGCAAGCCTGTTTCTCAAAAAGCCCAGAATACTGACCAAAGCCCAAAGCAGTGTGAAAATTCTTCTATTATCATACTCTTTTTATGCATAGAAGAGCTGTTTATCTGGTTTGGAAAATGGCAGCTTTTGCTGAATTTCTTTTCCCTGGAAAGATATAGCTGGCTGGTTCCTATAGGAACAAAGTGTTGATGCTCTTCTAGATAAGCAACTGCAAAATAGAAAATAAAGGCGGTGGTGGGCATGATCAAAGCCTTAACTCTTCTGCACAGAACCTCTTTTGAGAATCAGAGATAAATTAACAGAAAGTGATTTAGAAAGTAAATATCTGTGACACATTTCAATTAACTTATTTTCAATTTGTTTTGTTTTCATATAAAGACCTACCAGAAACACAGACATGGAGGGTGTAAAAAAGCATCAACAGTGAAACCACATATGTTAGTAAGGGAAGTGAATGCCTTTAAAACATGAAATATTCTAAATATACTTTATTAAACTCATCAAAACCATAAATAAAAGCAAAAAATTTATTAATTGAATTTTCAATTTTCTTAAAATATGAACATATACATATACAAAATATGTGAGAATTAGTTATCTTTGCAAATTGCATTTATAAAACTTTCAGATTAATTTCTTGTCATGGGAATAGGAATGAGTCAAAATGCTTCATAAAAGTCACACCTGTTGTTTTTTTGAAAGTTCTTATGAATATAGCTTTAACTTTTGAGAGGTGGGAGAAAAAAAAGTTCATATACTATATTTAGTGGTATTGAACTTTACCTCTTCTAGTCACATGTTTGTAACAAACAAAACAGACTGAAATGAACTCATGATTTTCTAAATCCATTGATCCTTCAGGAGGTACTGCCATCCTTTCCCTCACAGTTGCTTGTTCATGCTCCAAGATACAATCTTTTTCAACTTCACTAAGAATTTAATTGATTGAATAATAGAATAGAAAAACCATTGAGTTCCACTCTTGACCCAGCACAGCCAAGTCCATCACTAAACCATGTTCCTAAGTGCCACTTCTACACGTGTTTTAAAAACCTCTAGGCATGATGACTCATGAGTGAGACAAAACAGGTCAGGGAAATTAAGTCAAGTCAAAGTAAGCTGATTGTTAAACCACATTTGCTCTGCATGGCTTTTATTATTGCACTGAGACTAACACTTTTTAATAGAACACAGAATACTCAGGAATGGTCAATTGAATGAAATGAGTGGGAAACTAAGGAAGAGCGATATTAGGTGAAAGTTTTCACAGCTTTTAGTCTGGCATCCCAAGGAGATTAATCAATTTGGTCTGCCTTGACAAAAGAGTGATCACTCAGTGCCAAAAAAGCTATGTTGGTGGAAAAAAGTGCAATACACACAACACTCTCAAATTTGGTTTACTTGAGTGGTTTGCCTTTCATACAATTTGATATAGAATCTGAAGTAAGTTTCTCATGTGCAATTAAGACTTCTGCAGTAACACTTGTTTAGCATGTTTTAAGGATAACAGTGAAAAATAGTTTCAAGGTGAGACTTTCCTGTTTTCTTAAGAAAAAAATTAAATAAAGTATGTGTTACCTGACCACAGTATTTTACCTTTTTCAAGTACAGTAGCTTGAGCAACCAAATTTGAGCTGTCCTTCAGGATATTGTCTTCAGACCTACTTAGCCCCCCGTTAGAGACTGTCTGCAATACAGCTAGATACACAGGCTCATCTCCACAGTCCATCATTCCACAACTGTGAAGTCATGGAATTTCACAGCTATGAAGACAATGGAGGTAAAATGTCCTTGCTATTTCCAGACAATGCAACATGAGGCAATAACAAAAAGCTTCATCTCAGGAAGCTCAGGTTGAATGTTAAAGATAATTCCATGTGCTGCTGCTCTACAGTGAGACTTGGAAAGGCTGGAGAGCTGTATGGGGAAGAACATAATTAAGTTCAACACAGGCAAATGCTGGATGCTGCACCTGGGAAAGAATAACCCCATGGACCTGACGCCTTTGGGGAGAAGGGTGTGTGTCTGTGTGATGTGTATGTCTGTGTGTCTGGAGGATTTTGATATGACAATTGCTCAAATGAGTAAATTTGCATGATAATGTCAAGGACTTTGTCAAGGACTGGACTTAATGATCTCCAGAAGTTCCTCCCAACCCCATCCATTCTGTGATTATGAATGTATTGCATCATGGTGCAGTGAGGATGCCAAAGATATTATGATCCCCTTGAAAAGTTTTTAGGTGCTTGTTGTATGAATTCATGACTAAGAATAATAGCAGCTTGAATTCGACAGCTGGGACAAATGACTTCCAGAGTCGTTTTCAACCAACATTTCTATGATTCATTTTTTCTGTGTGTATGTTAATTTTTTTCCCAAGAATTCTGCCTGGTATATATTAACCTTTTGCAGACAGCTGGTGTGAAAATTCAACAATTAAAAGCCCCTCATTTTTAGAAAGTGATACTAAATTATCCAGTTCCTGAATATCAGTCACAAAATCAGTTGGTTTTTCAAATTATATATACATTAATGTAACGCCAGTGTTAAGGATTATAATATAAACAGTACATCAAAGACCAGAACTCAGCTCTGTTTAGAGCATCACGAAGAAATCACTCTAAAATCTTCAGAAGATAGAACTACCACAGAATTACTATAACATATTAATAAACTCATTATTAAAGAAGGTTAAAATAAACTCATTATTACTTTCTAAAGGACCAGCCACATAACCTAGTGGGTTTTTTCTTTTCTTTTCCTAACATATAATGTAGACTAAAATTTATGCACAATTCATGATTTTCTAGTATTTCCCTTCTGATCTCCAAATGAAAAGTATTGTTTACATTCTTCCAGTTTTTAAAACTTTGCAGTCTCCATATAAAAGAGTCTGACAGCTATGGAGATAGCTCATACATGAGCAAAGAACTGCACTGAACAAATCTTTCAGTCAGAAGCTTAATTTCATTGCTATCCTTCATTACGTTTGGGGTTTTGTTTGCTCTCCCCTGCTGCTCCCTGGACCTTTCTGACAGAAACTTCAGTTTGCTCTATGAGTCCCTACAGCTAACTCTCAACATAATGATTTAAACATAAGTCATTTCAAAATGAAACTTTAGTTCTTTCAAGTTGCAAAACTAATCTCAGTGGAAATGTCCAGTGAACTATCTTAAATAAAATAGAATAGTATGATTTGAACATTTCAGAAAGATGTTTGTGTTTTCTGTGCACACACAAGCCCTCTCTAGAAGCCTCTGAAAGAATGAAACAGAAAATAAGAATTCTCTAAATTTCCTGAAAGAAAACTAGTAATGAGCTTTGAAAAATGAGACTATGGATGGTATTCAAAGTTGGAAAAGAGAAACACAATTACTACCAGTTGAAAAGCCTCAGTTCTTGGGGGAAACGGAGGGTAGGGAGGAATATTTACCTAAATTTGTTAAAGAATAAAGTAGCTACTCAACGAAGAGAAAAGTTCAGACTGAAATATGTCAATTTTTGTGGTTGCAAACTTTGAGTCACCTGAATATGAATTTACAGTGGCCTTCAGCACGTGTCCCAATAATGTTCTAAAATTTCAATAGAAGATAGCAGATAGAAAAGTAACTGACAAGATTTCTTTGAAGTAGTTCTAAAGAAAATATTTCTACTTTCAAGAAAACTTGACAGTGATAACAAAATGAAATCTTAGTGAAAAATATATTTGAAAGTGTTTCTTGAGTCAAGAAGACTTTAAAATTTGGATGATTATAAAATTTATCAAATAACTTTTTTTATTTGAATTTATTTTATAATGAGATGTGAGTAGCATGTGTTTGAAAACATGCCATGGGCCTCCTTATTCACTTAGAAGAGTTTATATGAGTCCTATATTTTCAATCTTTTAAAAGTTTTTGTTTGATCTTCTAATCATTATGACTAGAGTATGGAAAGTGGTTACTCTTCTGAATGTGCTAAATATTCATGTAAAAATAGCATGAGACAAACACAGAAGGAAAATTAAAAAGCTAAATGAATGTGAAGGAACACAATGTACATCTATTAACAAAGACTTTAAAGGATAATAATTATCCTTTAATATGTGGTTGGTTACCCCCATAGGTATTATTATGTTGATTGGAATATATTAGAATAGGGGTGCTAACTTACTATAGCTGTCACTACCAGGTATAGGTTCTATAATTAGAATTACTCCCCGTTAACAGTATTTGCACATAATTATTTTTCTGACAGGTTGTAAACCTGATGAAAAGCCCAGTGCATGTCACTCAGAAGTGAGGGGACTTTTACAGGGACACATTGCTAAATTCAACATTTTTCTCATATTAGTGTTTTGTCTTCAAAATCTAATTTAACCACTATCACATGGATTTACAGAGAAAAAGGCAAAATACCACTGCAATTTCCAGTAGAAGCAAGTGGCTCAGATGAAAATTATCTACAGAAATAATTTTTGCAAAGATATTCTGAAAGGAACTTGTGAATAACAGTGCACTGCACATACACTTTTGACACTTTAATCTTCATTACTGGAAAATACATAAATTTTGTCTCTCACTTTGTACTTTCTCTCTTCTGCTTCTAGTAATATGTAGAAATCAGATACTAAACAGGCACCCCTTTAGAAAACTGACTGCAATTCTAGTTTATCTTTCATATGGGATATGTACAGGTACATGTAGACTTGCTTTCCAAAAGCAATAAATAATTGTGGGCTCACAATCTGAGCATCCACTGAGCAATTTTGTCAATGAGTGTAATACAAAGAAAAGAGTGCGTTCACTGAATAGAGAATCTCCACTTGTGTTCCAAGGATAATTCAGGTTCTCTGTACTTGACTCCAGAACTGCCTGATTAAGGCATAGCATCATTGGTAGAGCAGGAAGGGGGAAAACAAAAGCCAAATCATGAAAATATCTTTTTTTTTAGTCAATTACTTTTTAATATAATTACATTCTATTTAAAAACTTAGTTTATATAGTAAAAAAAAAAAATAAATCAGATGTTAGAGACAAAGGGAATTGTTATATGCTATAGCACAAACAGACACATCTGAGCATAATGTACCATTTTAAAAAAAATCACATGACCACATCTCACAGAACAATTTTACCAAGGTAAAGATTTCTAAAAATTATTAACTAAATAAACAAGTACTTTTCCCATAACACTGTTTTTTTTCCATTCTAAAGAGTATCTTTTCATACTGAGTCTGTGCTGTGCATTCTGTCCTGCTGACATGATCCTACTGACCATTACTCACGCTAAAATACATTTTCATGAGAAATCGTTAATAGTTTTAGTACAATGCAAGTACCCATAAAAATAAAAATGCCATTCAAGAATGTCCTCAGCATTGCACACTGTATTATGCAATCATGAGCTACTGTATTAATGTGTTTTAGCCTATGACAATATTAATCTAGAATGAAATGTTAACATTTCGCATGAAAGACGGTACACTGACTTTTGAAAATATGAACTGTGATATCTGTTATCAGTTCTACTGCATTTTGGTTCAGTTACAGTTACAACATCTCCCATGTCTGTAAGTCTTTTCAAAATGTATTGTAGACATTTGATAGTGCTTTTATATTACAAAAACCTCCTTAAGAGAAATTTCCTTTCAAGAGACATAATTTCTCCTTCATAGTCTTCTGATTTCCTGTTCTGACTTCATATTAGCTAGCACTAGGGAATGATTTCAAGTAATTTCAATTAATAGTACTCAGAAAAGTTTTGAAAAAGATAAAATAAACTATTAAGTCACTTTCAAGAAGCAGTCTGGAAAATAAGTAAAAAGTGGTTTAAGTGGAACATACCACTGTAATAAACAAATGACCCCTTACCCTCTCATTTTTAAACAAACACAAGCGTGGACATATGCACAAAAACATGCTGTGCTGTAAAACATGAAACAGATATTTGGAGGATCTCAATTTGTCATGCTTGACTTTCCTTTTGAAATCACCTGAAAACACTATTTGGATGATTAAAAATGTGTACTATGCACCAAAATGTACTAAAACTGTGCTCAATTAACAATGTCCTGATTCTGAAATAAGTAAACCTCTTTTGCTTGAATAAGAAAACTCGTAAAAAGCCCTAATCTTTCATATTGTAAGTTAACTATACCCCTCAGCAATGTGCTATCCAGAGAGTTTACTATTATATTTACACACAGCGGCCACAAGGAAATTGAAACCAATTTTTTAGTGTATTTAGAGTCTCCTTATTTTTCCTAGAACTATGCATTCTAAATACTGATTGTAACCAGACATGACTCATTATGTATCAAGAAATACTAAATAAAAGCTCTTTGCTCTCTTTATTTTTTCCAGCAAGACACAAAGCATTATATTAAAGTCCAGTTTTCATCTTCCTGAAAAAAAAAAATTCAGTGCAATATCTGGTGGCTAGAAAAGTCTTTTCTGGAACAGGTCAAGTGTAATTCCATCTGAACATGTGAGATCTAAAATACAGATGCTCCAAAGAGATTGCATTGCAAAGACCTGTACAAATAATGGAGGGAAAATATCTTCTCCTGTTAATTGTTTTTTTTTTTTTTTTTTTCCCTACAGTTTCTGTCACTGCCCTGCTAAAGATTCCAATACTGATGTAATGAAAAGAATTCAAGTTAATTCCATAAGTACAGACTATGGATATGCTACAAGTTTTCAGAAAACACATGTATCTGTTTTCAGGTAAAATTTCTCAGATACAAGAGAGCACCAAGCTTTCTATGCAATCCTAGTGACCAAGTGTGTAGATGGTGAGATATTTTAACTACAGACTATTCATCTGTCCGACTACAGGACTTCAGACATCCATTTCTTCATTAGACTCATTGACATGTATGCTACCAAATTCTGATCTAATGCATTAATTTGTGTTTTAAAACTTCAGATGAAATCAAAATAGTTTTCAACATGGATAGTTACTTCAGATTAGTTCGTCTGAATTATTGTAAGCATTAAGTCTTTAATCCATGTACTAAAGCAGGGCAAGAACAATATTAACAACTTGCTGAGGCTTTTCAACTGGTTTCACAGGAGACAGCAGCCCAGTGAAGAGGAAAAATGGAGGAATGAGGACATTGATGAAGTTTCCAGACTGAGAAAGTTCTTGTACATTTTTGTGAAAGTAGTATCACATTGTGGTGAGGGAGTTCACATCAAGTGCTTGTCCATGAGCTCACATAACATAGAAAACACATTGGAAGAATGATTTCACTGATGCATTTGCAGAGGTACAATCTTGCTGGTATTGCAGAGATTGAGCAGTATTGTCCATATGACTGAAGTTCTGCCAATGATGCACAAAGGCTTTTTAGAAGAGAAAGACCAGGAAAGGAGACTTGACTTCATGAAGGTTTGTCCTGATAGGTGTGGCAAGCAAGTCAAGAGCTAATGGAAAATGGTCACAAGATAGGTATTTGTTACAGATCAGTTTATCCCAAAGGAAAAAAAAATAAAAAGTCATTGTCTAGTCAGCTGAAAGAAACCCCATAGTGTTATATCTTTCTTGGCAGTTACGGGAATTTTGACCTCTTGAAATTTTTCCTGGGAGGGCAAAGGGATAACTTCAAGGAGTCCAGAAGTTTGTGGATGTGTTGAAGAAAATTTCTTGGCATAAATGATCAAAGAGTCAACTGGCTTGCTCTTTCACAGAAAAGGAAGAAGTTATTAAGGAAGTGAATATGAAGGGTAGCCTTGGCAGTAGTGACCATGAGACAACAGAGCATAAGATCCCGTAGGAAATGAACAAAGCAAACAGTAAAATCCCTTTTGAGAATGACAGAACTGATTTCTTCTCACTGAGCAACGTAGCTTTCATTTTTTCTGTATGACAGAAAGGCACAGGATAGCTGATCATCTTCACAGAGAGGCTCCTCAGACCACAGATATGGAAGGATGAGCATTCTCAGCAAGTAGCTGTCATAGATGAACTGTATT
Organism: Certhia americana; assembly: GCA_018697195.1. NCBI lineage: Eukaryota > Metazoa > Chordata > Aves > Passeriformes > Certhiidae > Certhia > Certhia americana. The sequence goes on along the minus strand of CM031878.1, from coordinate 48,234,389 downwards.
TCACAAAGATTCACAAAGAGGCACAAACAAAGAGCTGACACAGGGGAAGACACATTATTTGTGTTTTCAAGGCTGGAATTAGGAAAGCCAAAGCACAGCTGGAGTTGAAACTAGTAAGGGATATGAAGGGCAAAGACAAGGACACACATAAGTACAGTAGCTGCAAAAGAAGGTCTGAAGTAAATGGAAAACTGTTTAGTAGGTCAGAAAATGGCAGCTAACCTGGGAAATTCTAAAATAACTTGTGGTTGTACTCCAGTTTCTTTTGTATAAGACTGCCTCCAGGATGCCCAGGTTCCTGCAGAGGAAACTGAGCACTGCCCAGCTTGTAGTGGATTTGAGACAATTTAAATCCAGAAAGAAAAAAGCTTGCACCACACCTGCCAGTTTTACACTTGCTCCCTGTCTCCAGAAGGCTACTTAGCTGCACTGTTGCCTTTTGATCCCTAAAATCAAGATCCAAAGAAAGCTAGGTGATAAAATGTAGTTACCATTTAATGAAGGGTGCACAACATGCCAATGTGCACGCGAAAAATGCGCTAAAGATGCACTCGTGACATAAGACACATCCAGTTTTATAAGTTTAGCAACTTAGCATAAATGACAAGAATACCTAATGAGAAACACAGTAATGAAGAAATTCCTCCTCTTGGTTCAATCCCTTCTGAATCTCCCTTCCTTGTTAGCAGTTTATGTCTTATGGGAAAGTGTCTTGGGAAGGTGTCTTGTCCTTGGTTCCCGTATAAAGAAAGATTAGAACACGCAGTCAGGAATTTTGTGTTTGTGTAATAGGAAAAACACTTGAGGCAGGTCATTCCCCTCTGCCACAGAAGAACTTATCTGTTCCATCAGCTAGTATGATAACTCAGGGCATCTCCCCCGCTCATATGAATTGGTGAGATAACCCAAACCGGACAGCTGTCCTGTAGTGTGTTATCTCTGGCACCATGGAGGTGGCATTCCCAGCTGACAATAAACATTTTGCCTTGAGAACAAATTGAAGATAAGCCTTGAAATTCTGACTGACAGACTTTTCACTTTATAGACTATAAAAGCTGCACAAAACTTTCACAGCAAGTCTTCTGCACATTCCCTGGAAACATATAGAGCTTTTCCCTGACACTGGGACTCCAACTTTGTGGTTACTCTTCTGGAGGTTGAGTGAAAGGACTCTGTGTGTATCTCATCATCAATTCAGTGGTAAATGACATTGAAGCCTAATCTATACTGTTTCTTTGTTAGCTGTAATATAGGTACCTCCATATCGTGCACTGTTTTATGCAAACCTACTAGCAGTACTTTGATTTAACCTGTGTAGTAAGTAATAATGTTTAAGACCTTTTGTCTGTTTATCTTCTGTCTATTCAATAAATAACTCATTTTATAATAGACCAAATTTGCCATTTTTAAGACTTTCTGAGCCAGGGCAGTTTAAGTGCAGTCATGTGAATTTAAGCTGCTACTGAAAATATGAACCTAACGCCAGGCTTTGTCTAACACTTGCTCAATCCATAACAGTGCTGGAGTTAGGAAACAGTATAACTATACAATACTGGTCTACAGAGCTACAAATATACATGAAGAATGTATAAAAACAAAAATGACTTTTGCATCAGCATGATCCTTAGTGCCCATTCCCTCAGAGAAATCAATGATGGAAAAAGGAGGCTTGGCAGGGCGACTACAGCTGCCCATGGACATTCAGGTGTAACTGTTCACTATCCCTGGACATCCCTGAAGCTTTTCCTCATGCAGATCACTGTCTTCCAGGATGTCTTCCAATGTTTTTTCTCCAGAGAGGAGAAAACCCACCTCTGAGACTCTTTCTAAGACCACTTTGTCTTTCCAGACTTTACTTCTTTTCTCAGAGCTCTCATTTGCAGCCCCTGGGTTTCTCAGTCCAAATACTCATTGTGCTTAAGTCAACCTCCCAAATGCAGTTCTGTCTCATGTCTCTTAATCTGACAACAGGACTTTTGCTTAGTCCTGTTGTCAAAATTTACCAACATTTTAAGCTGGCTGTAACTAGCAAGGCTTCTTTTTGAAGAGTTCAAAATCTACATTACAGATATTCATTGCCCATCATCCTCTTCACCCTTGACTGTCTGCCACCTTCCAAAGTTCACTGTTTCAGAGTATATCACAATTTTGACAGCTAGGAAAGCACTATCCAGTTGCAAAAGGGTTGACATTATGACAACATAATTAAATTGGACATGCACAAGCAATGAGGCTAACAAAGTGCCAAAGGAAACAACTGATAATATTGCAAGACCAAGCTATCAATTTTTTTTAACAGAATGGCAACTGGAAGATGATCCCAATGACCAGAAAACAGCAAATGTAACATTCACCTTCAAGAAGGCATAACTGGGGAAGTACTGTCCAGTCAATTTTGTCCAAGCACCTAGGATGACCACTGAGGAAATCCTGGAATCCACACCTAGGGTTCTTAAGGACTAGACAGCGTTACAGAGCAGCCACTATGAATTTATAAAGAACAAGTTGCACCTAAGGAAGCTGATATAATTTCAAGATGAGATCTCTTGCTCAGTGGGTATGAGTCATACGGTATGGTATCTATAGCACTCCAATAGCCTGGGGGACAGGTGTCCAGGCAAGAATATAGGGACACTGCCCAATTGGGTCGGGTTGATCTGGCTGGAGAGGAACTTTGCATGACGCATAATAAGACGGGATTCTTTAGGTATGTCAGCCAGAAAGAGGTCAAAGACATCATATTTCCTCCCTGATGAACTGGACTGGCAAATTATTAACAACAAATGAGGAAAAGGCTAAAGTACTCAAAAATGAATTTGTATCAGACTGTCACTCTTGTTTCCCACAACTCTTGACGGGATGGACTGGAGGAAAAAAGTCCCTTCCATTGTAGAAGATCAGGATTGAGAACTCTTGAGGAACCTGAATTTACACAAGCCTGTGCGACCCAGTGATGCAACCCAGAGTCTGGGGGGTTTGGCTGCTGTAGCTGCCAAGCCACTTTCTCTGAGATTTGAACAGTCATTGCCATCAGATCAAGTCCCAGACGACTGGAAAAAGGATAAAATTGTCTCTTTTTTGAAAGGGGTAAAAAGGAGGATCCTGGGAATTAGCATCCTGTCAATCTTGCCTCTGTGTCTGCAAAGACCATTGAAGACAACCTAGAAGCTCTATTTAGGCATGTGGTAGAAGGGAAAGTAATCTGAGACAGCAAGCAGGGTTTCACCAAGGGCATGTCTTGCCTGACCAACCTAGTGGCCTTCTGTAAAGGAGTGACTGACTCCATCAGGGAGGACAAGGGAAAGAATGTTATCTATCTCAACATATGTAAGATGGCATTTGACACAATCCCCCATAATATTCGTCTGTCTAAACTGGAGAGATGGATTTGGTGGACAGAGTATTTGATGTATATGGAATTGTCGGAATGGTCCCATCTGGACATCATTGACCATGTGTTTTAATGTGTGGATGGAGCTCAATGAAGAGTAGGGTCCCTCAGGAGTCTGTATTGAGACACATACTGTTTAAAATCTTGATCAATGATACAGAGTGGAATTTGGTATCATAATGAAGATGCCTTTATTGACTTATTCCATCAACGTAGAAAACATAAACCATATCCAGTCTGAATATAAACCAAAATCAGAACCAAAAATAACTGTTTGATTTCACAGTCTCTGCATATTTATTGATTGATTTTAAATAACCTCATATTCTTATGACAGATTCCATTAATTTCTTTACGGTTAGTAGAAAAAAATGTAAAATGAAACTTCAACAAGAGAAGATATTCTATTGCAGGAAAAATGTTCTTCTTCATTTATACTTACAAAATTCACAGTAGATTGCAATCTGACTCACGTACTGGTGAAGTAGGTCTAGAACTAAATCACACAAATTATGAAGGAACTTGTAACAGGTTGTTGTGTGACACAGTGCTGGATTTTTCCCCAGCCAGCTCCCAGCACTGGGCCCAGAGTGGGCTGACCCCAGAAAGCGACGGAGCACTAGCTGTAGGGCATATGTTCTACAGCACAAGCTGTTCAGTGCCGAGGGCAGGAGTAAGAACGAGGGAGAGGTCTTCTGTATGTGTTCCAAATAAACTTATTCCCCAGACTGTCCAGGGACAAAAAACAGCAGACAAAACTGTGCAGAGACTTTTACACAGAGAAGGGTCTCAGGGGTGGATACAAACATTCATCAATAGGGGAAGGAGTGGAGAGGAGCGTAAGGTGGGGTTTACAAGACATCAACCAATGATGGTACTTGTGAGGGCAACAGTGCAAATCAACCAATAGGGCATGGAGGTCTAGGGGATTTCCAAGCAGGTTGGCTCAGGGACAGAGTGACATCTAGGGAAGGAACATTCTGGAATAAGGTCAGGGTTGGGGTAGGATGGAGAGCTGGGTAGGGGGATACAATTTCAGCTGCACCATCCATACCGGGTGGGGGGGGAACAGAACAAACCACTGGGGGCAAAACCACACCACAACAGCTGTAAAGGAGAGCATCGTTTTGTCTCTTAAGGAAATAGTGGCAATGGCAAAAAATGGTGGCAAGTTTTAGGCAGATTATTTTCTCCTTATATATAACCATAATCTTCAAGTGATCTTTAGATTTTCAGTCTGTATGATGTCCCCCAAAGGGCCACATGTCGCACATTCCATGTCACACTGGGGATTATAATTTCCATCACACATCTTTATTTCATGCACATAGGTGAAGATGCTTGTTATTCATAAGGGCTGGAATATATACTCTTCCTTCTAGAAAATAGCTATGAATCCAAACTGCACACAGTTAACAGCACTCTAAACATCTATAAAAATATAGTGTGTATTTCTGTGAAACTATAGTCTGTCGTCTCTTCAATGCTCCCAAAACAAAAGAAAGTCAGAGGAGAGCTTCCATTCACCAAATTGAGAGAAAATAAATCATTCATAGTTGTGTTTTCTTTTAAAAAAATATAAAAAATAACAATAAAATTTAATATTACTTAATTTAGCAATATATATTGCTCTTCCAAAGAAAAAAGCTACATAGCTCTAAAATAACTCATGTTTAAGCAAGGTAGTTTCCTCTTCAATGAATAAGTTAGATAAAGGTTTAAATCGTGCTTAGTGCTTTAGTTCTTGCATCATCCAGGCAAGCTGGTAGAAAGGTACTTGCACTTTTAAAACTGTGATCCCTAATTACCATGGTCTGCTTTTTTTGCAGTCATCCATAATATTTTTTACAATTGTTGAGTTATCACCAGACTTCCTTAACATTTAACTAACTTTCAGTATTTGCTTCAGATTCCCTGCCTTTATTTAGCATCCTTCTTAAACGGCAAACCCTGAAATATCACATAGCACTTCAGCTTGCACCACATCAAACTAAAAGGTGAAAAAAATAGTTTGCTCTGTGTTAGAGACATTATATATGAATTTCTAAGTGCAGCCAGGTACTCTGCAACAGCATATCACCTCTGGTTCATTTTGGGTTTATGATTTGTTTAAATCCCTTAGGTAATTCTCTGTAAAATGGCTATTACTGACTGTTTCCCCCTCCCATGTTTGTGTTCCCTTAAGCAAGCTACACTTTGTAATTGGTTACAGAGCCTGAAACTTTGCCTGGGCTTGTAATCCTTCACCAGGTAGCTTGATCTGTGAATGTAATCAACAGTCTGCATTTTATCTTTCAGAGTACTAATGAAAAATATTGAATATCAGTACTCACTACACACTTCTGTTTTGATTATGGACCACTGATAATTAGTCTCTGTAAACAGATTCTAGCCAGTGTAATCCATAATGTATTTTGTGCTGCATTCTCCAAGGTGATCTGTCAAACTGTAAAATATGAAACTGGTAAAACCCTGACATAAGTGAAGATATCACATCTCCTTCATCTCCCCTATCCACAAAATATGTTATTTTGACACAGAAAAAAAAAAAAAAAATTGGACTCATCTTCTGCAATGTGTTCTTTTCAACACAGTGTTACTTGCAGCTTTGCTTTCTCACACTTTTTAGATGCATTTCAGTATGTTTTTATTCATTGATATTGGCAAATAAGTTCCAGCATGATTTGGGAACTGATGAGGAACACAGGTTTAGTTTCCCATTTGCTCATTTGCAAATATATACCTTTATTATTCACTTTTGTTGATGTGTGCTCCTCTAAACATGATTCAACAGTGATCAACGATGTTTTGAATCTTAGGTTTAGCTGGTTATATGTGAGTTATGAAATCCAAATATAGATTTGTCTGTGATCAGGAAAAAGATAGAGATTTTTTGCAGCTGTATAACTCTCTCTTCCTCTCACCAAATTCAGGCCAGCACTGTAGATGAGTTGCCTTCCCTCCAATCTTTAGAAAAAAATCAAAATTCTTCTTGGACACTTTCATTATAAACTCAATGAGAATTTCTATAACAATATTTTATGAAAATATTTCTCTGACTGGTAAAAAAAAATAATTATTGGTAAAATTGTTGAAACTGTCAAACAAACAAAAAATGCAGTGAAACGAAGAGTAAAATTAACAGTATCGAAACTTTTTCTTCCTTATTCTTAATGAAAGTGTCCAAGAAGAATTTTGATTTTTTTCTAAAGATTGGAGGGAAGGCAACTCATCTACAGTGCTGGCCTGAATTTGGTGAGAGGAAGTGACCTGAAAAAGGCAGAAGTCCAACGATTTTCCACATGTTGCTTCATATCATCAACACACGTTACAAAATAATTCTGTCTCTTAGAAAGATAAATATGATTTTAAATCTCTGAAAAGGGAGTTAAAAAGTAAATGTCTTGAGCAGCTTCAATGATTTATCTCTGAGTAGCAAGAACCCAATTCTTTATTTCTTCCCTCTGCTGCTGAGCAGTTAGCAATAAAAACCAAACAAACTTCTTGACAGGAAATTATACTTAAACAAAAACCCCAAGAACTCTTTTTCAATAAAGAATACTTACAGAAAACATTTGTCATGACTCATATTTAATATCCAGCCTAGCTTCAGAAGATACTGCAATTAAAAGTGCATTAATGACAATGATTTCTAATTCATAGTATGAGCCTAAGAGAGCATAGCAACTGTTTGAATTGATAGATGATTTTTAACTCTCAAAAGATAACTTTATCTTCAATTAGATAAGGTTTGCAATATTAAAACTAAAGTTAGATAAATGCAAAATAGCTTACAAATACTACTGAAACAACTAAACTTTTATGATATTAATTCTAAGGTATATGATTGCAAAATTGCAAAGAGAAAAATCCAGGAGATAGAATGACATGCAAAATTTTTCCATTTATTACTCATTGTGATGGCAATTTTATAAATGAAATATAGAAATATTTAAAATAATGTGTATAGATGTCCCTTATTAAAACAAATTGGCCATTGTGGGGCAAAAACATTACAAAAAATGACCTACTAAATAGTTAGAAGTTGAAATGAGTAAACAGCCAAAGCTGAACTCTGGGAAGACATATATGAAAGGTCCTACAGAAGGAGATATTCAGATGATGCAATGGACTTTTATAGGACTATAACAAAAAAGTGAGTAGGAGGAGCAAAAATACTTAGGCTGAAATATGATACCATAAAAAATAGTAGCTATGGTTTGTTTGTAGTTTTTTGTACTATGCTAAAATTCATATAGAGAAACATTGAAGAAAGACCATGACCAACCTACAGCCTATACAGACAAGTATATCCAGCTCTTCAAACTAGATGTAAATACTATCATTATTATTATAATAAATAAATAAATAAATAAATAAATAATATTAATAATAATAGTAGTAGTAGTACTTCATATTAACAAAGAGCTCCTGGTCTTGAGGTGTAGGAGTGAGAGTGAATAGAGAAGGAGAACTGTTGAGATTGACTTGAGGTACATCATATGTGAGGTCTGTGAGAGGCATAAATAGCAATAAGAAAGTAAACAATTTATACCCTCAAGAACAGCAGGATAATTCAACTGACAACTTAAAAGGAATATATACAGTAATCATTCTATGTCTCAGAAGTAAAGTCCTTAATTACCTTTAATTATCTTTGAAGGAAAAGGGATTCCAAAATAATACAGGTGTTGCTGTGCTTCATAGATTTCAACCATGAGACATTATACAAAGCATGGTCCTCAAAGAAGGCTGTAAAGGGAAGTTCTCAGTTTGACCACACACAGGACTTCCTAGCAGCCGTACCATAGTCCTACCACCAGAGACTGTCACAGCTAGGATCAAAGTCCTTTCACAGTGGGCAGCTCCAGTGAGCCAAAGGGAACCTCCCTCGATTCCCAACACACCCAGGTCACACAGGATTTCCTTACCAGCTTCACACCAGGTTTCCCTTAGGAGAGCCTCAGATGTCCTGTTCCATGGAGCAATTCATTCAGGGTTCAGTAACACAGGAACTGCTCGAGCTGGTTCCTGGGCTTTCGTACCCTCATAGTCCAAGGGAAAAACTATCACTGCTCCCCCTGAGCCATCAGTTCCTGCTGTGCCTCAGTGTCTGGCCCCCTGGCTGGTGTTACAGGTCCCAGTGCCCTTTGTAGGGCCAAGGTTTTGCAGTTCCTGGCCTCTTGCCTTGGGCTCCCACTCAGAACTGAACCTGCAGCTCCCAGTGCAGCTGCTGCCTGAGCTGCCTGCATTGAATGTGTTCCTCAACAAGACATTCCAGCGTAAGTGTTCCCCCCCACCAGTTCTGCATAGTAGATATTAATCTTCTGAATTTTTAAGATCAGTGGTATTGGTGGTTAAGTGCCCTCTGTCTCCAAATACTTCCCTGTCTGCACTGGTGAGGTTTAGTACAGTCGAAAAAATGACACTCAGTTCCACATTTAAAGCTTCTTCAGTTATTTGATGATGGAAGAGGTTTTGGACAAAATAACAGTTAGACTAGTAGATATGAACTTATAGTTAAGAAGCACTGCTGCCTTCATTGACTTTATTTACAAACAATAATTACATAAGAATATAAAAATAAGTATATTCACAATATTTATTTAATTTTTGTGTGACCATTTACAAAAACATAAAAAGTTTTGCATTTAGCTATGTTGGAGAGCATGAAATAGAAGCCTCTCTGAGACTCTCAGAGAGAGAAAAGAATGCAGGGACTGAATTAAAGCCTTTAGAGAAATCAAAATATAAAGCCACATAGACAAGTGTAAGTTTTAGTTTTAAGTAAGTTAAAGTTAAGTAAGTAGAAATACATTTAAGTGCCTTAAGAAAGTAAAATGCCCTAAAGCATTCTTAGAGAAAACAGAGAGAACCATTTATGTGGATAGATAAAACTATATGCATAAATATGTGTAAGAACTGGCACTGTTTTTTGTACTTTAGAATTGAATGTTAATAGGTGTAAAAAGAATGTTTTAGAATTGTGTTTTCAGCTAATTAGATTATTTATGAACAAAAAGCCCACTGCATTGCGCTGCTCTCTCGCTCTTTCTCTCACTCATGCTCATTCACACAGACACTTGAAGAAGAAGAAGAAGAAGAAGAAGAAAGAAGAAGAAGAAGAAGAAGAAGAAGAAGAAGAAGAAGAAAGAAGAAGAAGAAAGAAGAAGAAAGAAGAAGAAAGAAGAGGAAGAAGAAAGAAGAAGAAAGAAGAAGAAAGAAGAAGAAGAAGAAGAAAGAAGAAGAAAGAAGAAGAAGAAAGAAGAAAGAAGAAAGGAGAAGAAGAAGAAGAAGAAGAAGAAGAAAGAAGAAGAAAGAAGAAGAAAAGAAGAAGAAAAGGAGAAGAAGAAAGGCTGCACGAGTGCCGTTGCTTTGCTTGGGACTTTATGCCAGAGAAAGCTGTGGGGGCTCCTGCTCGGGACATAGCCAAAAGCTTTAGCATGGACTTTTAGCATTTTGCACTCTCGCCTTCGAGACTGATGTATTCACGCAATAAACAACTTTCCAGCAACCAACCACTGCTCTCATCTCTTTGAAGACCCAGACCCATAAAAAACTTGACATAGCTAACAACTAAAAAAGTTGTTTCTGAACCTCTGAATCTTAAGGGTCTAACGCACATTTAAATAGTTGTAGAGGAAAACTCACTATTTATTGAAGTCACATCTATTAAAATTTTCACTGAAATTTTGAGGTGAAATTTCTTGGTCTTTTTTGGTCTTTTTAAAGCTTTCCTCTTTTTCCTCTATTTGCAAATACATATATTTCCTTACTCTGCTTAATTAAGCAAGGCAGAAAGTACCACTGATGCTACATCTAATAGTTAGTAACGAAAGCAATAATTAGGTTTTTGGGGTGTAACAAGAAAGAATCTTAAAAAAATATAGAATAACATTATTAGAGATTGTAAAAAGGATTAGTCAAAAGGAAAAGTTAAACTAAACAAATCAGCCTTCAAAAATAAACCATAAATGCCCTTATTTACAGCTGTTCCAGCAAAGCTGCTGGCTACCAATGGTCTAAGTGAAACCAGACCGAGACCCTGACTGCTGTCAGAAAGGCAGCTTCAGCAAAAAAAAAATAGTGGGTTTTTGGTTGTTTTTTTGTTTTTTTTTTTTTTTTCCAGCCAGCCCTTCTAGGCAAAAGAGAATAATGGCTGTGAATGGATTAAGAGTTTACAAAAGTGTATCATTTACACTCAGGAATGTTTCTGATCTCACTCCTTGACTGCCAGTTTTCCTCTAGGGCTTTCGTTCAAGAGGAGGATCCATAGTGAGAATAAAACATTGTCCCACAGGGGGCAAATTGCTACAGAAGTACAACAGAAACCCCCACTTAGCTGCCAAAAAAAAAAAATCCTGTCTACTTCTTATAGACAAATGAAATACAAAGAAAGAAAAGCATTAAAAAAGAGTGTATTTTAGATCCCAGTATGATAATTTAAGGATCCATACTTATGCTATCTCCATAAAATGGCAGGATTTATACAAGCTTTAACTTTTACGCAATGGTCTTATTAAGTGTACTATCTACTTAAAACTGCTGTGCCAGTAAGATTGAATATTATATGCCTGCTGTGTTGATATACAGATTAAAGTTGGGCATTATTTTGATTGCAGTTCAGTAGGGAGTTATCTTGCAAAGGATATTCTTGTTTTAGAAAATTATCAAAATATCACAAAAAGCACATCTTTTTGTCTAAATGAACAGGATGATTCTAAAAAGTAGTTCATACAAATAAGCAAGACTCCTGTGGTCCGAATCTGATTTTGTGATTTAAAAATCAGATAAGTGTGATGATATTAAAAATGATCACATTACTACATTTCATAATCAGTCCTATGTTGCTACTACTGACTTGGTGTACTGGCAACTAGGCATATTCCATAGCAACGATATCAGCAATGGAGAGCCTTAACAGGTAATGGCTTTCAAGTGTAGCCTGAAATCAGGCTAAGCAATAGGACAAGAATCAGTGGGTGGACACATGCACAGGAAACTCCACCTGAACACAAGGAAAAGCTTTCTAATACACAGGTGACCATGTACTGAACAGGTTTTCCTGAAAGATTGTCACATCTCCCTCACTGGAGATATTTAAGAACTGTTTGGATGAAATCCTGTGCCAAGTGCTCTGGGGATGATCCTGCTTGAGCAGGGAGGTTGGACCACATGACCCACACTGGTCCCTTCCACCATGATCCATTCTGTGCTTCTGTAAAAGATTCTAGTACTCTCCCTTGACTGTTTCTGATGTAGAAGTTTTCTTTCATAATGAGATAATTAATCAGGTCTCTAACAAAAACCACACTTTTAAAGTTCCTTTATAATCATAAACTCTTCGTCTATCCCCTGCACCCTAAAACTCTTAATCCTCTCACTGACCAGTTTCTTGCTGATACAAATTAAAATATAATAAAAACCAATCTACTTTTAAATTCTCTTTTAAATTCTCTGCTATGAGTATTGCTAGAAATACACTGATATTTAGGGGAATCAGCAGAGAATTCCCTCAGCATGGAAAGTTCTCACCCCTGTTTCAGTTCCAGCCGGCAGAAGAAGGAATGAGCCCTTGCCTCCGTTACATCATAACTAATACAGATACTTTGGAGGAAAACTCCAGTTAGCAGAGAACCCCAGGAGAAAACAGCATGTGCCAGAGAATGGTGGAGGCTTAAAGAAGACCCTCACACATTGCTTTTCTCCTTTATTTCTGCCCACTGGCTGAGCCTTGGCAAAACCTAGCTTGGGCAATGAGGCTTCACAAACATCTGTGTACTTCCAGATGTTCCTCAGTTTTAGCAATCAGAGTCAGGAAGCAAAAAAAGTTAGTAAATTAGGACACAATTAACTCCTGATAATACACGGAAAATGAAGTAGCTCAGTTTGCTTCTCACTTAAAGCACTTCTCCTTTTTAATCCTTTCATACACCTCACACATGCAAACTTAGGGTGGTCTCTGCATGTTGGCTTTCCATAGGAAAGCGAGTAGATAACTACTTTTGCTCATAGAAGTGCTTATTATCAGGTTTGCCGCTGTTACAGGGACCATGCAGTAGAGTATGGAGGTTAAAATGAAATTAAAAGTAGACTAGAATTTCACAAGTAATAGAACCTTTGCAGTGAAATACTGCTAAACTAAGTAAACACTGGCATAAAGACAATAAAAAGACTTGTTTCAGTAAAATCAATCAAGTTATAATTAGAACACCACTAAATGTTAAGTTTTTGTATTTAACTAGGAGAATCTTTGCCAGCTTAAGGTTAAATTAAGTGAATTTTCATAAACTTGTCTGTAGCACAGAAGATATTTTGTACTTTTAATACATTCTTAACTTAGCTACAAAAACCCTCTTAGCCACACAAACTGTTGACATTTTCCAATTTACTTGTCACTGTACTCTCTAGAGCAGAAAAAGAGATTCATGTTATGGAAGAAATAAGAGATGAATGAAATAGTATTAAAAAGAAGATGGTGGTATACTTCACACAAGAAAAATATGATTTAACGCAATGTTTTGTTTTGTTTATTATACTTTATTGGAATTAGACGTCTTTTTGGCAATAATAAGAGTAGGACGTGTCTAATAATATGTATACCAGAAAAGCAGGAAAAATTCAGCAAACTGTGCTGCTGTGAAAAATATTTATATTAGTGGAACATTTTCATGGCTTTTTGAATCTTGGTGAGCTGTTTCCCTAAAATACAATAAATTAAATATACCTATACTCACCAAATGTGTGAGGACTACTTATTAAGTCTGAGGCAAACACAACTGGTTCTCAGGAAAATGCTGGTATTTGAGTTGTGAATAATAGTCATTGATAGGAATAATAAATAAGAAAGTTTTACATTCTTTGCAGTTTATTAGATTTTTGGATGCTTTGTGAAAATGGGGTAATAAGACAGCTGAAAAATAAAATTACTCCTTATTTGCTTGCAGAATTATGTTCTTTTATAGAGCTTGGAGTTCAAAAGTTCTAAATTGTTTCTTCTTGTAAAAATTAAAATTTTCAAAAGTTTTCTTTTATATTTAAATCAACCAAATAGCTAAGATGAATTTATGAATTATATTTCATAAATATCTTTTTCAAATCAGGATTTACTTCCAGACTTTCCTTCTCAAAACATCAGCACAAAAATAGTGATGTCATTGGAACGTTCTTTCAGATATTCAACTTCAGGCTGTTTGCTTTGAAGATTTCAGACCAGACAGGATGATTCAAATTTCATTTCTAGTCTATGTGAAAAGTGAAGCTCACTTTTTTGGTTTCAAATAACAGAAGAAAAGCCACCATAACTGACAACATCACCATCATCATTATCATCATCATCGTCATCATCATCATCATCATCATCATCATCAAATAACAACAACAACAACTGCAATAATAGTTGTAATTTAAAATAACAGTAAAAAAGTAAAAATAACAGTAATTTGTGTCTTTTATCTTCCATACAGACACTATGATCATCTGTTGTTCATTTGGCAGGTGTCAGAAAACACCCAATGTGAAAACTCATGACATGCTGTCCATCTTGGGTGGAGCCATGGCTGGGCTCTTGTACTGCCCAAGGTGTATGCTGTGAAGGCATTTTTAGTAAATACCTACTTTATTCCTTTAGCACTGTCTAGCCTCTGTTCCAAGTAACCTCTCAAGACATCACACCTATGTCACAGTCTTTTGCAAAAGATGTAAAAAGAATATATCTCTTTAGATTCCTTTAAGCTTTGGCATCTTTCTTAATTATTGTAGAAACACAGGAATACTAAGCACAATATACCTAGTGTAAAAACTATGATGTTCTACACATGATTTTATCAACTGACATTAAACTACCCTTGAAAACATATGTTTAAAAATAGTCTTAATAATTCTTAAAAAGAAGTTTGCTTCACATATTACTAGCCCCTTGTCTCCCCTTCCTGCTGCCCATTCCCTGCTTTTCCCCTTCCCTTTCGAGGCTGTTTCTTTTTTGTGTGTGTGTTTTTGGTTTTTTTTTTTTGGGGGGGGGTTTGTTTGGGTTTTTTTTTTTTGGGTGGTTGGTTTTTTTTGGGGGGGGGTTGGTTTGTTTTTTTTTTTTCCCTTTCCCATCTCAATTCTGTTGTGCTCAGAACTGCAAAATCTTCTATATTTAGAGATAGCCCAGTTTATGTATCTACAAAAATGCCTGACCTGGTTTGGGCCATATGTCTATATTAATCAACATTTCAATTTCCTTTGAATACAGAAAAGACCAGAAAAAACTTTTGAAACCTGTGTTAATTGGTTTTTACTTTAAATAATTTAAAATGGGAATGACAAAGTAGAAAGGACTCTACTATAATTCTGAAATATATCTGCTTTTTCATGTAAACTTTCATGGCATTGCATAATATTAAATCATTAGGAGATACATGAATTTTTCAGTGAACCAGATGGAAATGTCAGAGTATTTTAGAATTCAAGAAATTTTCTGGAGTTGAGAATGATTGGAAAAAGAAATGTATTGGCTAAACAGGAAAAGGTAGATGATTGCATATGTTTGATGCTTGCATAGAAATCTCTAGAGTTCACAGATCTGGTCATTTATGGTGTCTCAGAGATGCTGTCTCAAAATGAGAAGAAACATAGAAAAAGCCTCAGTGACCTTCAACTTCTCTATCCCATAGCAATACATTTTAAGCATTTACCCTTCCTGGTTAGTTCCAATGGTTTTGACAGCTGAGAATTCCTGACAAGATTGTATCAGAGACAACGTAAAAAAGCAGCAGTTACAGTCGACAAAAGTTACCTCATTGTCATGCAGAGCCTAATTAGAAGATTAGGTTTAGCAAAAGGCAAACAAAGCCCAGGCAGAAAAAGGACAGCTCTGCGTGAAATTGCTTTTCTTGGCTCAGAAAGTTCTCTGATCATGGATGGAGATGGTGACACTCTGAAAACCAGCAGTAGCATTAGAGGGACTTTTCTCAGTGGCAAAACAAATGATATGCTCTTCACCTGAAGTGCCTTTGCTTGGTGATATTATAATTGAGTTTTCTTCATAGAGTGATGACTAGATTTAAAGTCCCCAACTATTATTAGGGAAAATTCGAGTAATGAAGAAGTTAGACCCTGTAAGTTTTCCAGAGTGAGACTGTCTTCCTGAAAGATGGTACAAAGGAAAAAAAGCCCCATGACAGAGAACTTTTACAGTTTACTCAATTTACAGTTGTAGTTTACTTGTAAATAGCCAGGACAAAGGCATATTAGACTCATCTATTAGATTTTTAGAAGCTGTAAATGTGAGTCTTCCTGTGGCTCTGTAAAAAGCCCTATGGGATAATTTGGTGAGCATGGATGAGTCACAATGTTTTCGATGCACTGCAGTGTGGGATGATATTCTCTCCGGAAGAAAAGAATGATTTTAAATCAAAGAATTAGAGAATAGTAAAAATTTAATAATTTGGAGGATTTGTATTGAAAAAGAATGCTATTCATATTAGTGCACTTCCATTCTTTTCTTCTGAGGAGACTGTACATCTTGTTACACAATCTCAGAGGGTATTCAGTTGCTGTTTGGAACTAGAATAAACATAGCAGCATTTTTCAATAGAAAACAGTGAAACCGTAACTGTTTGGCATTTGGAGTGATGAGTTTAAAAAGGGATCAGCATATGTGCAAGTATGACGATTTTTCAGTGAGGTACTGACAATATGAATCTTTGACACATGATATCATAAGAACATGTATTACTCAAAGTTTCTCATCCAGCATTGGAGGCACACCCAGAGAAGGCAAGTTCACCATTTTCTTAACAGTGGTAGGAGCATGGCTGTAATATGGAATTAAACTGGTATAAGTGATACTGTTTTCCCCAGAATATGTGTGCACTGTCAATGTAATGAAGTAGCTGAAATAGGCACTAAATACCATAGAGATTCATCACTGCAGCTCCAAGCAGTCAACAAACCCAGAGAGAATAAGATGTGTGGAAGAAATAGTATCATGAAATGGATCAGAAGAAAAGAGGAAAAACAAGGTTTGATGGAAAAGTAGATAGATGATGAATGCTAAGGAACCTGCAAGCAACTGCTGTACTTCGCTGGTTTGAAATTGGAACAGCAAAACCAAAGGAACTATTGAGTGTATGAAAGTTAACCACTATAGATTGTTATATTTTTCTAAATGTTTGGTAGTATTTGAGACTGACCAAATTGGAACAGCATTTAAAAAACTATTAATAAAAGTAGTTTAACAAAATAGAGTCACAAAGCTGCATGTAAAAGGCTTCCATATCAATCTGGAAATTGGTACTCAAAGATTCAAGATGGAAAAATTTGTCAGAAATATTTGACAGCTATGCAAATCTCCGTATTTCTGATATATGATATAATGTTTCTGATATAATAACATGATATAATATTTCTGATATAAACATGATATAATGTTTTAGCATTGAGTAAGCAAAAATTTGGTCTGATCCCTGATAAAAAGGTAGAATTTAACTTGTACTTATCTTTAAATACATATTAGTACACTTTATTAGTGTACTATATATTAGTATATATTAGTAAATACATTAGTAAACATGACCAATGTCATGGATTTTTAATTATTCTTTTCTACCAAAGTAGAAACAAAAAATAAAAAGCTTGTTACTATGCTTTCTGCTATCTATTTCACCATTTGTCTCCCCTAGAATTAGAAATTACTTTAAAAATATATTTTCTCAATCAGCAGATACAACATATATAATCAAAACTTTGAAACGTGTATTTTCATATTTCTATTATTTTTATTATATAAGTAGATATATAGTTTAAATTGTAGCTATCATTCACACCCGTAACCACATTATTACCATATTAACCTAATTAACTTTTTTTTCCTAGAATATTCCAATTTAGTGTTACTATTACTTGATTTGGGGTCATACTCATTGCTATGATAAAATTAAAGACTTCATGTTTGTAATACAGCACTAATGTATGGAAATGTATGATGCACTAATACATGGAAATTTTAGCACACTTGGACTAATAAAACCATGTACATTACTACTTTAAAGATTAAAAACTTAGCACAAAAGTAACTAGCATAAATAGTTTTCAAGGTTTTACAAATGAAATTCTGAAGGAATTTAGCATGGATCAAAGAGTCTTTTACTGGAGTGAGCCACAAAGTCATAATGCTAGCCTGTAAAGGCCTTGTAAAAACTCAGATCTAGTGTTTAGCTGTATGTTGTAATCAGAAAAAAACTAACCATTAAAAACAATACATTTCAAATGTAGATAATCAAGGAAATTCAGAATACTTTGCACAATAAGTGAATTTCCATTCTATAATGAATCAGTGTAAAAAAAAGTACAGATGGGTTCCTATTTCAAGTAACTTGTACTACATAACAAGAGGAGAATAAAAGTGGGGGAAATGTTAGAGCTAGTCGATCAGCCTAATCCTATTGAACTAAAAAACCTAATTACAATGTGCTAATTGTGCTAAACAGAGCAAGCAAGACAGAAAGGTTTTCAAAAGGCAATTTTTACAGAGACAAACTATGGACATGGCTTCCAGTTTTCACTCTCCTTACTCTGAAGGTCTATGTGAATCTCACATTTTAAGTTATACCTGAGAATAGGAAGAAAATTCTAGGAGATATGTTTCACTTTCGTTTAAAGAACAAGGGCTATGTTGTATTTCTGAAACATGGAGCTGAATTAGTCATTTGAAATACTGCAGGTTTTAAATAATGAGCAATTAATTAGCTTAACTACAAAGGCAGAACTTGTGAAAATAGAAATTGCTGCTTCATATAATATTCAAGATAGATATAAACTAGTATCATACCTCTGAGAGCAGACAGGGTTTTGGATGGGATTGAAGGAAGTACAGGGTAAATGCTTATGGGATTACTTGTTACAGTTGCATGGATACCTCAGCACGGCTGGAATTCATCACTCTCAAGTAAAACAGTTCTGAATTTCTCTGATCTCCCTCACCCATTCCAGTTAATTCAACTGTTGATGTTTTCATCTCTAAAACGATCTGCAGTCTTTGATTGTGACCCCAATAAGCTCTCAGCCACAGTGATCCCTAGTGCAAATGAATCAGTTTCACAAGGTTTTTTTCATACATGTGTAGAAAGATATTTCTTTTCCCTGTTTGAAAGACATAGGCCTTCACTTCTTCAGTGTATCACTTTGTCGACTGAAAAGAGCATTTTGAAGAAGCAGCCAATTAAGTGCTTTTCTGACTAAGCAGCAAACTTAAATGGTACTAGACAGATACAATTTGATAATACTATCCATCGTCCCTTACCTTATTTCTACAAAAAGTTCAAGAGAACACGCCACCAAAACATCAGCATTGCACATTGGTCAGAAGTTATTCTCAGGCTTAAAAGCACTTGCATTCTCTTGAAGGGGTCAAATGAAGAGTTAAAATTACTACAACTTACAGTGTTGAACAGATTCTCTTCTGCTCATAAGTTGTGATTATTTTGCACTTCAGTGAAATGGACAGGAAGTTCATTTTGCTAGTTATGTTCCCAGGGTATCTTAATTGTTTCTTCTTGTAAAAATTAAAATTTTCCAAAGTTTTCTTTTATATTTAAATCAACCAAACAGCTAAGATTATTTTTTAATCTGGCAAATATTCCCCAGAAAAGATGCAGTAAAAACTTTTGAAAGTTTGGTTAGTTTTTTTCTTTTCCTTACAGGTATTAAATTCAGAGCCATTTAAAACACTTGACTGGGTTAAAAATGGAATTTAGATATTCAATATAAGAACAATATGCTAAAACTAGATCATCATTATCTTGAAAATGGTAAAGTTTAGGGAGTTTTCTTAGGTTTTGTGGGTTCTTTTTAGGTACTATGAATTAGCATTTTTTTCTTTGTAGTACTTTCATCTAAAAGGAGATGAAATTTTTCAAAAGGATTTAATTAAATTCCTCTTCATCTCTAAACAGATACATTATCTTGAGAAAGAAGGTCATATCAGAACAAGCGGTTCTGATTAGGTCTAATCAAGTATTTCTAACATTTTGAAATGTCAAATGGGTATCAGAGTGAAGAAGTGTATAAATATTGTGGATTACTTAAACAAATCTAACTTAAAAAAAAAAAAAAGTCAGTTGCTCTCTGAAAACCTACAGACTGATATAAGATGAATGCATTTATTTCCAGACCAGGACTTTACTTTCAACTAACGACAATTCTTGCAGACATAAAGCCTAGAAAACACACACTGAAGAAAAATGTTATGCTGGTTTTCTTGAATTCTTGAAAAAAAAAAGCATTCTTAATTCAAGTCATTGTAAAGTTCTTCATTTTGACTAAAAATAGGGTATTGAAAATAATGATGTTAAAGTCGAGTGCCTGTGGGTAAGAATTAACGGCAAGGCTGACATCTTACTGAGAGTCTGTTGTCCTCCACCCAGCCAGGAAGAAGAGGACAATTTATTCTATAAGCAGTTTGGAAAAGGTTTCATGACCACCAGCCCTTGTTCTTGTAGGTGACTTTAACCTGCCAGACATCTGCTGGGAACTTAATACAGTAGATAAGAGGCAGTCCAGGAAGTTTTTAGGGTGTGTGGAGGACAACTTCTTGTCTCAGCTGGTGAGTGAGCCCACCAGAGGAGGGTCTAGTTTAGATCTGTTTTTTGTAAATAGAGATGGGCTGCTGGGAGATGGTGTGGTTGGAGGCTGCTTGGGGCACAGTGATCATGAAATTATAGAGTTCTTGGTATTTGGTGAAATCAGGAGGAACATCAATAAGACTTTTACATTGGACTTCCAAAGGGCAGACTTTGGCCTATTAAGGAGACTTATTCAGAGAATTCCTTGGGAAGCTTTTTACCTTTAAAAACAAGGGAGTCCAGGAAAGGTGGATTTCAAGGAAAAACAGATCTTGAGGGCACAGGAGCAGGTTTTTCCTGTGTGCTGAAATATGAGTGGAGGAGGCAAACATCAAGCCTGGATGAGCAACAAGGTTTTTAGGAATAAAAAGAGGATGTATCATCTTTCAAAGAAGGGTCAGATCTCTCAGGAAATATTTAAGGGGGTTGCTAGGGCATATAGGAAAAATTAGGGAGGCCAAAGTTCAGTTCAAACTTAACTTGGCAGCTTTTGTAAAGGACAATAAAAAGTGTTTTTACAGACATGTTAATGGCAAAAGGAAGGGTAAGACCAACATTTGTTCTCTACTGGACGAGGGAGGGAACTTAGTAACTGTGGATGAGGAGAAGGTGGAAGTGCTTAATGCCTTCTTTACCTCAGTTTTTAGTGGGGAAATGGCTTGTCCTCAGGATAACTGTCCTCTTGGGTTTGCAGATGGTGTCAGGGAGCAGAATGGTCCCCCCATTACCCAGGAGGAGGCAGTCAGAGAACTGCTCAGATGCTTGGATATTCATAAATCTATGGAACTAGATGGGATCAATCCCACGGTGATGAGGGAGCTCATCCCAGAATGATGAGTGTGCCAAGTTGCTCTCCATCATTTCCCAACACTCTTGGCTCACTGGGGAGGTTCCAGGTGACCGGAAGCTGGCAAATGTGACAGCCATTCACAAAAAGGGTGGGAAGGAGGTTCCTGGTAATTATAGGCAGTTAGCCTGACCTCAGTGCCTGGTAAGGTTATGGAACAGTTTATACTGAGTGTCATCATGCAGCAGTTACAGGATGGCCAGGGTATCAGACCCAGCCAGCATGGGTTTGGGAGGGGTAGGTTGTGTTTGACCAACCTTTTACGACCAGGTAACCAGCCTGGTGGATGCAGGAAAGGCTGTGTGTGTACCTGACCTTCAGCAAGGCCTTGGACACTGTCTCCCACAGCACACTCCTGTTAAAGCTGGCAGCCTGTGGCTTGGACAGGAACACTCTGTGCTGGGTTAGGAACTGGCTGGATGGCCGGGCCCAGAGAGTGGTGGTGAGCAGTGCTGCATCCAGCTGGGGGCCAGGCATCAGTGGTGTCCACAGGGATTTGTGCTGGGACCAGTTCTGTTTAACATCTTTATTGGTGACACAGATGAGGGTATTGATTCTTGTTGTGGCCTGTATTTGTTTCATTTAACTGCCTTATTATTAAAGTTTTAATGTTAATGGTTTTTTCTTATGTTCCCCCATGTTCTCTCTGAGCTGGTTTATTCCTGAAGTTGTATCCTCCCCTAAGTTACTTTGTATGGAATTTTCCCACCCCTTGTTCCAGCTCCTTCGCTATCAATCACTGTTACCCTGCCCCTTGTTCTGTCACTCCATCCCATAACCAAACCTTTGAGTATACCTCCCACTGGGTATTCCTGGGTGTTTCCTAAAGCTGCACACCTGGTTGGACCCTGTGCCCTGCCCTCTGCTCCCACTTGCCCCAGTTGGCCCCAAAGAAATGCTGTAACCCCTTCACTTTGCCCCTGCTGATCCCTCACTGCTTTGTGTTTTGTTCTCACCCCTTGCTGTTTTGCTGGATAAAATCCCAAGCGCAGCAGTGCTCAGTGCTCTTTGATCCTGACCCCTTCAAGGAGAATAAACCTCCTGTTGGAACCTCAGAACTGAAGAGCCTCCTCCTTCTCCTTTACCCAGCCCCTGACTGCAGCGAGAAACCTTCCACTGTAGAGCGAGTGGCTCTAAAGGTTCATCTGTCAGCACAAACCCCACGCTGCAGTTGTTCCCCACACGTGGCACAGAACCAGTGTTCTTCGAGCTAGCCCAGGCTCCAGTGGGCTGCATCAATTTGTTCATTAGTAAATTTGCAGATGGCACTAAGCTGGGAGTGTGTGTCAATCTGTTGGTAGGTAGGAGGGCTCTGCAGAGAGACCTGGATTGGTTGGATGGATGGGCAGAGTCCAACAGGATGAGGTTTAATAAGTCCAAGTGCCAGGTCCTGCATTTTGGCCACAGCAACCCCCTGCAATGTTGCAGGCTGGGGATGGTGTGGCTGGACAGTGCCCAGGCAGAAAGGGACCTGGGGGTGCTGGTGACAGCCGGCTGGACACGAGCCAGCAGAGTGTCCTGGTGGCCAAGAAGGCCAATGGATCAGGAATGGTGTGGCCAGCAGGAGCAGAGAGGTCATTCTGCCCCTGTACTGGGCACTGGTGAGGCCACACCTTGAGTGCTGTGTCCAGCTCTGGGAGTTGGTCTCTTTCACCAGGCAGCAACTAATAGAACAAGAGGACACAGTCTCAAGCTGTGTCAAGGGAGATATAGGTTGGATATTAAGAAATATTTTTTTTTACAGAAAGTGTGATAAAGTACTGGAATGGTCTGCTCAGGGAGGTGGTAGAGTCATCATCCCTGGATGTGTTTAAAGAAAGTCTGGATGTGGCACTTGGTGCCATGGTTTGGTTGAGATGTTATGGCATGGGTTGGACTCGATGATCTTGAAGCTCTCATCCAACTGTGTGATTCTGTGTGAATCACAGAAAGAAAAAAAGAAAAACTGCTGAAGCATCTTCTATGCATATATGAAGTGTTTGTAAACAAAACTATGCAAATGTTGCACCATAATGGCCTAGTGTATTAAAAAAAGCAATAGAAAATTTAGCCCTGGCTGTTTACTTTTTTAAAGACTAAACAATCATCATTCACAGTGGGTTTCCTTTTCTGTTTGTTTTTGTGTCCTTCTGTAAGAGTGAAGTACATATTGACGACTGCCTGGAATCTTGTTAAAGCACTGTATTACTTTTGTACCTCTTGTACTTAATTCAGTTTTGTATCATTCCTGGCACGTCTCGATTAGAGCACTCAACCCACACCAAAGTTTATATGTCTAAGCACATATACTTATTCTTGAACTCCTTGTCATCTGGGTAGTTCTTCAGATCCTGCGTCATATACCTGGATACCTTTCAGAGTTTCCACATTTAGGCTGAGACACTGTCTTAAATTCAAATTATTAAATAAACAAGATTTTGAAAGATAATGTTTTTCTTAAAAGTCACTGGGGATACAACTTCAGAGCTGGGAATAAAATTTATAGCAGCTAGCTTTCAGGCCTGTGTATAAAATCTAAGACATACCTGTAAGAAAGAAAAAAGATGTGAAATGTTAGCTAATCATAACACTCTTGACTGAAATTAAAACTATATTATTATATATTATTTTACTATTATTCTAAATTAATATTATATTTTTTAAGATTATTAGAGAGAAATGTTTGATGGGTTTTTTTTTTTTAGTTTACTTTTTGTTTGGTTTGTTGTTTGTTTGCTTTTTTTTAAGTAGTGCAGTAGTTTTTTATTACTTGGGAGTATTAGAACATACTGAGTTTTAAATTTCTGGGGCTCAAACCTGAGAACTGGGGCTCAAATCTGAAGAACACTAAAACAACAACAAGAAGAAGAAATCAGGAAAGAAAAGACTGCTTTAAAATACATGGTATCTACATAAACAACTCCTGAGACAGCTGAGCAGAAAACTAATATGAAACTCTCTCATAAGGCATAGATCTGTATGTGTGACACAAACACAGCAATGGATTGGTGGTTTTCAGGTTAGTTTCTTGACGTTTATAAAAAAGAAATCAAGTGTCACATTTAAAAAGGAATGAAGAACTAGTCATGTTCAAAGAACTAGTCGTGAACGAAGAACTAGTCATGTGAACTGGGTACCAGTTCACCAGAGCTCCTATTCTGTATTTGAAATTGTACAGCAGAGGAATGCTCTGGAAGATAGAGCTGTTAACAGTCTGCTATTGAGTTCAGTTCTTAGGCCTCAACTCATTTGGCAAGAAGTATTAAAAAAAAAAAAAAAAAAAAAAACAGAAAGTAAAAACAATCAAAAAAATGCTGACAGAAAAAGTTTGTTTTTAAAAATCTAGATTTTTTTAAATATATATAGAAAATTGTAAAAAAATAAGGAAATGAACTTCCAGCAACGAGGGATCTGATTTTATTTATAACTTCAGCTCCTTCTGGAAGAAAGCTGCTGAAGACAAGACAGGAATTAACAGAAAAAGTGACATGGTCAGGAAGCCCAGAAATTATTTTGAATCTGTCAGAATTCTGAAGTCAAGTTGATATTTTACTGTGGATCTAAGATGATGATATTGGTAAAAGAAGAGCATGAGGAGACACACATAGGCAGGTGTAAGAAGAAAACTCTCGTAGCACCCTGTTGAAAAGAACAGTTGAATCAGAAGTTATGCATATTGTTCTTATGGTGTTATCCTATGTTCCTCTGATGTTATCCTATGGTGTTTACACAATGGACACCAAAAAAAAAAGTATTATAACCAGATCTGTGACAATTTGTTTGCCATTCTGTCCCTTAAGGAAGCTAACTGTGCTGTATTGAGCTAGTAGCATCATCCAAAAAATGAAGTGATTAGGATAGGACTCATGAGAGGCTGAATTGTTTACCCCCTAGCTGGGTTTGTCCCAGAGGTGGAATAAACTACAGGTCTGGTATGTTTTTCATAATTTTTAACTGCAATCAATAATTGCTATAATCAGTATTTGTAAACATTTTCTTTCAAAGAGAGTTAGTTAAGATTTGCATTGGAATAAAAATATTTACAGAAAGCACTTATGGCCTAGGTCAGTACTAGAAAGTGGATGAAATTGTCTAGTTGAAATGGTATTGAATGTGAAGTATTGGTAGTTGAAGATTTGAAGTATTTTCATAACAATAGAGAAACCAAAAGATTATAAGGCCCATTATTCTAAATTTCTTCAATATTCTTAATTAAATATAAAATGTTTTAATCCTTTATAGGTCAATCATCACATTCTTGGGGTAGATCTTGGTCAATGCATGACAAAAATACAGCACTTAATTGGCACATTTCTAAAGTTCTGCTGTCTGTGTAAACATACGAGCCATGTTTCAATACCAAAAGAAATGTTATGTGAATCTTTTGGCTTGTGACATAATTTTCAGCAGACAGAAACACATATCTATTAGAACATACGATGTTGCAGTCTATTTCTCAGTATAAAAAACATAGAACAGAATATGAGCCAGGCATGAACACATGAACACCCATATCACTAAGATATGGGAATAGAGAACTTTCTGCATAGTATTTGTGGGTTTTTTAGTAGTGAGGCTTATATAGAAATAGAAAAACAGCAATTTACATGCATCCAAGAGATATCTGGACGCTGTGTCAACCCCCTACTGGAAGATGAATATTAAAATCAGTGTACAGTCAGGGATAACCTATGTGGAACATATTTTCATATTCAAGGGAAAGGATTGTTATGCAAATGAAGCTACACTAAGTCAAAATGAAGCATCCTATGGGACTCTTTTATGCAACAAAATTAGAGACTTGGAAAGACTCAAGAACACCTAACAAAGATATTATGTATTCTAGTCATTTGAAAACAATGCAAAAATGTTCATCCCCAAAGGCACTCTGTCAATATAGAGTAGAAAGCAGGGAGATCTGAGCTGAGTCCTCCATTCTAATCAGCACCTTTCAGGATCACATGTGCCATTTCTCCAAGTGTTTTTTTACCTTATCAGTTCAGTACGTAATGCATGTACAGTTCTTCTTCATACAAAAAAAAGCTTTGTCTTACAGACAAGGCATAAACATAAAATTAAAGACATAAACTGTTGGTTTAAATGTAAATATAGCTGAAGTAATTTTAACAAACCTTTTTCACTGAAATTTACTTTTTCACAAGAGTTTCCTCTGAGGAAAAGATGTGTACATGTGTCCTTTGGATTCTGATTTTTGAGGCCTTTTCCTGTACTACAGGTCAGAATTTCTTATGAAAATTATATAAGAAGTATATGTTGCATGAATATGATATTAGGAGCTTGCTTTATGGTTTAAAAAGATATTGTTATGACAAGATATGTGTTAAATTAATGTACCAGGCACTTATAACTGAAGGAGAGCAGGTGAGGCAACCAAATTTTGTGCAGAAGAGTAACAGAGAGAAAACTTTTGGCCAGGTGAGAGACATAAGACATTAATTATGTGGATAACTCTGATTAGACTTATTGCCAATATAGTACCATATTTAATGAAGTATATATCAATAAATCAATAAGGTGCAAAACATAAACAGGTCTAAAGGGTTATAGCATAAGCAAGTTTGGCTAGAAACATACCAGTTTACAGTCTTTGGCCTTGCAGAATGTACAATTACAAAGCAATAAATCACCTATGGAACTACTCTAGGATTTTATCTCCATGTGTGACCAGATATTAGTGCTTTTACTCACCTATTCAAAAGTAAGAGTTCCTGTCTTGGGATCCCTGATCTCCCCCTGATGGTGTCCCTGGAGTGGGGGTGGAGATTCACTTGGAATCTCCTGCTAGCTTTGGAGGCCAGTTTGTCCAGCTGTCCCAGTCTCCAGCAGCATTTAATACCATGTTGCAGGCCAATGTGTATGAAAGTCAGTTGCAATCATCACAACTCCCTCAATTGAATGCATTCAAAAGAATGCATCAATTATGCAAGGGTTCAGACAGTTCCTTCTGCAATTCCCAATTTGTGTGCTTACCTCAGGACAGTTCCCACCTGGTACACTTGTTTTAGGACAAGTCATATTGCCTAATGTATGTGTGAGGCTTGGAGGAAGGATGCACAGCAAGATTTTACTTTATTTTGTTACTATCACATTAAGAATACCTTTTTAGAGCTAAAACTCAGAAGCTTCAGACAATTCCTTTATTTGAAAACAGTCCTAATGATAAAAATACACTTCTATGAATTATTCATAAAATCACAAAATTATTGAGGGTGGAAGGGACATTTGTAGGACCTCTGTAGGTCATCAAGTCTTACAACCCACAACAAAGAGCTCCTAGATGAAATTGCTTAGGTCTGTGTCTAGTAAGGTTTTTTAATATCTTGAACAAGGAAGACCTCACAAACTCTCTGGGAAACCTCTTCCAATGGCCAAACACCTCACAGTAACACCTGAGTAGTATTTCTTCTATTTCATTACTACTTGTGCTGTCACTGCACACAACTGAGAAGAGCTTTCCTTTGTCTACTTTTCACCCTCCTATAAAGTATTTATGCAAATGGTAAAATGCCCTGAAACCTTCTCTTCTACAAGATGAACAATGCCAGCTCTTAGACTTTCCTTGTAAGAGAGGTCACTTCACCAATTTTACAGCCCTTCACTGAACTCCCTTCTGTAAGTTCATCTCTTTCTTGCCAGCAGGAGTGCAGAATTTGGGCCAGAATTCCAGATGTGTCTCACCAGAACTGAGTAGGGAGGGACTTAATTTGGTGGTAAGAAACCTTCTTCTATAGACCAAAGGGCCATTGTTCTTTATAGTAAGAGTACTGTGCTCAGTAGGAAAACATAGGACACCCAGATCTTCCTCTGCAAAAGCTGGGTGTTTTTTACTATGATTTTCTACTGTGAGCTACTTTCCCATTGATTAGCCCCCAGCATGTCCCTAGAACCTTTCAACTCCTATGGCAGGAATTAGTATTTCCCTCTATTATGAGCTTACTGACAGTTTCCACTTCAGTCTGTTGAGGTTTCTCAAAATGGCAGGAAAAATGTCTGCTATGTCCACTATTCCAGTTTTGTGTCATGTGTAAACTTGCTGAGGGTGCACTCTGTCTCATCATTCAGATCATTAAAAAGTATTTAAATTATAGTGGAGACAGTACCCACCCCAGGGCCCAATACTGGTAAATGGCCTGCATGAACTTCATGCCACTCATAAAAATCATTTCAGTCCATTAGTGTTTGAAAACATGTCTGATAGTTCTGTCAGTTTCCAGGCCACATCACTGTCCACTTATACGTCACATACTCAAGCAATTTGTCCTTGGGGATGTTCAGGATACAGCCTCAAAACCTTTGAATAGACAAGGTAAACAATATCCACTATTCTCTGCTCATGCATGAAATCAGTATCTCATCATAGACAGCTGTCACATAGGTTCTCATCTTCATAAATCTGTGTTGACTACTTCCAATTACCTTCATGTCCTTAATGTGCTTGCAAATGGCTTCCAGAATTATTTGCTCCATTACCCACACCACAGCTGAAGTAAGGCTGTGTCCTGGTTTTGGCTGGGATAGAGTTAATTTTCTTCTCTGTGACAGGTACAGTGCTGTGTTTTGAATTCAGTATGAGAGCAACGTATGAGACATGCTGATGTTTTGGCTGTTGCTCAGGAGTGGTTATTCTGAGTCAATGATTCTTCATTTTCCCATGCTCTGCCAGTGAGCAGGTGCACATAAAGCCAGGAGGGAGCATGGCCAGTATGACTGACTCAAACTGCCCAAAGGGTTGTTGCACAACCTGTGAAAGTCATGTCCAGTATATAGACTGGAGGGAGTTGGCCAGGACTTTGGTCAATGGATAGTGAGCAATTATATTGTTCATCATCTGTTTCTCTCAAGTTTTATTCCTTTCCCTCTTTTTCCTTTTCAAAGTAGTAACAATAATATTAATAATAACAACCTACTACTAGTTAATTTAAATTATTAAACTGCTTTTATCTTGAGTCAAAAATTTTAAGTTTTCCTATTCTCTTCTTGTGGAGTGAGTGAGTGGCTGCATGTTATTCTAGGAGACAGATGGGATTAAGCCAATGCAGGCTGATGGATTTATAATTCCCCAGGTGTTTCTTGACCTTTTTCATAAATAAAGGTGACAATTTACCATCTTTCAGTCTTGAGAAACTTCCCCCTGTCTCCATGACCTTTTACTGGTAAGTCAGAGTGGCCTTGCAATGACATAAACAACGTCCTTCAGCACTTGGGAATGAAATTTGTTCATTCTTATGGGCCTGTGTATCTCCAGTTTGCTCATGTGTTCCATAACTTGATCCTCATCCTCAGCTGAAATGGCTGATAGACTTTAAATTTCTTAATATTGTCCGTAGAGGCACTGAACTTTACAAGAAGAGGTAATAATTTGAATTAGAACAAATTATGTTGGTTTACTTTAAACCTTTCAAACAATCACTTGGTTGTGGGGAGATTTTAAAATATTTCAAAGCTATTAAATCTAGGTATACAAATCCTTAAGATAGAAACAATCGTAAAAAAAAAAAAAAATTTTATTTTTAATTTAACATGCCGATAGCATTACTTACATAGAACCTCACCACTGGTGAATGAAAAGTGTCATTCAGAAATAAGAAATCTTAAGAATAGTATTACAAAATCTTTTAATGTTATTTTAATCTTTTTCCCTGAAATCTATAATACCACTATCATCAATGACAACAGAATTAGAATAACAAGGAAAATTTTCAAAACAATTTTTACTTCTTACCATCATATTTTCTGCTTCTCTTGTATACCCTAGAACAAATAAATGACAAGAAATGACAAGATTAGATTATTATCTTCTTTCCATTCTGTGTCCCCGCTCCTTTTAAAATGTTTGCAAAGTCAGAAATATGATTCTCGTTAGGATTGTTCCAATGCAAATGTACAATCAACTCAACTAACAGACTGAGAAAAGAAATTTCTTTCAAAAATATGATCTGAAGTAAATCCCAGAAAATGTATTGAGTGGACGTTACCCTTCTTATGAGCTGCATGTAATTTTACTTTCTAATATTTCAGTTCATTAGTACAATTTTCTGGAACTCACAAAATGCTCACATTATAACATGAATAAATGAAAGACCAATGAATTATTTTATTGTGGTTCTGCTGTTGCTTCATTTTCTGCAGAACAGCAGAGTCTTTTGTCTTTTGTAGAACAAATGTTACTTCCAATAATTTCAATTAAATCCCTGGAAGCCACAAATAGCCTTTAAATTTGCATGCACACACCCTTTTGTGGTTTTTTTTTTTTTTTTTAAGTGTACAATGTCACAGCACATATAAATGTTGTCGAAGCAAATTAAAATATAAAGGCAAAGCTGAAGTGAATGTAGTCTTTCTCCTGAAAGAGAATGAGACAAAATGAATTTAATGATTTTTTTCCTGGTCCCAAGGCTCTCTCATTAGCAGAGAGGACAGCCCCAGTATTTGTTAGGGAAAAGGTGTGCACAAGCTGGCAATAGCTGATCTGCTTCAAATGGCTGGTATGCCTAAGGTTATCAACTTCTCCACTGGAAGCATTTAACTGGTTGGGGAAAGGAAACTTCAATGGCACTATACAAAATCATATTGAATAACAGTCACTCTCTAGTGCTTACTTAAAGGAATGAAACAAGAAAAAAATTACTGAGGTGACATGAAACAATGGACACTATTCTCTTACAATTTTTCATACATGAATTTGCCTACTAGCTGTTCGGGAATACAGACTCCTGAAAAATACTAAATTTTCATTTCATGCTCCATTCTGAACCATTCCTTGTCCCATCACAAAATGTTATTCATACTTCACAGGAAAGCACTCAGTATTTAATATTTATAATACCCAAATCATGCAGATCTTACAGCTCTTTCTGTTATTTTAAAGAAAATCAAAATGCTCACAGGTATCAATACCTTCTCTCCTCTGCCTATACAAATAGGGCCTCGACAGGCTTTGAAAGTGAAGCCATATGAGGAGTGGATGAGGTCACTTGGTGTGTTCAGCCTGGAGAAGGGCAGGGGAGAGCTCACTGCAGTTACACCTTCCTCATGAGGGGAAGAGGAGGGGCAGACACTGATCTCTTCACTCTTGTGGCCAGTGACAGGACACAAGGGAATGGTCTGAACTTGTGTCAGAGGAGGTTTGGGTTGGATATCAGGAGAAGGTTTTTTACGCAAAGAAAGTGTGGTTGAGCACTGGAAAAGGCTTCCCAGGGTATTCATCACAGCATCAAGCCTGGAAAAGCATTAGGACAATACTTTCAGGTACATGGTATGATTCTTGGGGAAGAAGAACAGGACAAGGGAACCTACTTGACTCTCATAAGTCCCTTTCAACTCAGGATATTCTGGTTCTATGAGTCTAAAATCCTGTCTTAAGTTTAAAAAATCCTATATAGGGTAGAGTAGAAATTTTGTGGTCCTTCAGGAAGGGCCTGTACTGCACTGCAATCACAATAAGCCTCTTAAACAGCCTGCCCCCAGCCTGTTATATAATCTGTTTTCTGGAAAAGGTTGTAGCTGGCTGTGTGAACTCACTCATTCTCAGTGTGTTTCTAGAAGACTCTTGCACTAAGGCAGTGTATTTTCCATTGGAAAATACGAGTTTAGCAAGCAGATGAGCCATAGAGCTCTGGCATCTGAGGCTTGTCAGGCACACTGGGCAGCCTGCATAGCAAGCTGGCAAGGAGAGAGGGAGCTGCAACAGGCTGCAGTCTCCAGAAAGCTGACCCGCATGAGGCAAAATTCTGTGCCTGGCTTTACACATCTGCAGTGTTAAAGAGATCTCTGATGCTCGCCTCCTATTTGTCACCTGCAGGTCTGGGCAGAGACTCACCTCCAAATTCTAGAAAAAATTAGTTAAAGTTTAGCCTATGTTGTTGATTTAAGTCCCCAAGTTTAAAAAGTTTATATTGACCAATTTTCTCCTCTGCTCACAGTGAGGTGGGATTTTTGTTATTAAACTGGGAAAAATCCAAACCCACCAAATCAAAAGTGTTACTGGCAATTATGTTGATTTTGACTTCTTGGCATTCTAATTATACCATTTTAATTGCACAACAGTAAAAATAGAACTAAACAGTTTGGAAATCACAAGGGATTTGTAAATACATCAGGAATTAATTAAGAAAAATAAATAAAGAAGAAGAAAATCAGTATCAATGTCTAAACCAAGAAAACTTGTGACTTTTTCAGCTCATTAATTGACAGTGATAGCAAGATCCAGAGGTGATCCTTACTGGTGTCAACAGTGATAATAGAAACTTTACTTAAGCATGAATATGCATGTTCTACTATAAGCCCTATGCACTCTCATCTTTCTCTGGTAAAGGCCATTAAAAATCCAAAATATTTTTTATAACATTTTTTCTGATTAGACATGTGAATATTTGTAAGGATGTCTTGGAGGTGTGCAACAATTGCCTGAGATCTGCTTGTCTAGTAACTGAAAAAATTACCTAGGAGTTTTCAGTGTCAGAAGGATTTTCTATTCTTTCATCTAACTTTTCGGTATTTGCAGATAGTTGTTATTCCTGAATCTTTTACAGCTTTCACAGGGTGTTTGTTGTTACTGAGTTTTGTTCACTATTCTAATGAAGCCTTCATCCTGCTACTTTATCACTTTACGCTTTCATCACATTTTCTTACAACTGCATAACAGAATTTCTCCTTCTGTGGAGTAAAACAGGCTTTCTGAGAATACACATCTTAAATATGACCCTTATTAAATCTTCAGTATGAGATACTGTTATAATCAATAATATTCAAATGCTTAATTATTTGTTGAAAAAATTATTTTGCTAAAGGTAACTAAGCCTTATTCATTAAATGCACATTTAACATAATTTTGATTCAACTCTGTGCTTGAAGTGGATTTCCATAATAACAGTGTTACTGAATCACTCTTATTATGACTGTATAGATCTATCAAAAATGTTGACTTTCTTTCACTGAAAATTTCCTATCTACTCTACTGCTGGGAGCCTGTAAATTGTACTTCTGGATTAGGATAACATGGAAGCAAACACATCAAGAAAATGCAAATCTACCAACGGAGGAGACAACCAAGTATTTTTTTCCCTTTTAATGGGAAAATTACTCTAGGGAAATACACAGATTAAAAAGATGAAGAGAAAAGAACATACATGAGCTGAAGAAATATATATTTGCAGTTGTAGATACATTTTTTTAATGTATATAACATATGTTATAAGCATAATAATTACATGATAGGCATATTAAATTTGCTTTGCATAAAATTAGTAAACCTTCCATCTGCTATTCCTTGATGGAACCTTTCACATCATGTTTTCATATGTACATATAGGCAAGTATAATTTAAACCAATATAATAAATATGTACTTAAAGCAGTTCAACCTCATCTTGCCATACAAATTTTAGTGGGTTTTGCCAGTGGAATTTCATCATAATATCAAGATAGTAAACGGGAATGACTGCACTTAACAATAAGTACTTAGTTTTCATCTTCTGTTATTGCTATTATGTGTGTACCAAGTATTTTTCAGTTCAGTTCCTCGATAAGTACAGGAAAAAAGATTGAATGAGACCAAAATATTTTTACTTAATCATGACACTGCACTAGTTGAAAAATCCTTTACGATTCATAGTTAATATTTTATTTTTAGAAAAAAAAATAACAATTTGAGATATAACCTGCATCCTTTTATTTCCTCACCACAAGTTCAGCTCATAAATCCCTAATACCCATGCAGAAAATTATGGACAATAGAGCAACAAGTGGCCAAACACTTAATTGGGAAATTTAATTAAATTGAGAAAGTTTTTTCCCCCCATAAATATACTAATCACTCATTACATACAATTATTTGGAATTACGGTGGACATTGCAAGCTGTTTTTTACAACCTTAGAGCCTTGAGGATGATGCTTTAAAATTAAACTCTGTCTGAAAACGGCCAGACTATTTGAGTCAGCACTTTTATTCAAATAGAAAAAACACTATGTATATATATTTATTTTTTCTTGCAGTTAACATAAGTTAAGAACAAAACAAGTGAAAAATTACTTTCTAGGAGACTACCTTTTCTCTCTACTTATTTACATCTTCCATCTTCTCTAGGCCTGTCCTAGCTAATCAGAAACATAATTTTATTTGCCTTCACCAATATTGCAAAACAGCAATTGCAGATTTTTTTAGTTATTCTTTATTTCCCCATTCTATTTGCAGGGAATGTCTGTGCTTTGCCTGTAGCTGATAACAGATGAACTGTGGAAAGGCTTGTACAGCGTTGAAGCACCAGTCTCTTCCATTTTAAGACAGAAACAGGCATGTAATACATTGAAGGTAGGCTATTAAGAAGGGATAGTGATCTTGATGAAAATTCTGATATGTGGTCTACAAAACCTGCTAAAACTGGGGTTATTATCTGTTCTGTAAGGAAAAAAAAGGTGTGAAAACGTCAGTATAGTGTGAAAATCTGAAAAATCATTTTAGCATGTCTTTTAGTAGGAACATCCATAAGTACAAAAAGGTTTTCCCAGTATGAAATTACTGATTTAATACTCCTTATTTCATACCCTGCTCCAAATTGGACCAAGGGAATACTGTTAACATCATATTCAGAATGCTCCAACATTAGGTACATTTTTGATCTGTAAAATACTGTAGCCCAAATTCTTCCCTGACAAATTTTTCTTAAATTTAGTGAAGTGCTGTTTGTTAGCAGAGCTGTGATATACAGGTTAGGAAAACAAACAAAAAGGAAGAAAGGGACCGACCAGGTCTTCAACTCTTTTTTTTTTTTTTTTTTTTTTATGTTAGGGTAACTCAAAGATGTCCTTTTCCTTCCTAAAGAAGGAAACAAGTATCTGTATGGAAAAAATAGGAGCAAAATTCTATCTCCAAAAGAGAAGGGAACACACTGTGATTTGGGTCCATGCAGCTTCACCAACAGCAATCTACAGTCTGTGAGAAATACCACATGAAGCAGAGGAGAGTTGGTGTCAAATGATCTTTCCAATGGAGACCAAGCAGAGGACATCACAGAAATTTGTCCATTAGGAGCAATGTCAAGATCACCTCATATCTGAAAGTAAAGCTTAAAAGTAATTATTCAGAAGTGATGGTAGCCAACACACAAAAAAGCACCCCATTGATTCTGAGGTGGAGTATGAGGGCAAAATATAAATTTTCTATGACAGTTTAATTCCGTTGTATCTTCAGGTCTTCCATCCAGTTTGCTCTGGCGTTTTCAGATATTTGGTGTCAGTGAATTAGCTGACATATGAGTCAAACTCCTGTACAGATAATAGGCAATCTGACACCCAGGGAAATGAAACTCATTATCTGATTCTGTATCAGAGCTATATGACAGGAGAATTGTGATTTTCAAAATATTCCTGTCTGAAGAAAAATGTACTGCTCAAAATTTCAGTAGCCTATTTCGACTTGAGGCTAGCAGCAAAAGAACAAAAGAGAAAAAGTCACTTATTTCCTCATTCTTTTGCAAATGGTAGACTTTGAAGCATTAACCTACTTAATTAAAATTAGATTTCCTTTTTTAGTTCCATATTTGTGACAGAAATATGAAAACACAAGGTATTTTTCTTCAGATTGTAAATGTGTGTAACTGCAGATGTTTCGCAGATGGCTCCTGCTCAGGAGCTCTGGGAACACCTATTTACCCAGCTGATAAGCAGAAATGCAGCAAATAAAGGCAACTTACAGGGATTTTGGCAGGTAGCAAGGACACCTGTTTGCTTTCATGACATTCCTTCTTCACACTTTTTTTTGTTTTTTTCTGGCTGAAGTTTTATATCATGATAGATTTCTTGGCAAATTACTGGATAGCTCTCTGTTTTCTCAATATTTCTTTTGGAGGTATCTTTTTCTATTCAGCTTCTAGTGTTTTATTTCAGTTTCTTTTTCTCTTTTACTCTTGGTTTCATGGTAGTTTGTTGGGTTTTTGCCAGATTTTGGTATTGTGTCGCATATTTTTTCATTGGTGATGATCTGTTTTCTTCCCTCTAGCTGGTTTTGGAGGGAATTGTTTGTGACTTTGGGAACTTCTAGGTGATATTGAACCAGTTTTGCTGTATCTTTCATTATGGAGAGGTGATACCAGGAACAGGCTAAAACAGACAAAATGAAAAAAAGAAACATTTTTTATGAGCTCTAGTTACAAGTAAAATTGATTTCTAACCTGTCCTGGTTCAATCCAGGGTTAATTTTAGCAGGAGGGGGCATGACCAGGATATGGAGGTTATTCTATACCACCTCACATCACTATCCAGCAATGGGGGAAGGGCTGTCTTTCAGGGGACATAGGGTGACTGAAGAAGAGATCAGGGATTACTATTTCTGTGTGAATCGTTTGCATCTTTCTTGTACCCTCTATCATTAGTATTGTTGTTGCTTCTGTTCATTTTTTAGCTCATTGCTGTTTCTAGTTATTTGTTCTTATCTTGATCATAATCTTTACCTTTTGTGCCTCCAATTCTCATCTCCATCCTGCCACAGAGAGAAGGTGAGTAGGGGACAGAATGAGCACCAGTGTGGTTTGAATAGTCTCAGTGGGAGAACTACACTGGGGAGTAGCATTTCTATGCCATGATATAACCTTTACGGATTCTGAACATCATGCAGCTGCCTTTGGAGTTTGAATGATATTAAAAGCTAACATAATTTGACACACCACTTAGTTTACTTAATGCTGGCTTTTTTCACTACTACTATTTAATCTTAAAATCAATAGTACAAATAGGGGTTTGTCATTTTAGTAAAATACATTTTGGGGTTTATATATTTTAAGGAGGAACTAGTTTTTGCTGAGCAATTACTGTAACAATTTGCAGTCAGCCAATCTCCTTATCAGATTTGCATTTCACTAACAAAATAGTTATTTTACTCTTTGTCTCTTTCTAATCTCTTCAACAATCAATCCTGAAAGTCAAATTGAAATTAAGAAATTCCATGAGGAAATGTGTGAGAGAAAAAAGTAATTCTCTGTATTTCACCACTGCTTTTTTTTCCTCTTCTTCATCTCCTGAAAGACAAAGCTAAATTCTCCTGATTGCAATGCTTTAATCTTCTGAGGTGTTAAACATCGCTGCCATTATGTTTTCATGGATGTTATTATCCATAATCCATGGTATTTATTCATCAATCATGTTATATTCATTGTTTTGGTGAGATCAGACATGGAAGAAGGTCTCTCCTTGTCCCAAACACTTCCCTGAACTTATCAGAAATTTCCATAGGCCAGATGGTGCTGTTCTTTTTGTCTAGCAACAAAACAGAGGCTGTAATCCTCTGACAACCACAGTTCATAGTGAGACACAGTCTAAGAAAATCATGGAGTCCTGCTCCTGCAATACTGAAAGCTCAGTGCTCAGTTAAGCAAAAAGAAATTGGATGAAAAAATCTATTATCCTAGCACCATTTGAGCGCAGAAATGAGCTATGTGTAGGTGTCTATAAAGAGAAAATACTACCTGTGATACTATTATTTTAAAAAATAATTTAAAAAGTATTGGTGTATCTGAGGACAAAATTGGCTTGAATTGTTAAAGCTAACAGATAATTGCGAGATTGCAGGGTAAAGGTCTGAAATATGGCCTTTCAAGCAGAGGATAGCAGCAAAGAGTAGGGGCTGGTTGTAAATTTTTATGACACCCAAACTAATCTAAAATGGCTATATTGGGTTTTCATGGCAAGATTTTGGTGGCAAAGTGGATGCAGTAGTGAGTTCTGTAAAAAGAAGCCAGAAATTGCCCCCGTGTCTGAGGGAGCCAACGCCAGCTGACTCCAAGACAGCATTGCCACAGGGCAAGGCCGAACCACTCAGCAATGATGGCAGCGCATATGGGATGACAGTCTTAACAAGAGGGAGAAAAAAATGCTTTACACAAGCTGCTGGATGAAAGTGTGAGGACATGTGAGAGGAAAAGCTCTGCAGACACCAAGGTTAGTGGAGAAGGAGAGGCAGGAGGTGCTCCAGGAGCTGAGGCAGAGACTCCCCTGCAGTCTGTAGTGCAGACCATGGTGAAGCAGTTGTGCCCCTGTAGCCCCTGGTGAAGCGTGGGGGAGCAGAGATCCACCTGCAGCTGTTGAATGACCCCAGGGAGAAGCAACATGTGATGAACTGACCACGGTGCCCATTCTGTTATGTCCTGCACTGCTGCAGGGTTAGGTAGAAAAACAAGGAGTGAAGTTTAAGCCAAGAAGATGGGAGGGGTTGAGTGAAGACATTTTTATGGTTTGGCTTTATTTTTAATAAAATTAAATTAATAAAATAATTAATAAAATTTTGGCTTTTATTTTTAATTAAATTAAAAATATTTTTTATTTTATTTTAATTTTTCATTACTTTACTCTGATTTGCTTGACAGTAAATGGAATTGGCTTCACAATATTGAGTCTGTTTTACCCATGACAGTAACTGGTGAGTGATTTTGCCCTGTCTCTTCCTCCACCCATGATAAACCTTTCATGATATTTTCTTTCCCCTGTCCCACTGAGAACAGGAATTATAAGCAAACAGCTTTTGTTGGTGCCAGGCATCCAGACAGAATGAATCTACCATAACACTTTGAAACCAAAATAGATTAGGTAATTGGGGAATGTAGAATTCTCAAAAAATTACATTTAAAAAGTGCCTCAAGCCTATTACAATTAAACTCTAAAAGCAAAATCTCAGTCACTTGCAAGATCTGTATATTTTTCTTCCAGCTCTACTTTATCTTTACATGTTCAAGACCAAGGAAAAATAAGTGAGAAATACATAATATGGTAAAATGTGCATCCATTGCCTGAATGCAAGGTTTACAAAGCCAAATCCTACAGACAGCGTGCTGGCAATGCAGGACACAATTAAGACTGAACTCTGCAGTGGAAAAGATTGTAAATCAGAGAGAGATCGCTACCTTTTTTTAAACAATATATACTCTGAAATGTATGCCACTGAAAAAGGAGGCTTTATGAAGAAAGTTAAAAGTTTTGGGACACTGACATTGCATCACTAGCTTAGATTAAAAAGTTTTAGCTGTTCTTTTTTTATACATTTTCTCACTATACTTTTGATGTTCCATGCCACATTAGCCACATTAGCGTCTTTCTAAAAGTAATTCACATCCACTTCAAGTATCAGGATATCTGGAAAATATGCTTTTTGTTTGGAAAGACAAAGTAAATAAAAAGAGGTTTCGAACTGAGAAATTATTCGGAGCATTTTCTTTTTCCTTCAAAACAATTTATTTTTCTTTTCTCCACCACATCAGTAGTTCAAGGATATTGAAGCAAATGAAGCAAAGCTCTACCAATGTCTTCTGTAAAATAGAAAATTACTTAAGAGAAATTATGCTGTATCTAAAATTTCCTTATGTATGTCAGTTGATTTCTGCTTTGGTGATTTGCTCTAATATATTTTGATTTCAATTAATTTGACTATTCTATATAAAAAAAAATCCTAATTGAAACTATTTTTATGAATTAAAATATATATATTTGAAGTGATAGATGAAAGTTCACTTTTAATATAATTTAAACATTTCTAAATATTTTAATTTCCATTAGAATTCAAAAGTTTACAAAAAAGAGTATTAATTTAGAAGTCCACAATTGCCTGGTACTTCATAGAATTTCCAAGTACTTTTCACAATTCTAACTCCAACATGTTATGGGGGAATTTGGATCTTAAAATTCCTTGGTTTCATTTTGCTTTTAAAACTTATAAGGGACAACTGAGTATTTTTAAAAATTATAAGGGACTGCTGAAACACTGGTTTAGCTTAATTCTTTTTAGTTCAGTGCTGTAATGACACCATGTCAGTATGGAAATATCATTGAGAAAAAAAGAATTTTGAAGCGTACAATCTTGTTTTAAAAACTTCTTCATGGACTGGGTTTCATGAAAGTGAAAGTTTTATTTATTATTTTTACATTTGAAATAACATGTTTTTAAGGACCCATCATTAGTAGGTCCTTAGTAATGGCAGACTATAGAGAGTCTTCTAAATTTGAAATATTACCCAAAAAACGATGAAGCAAGTTTTAATAGTATTTAAAAATTTAAGTTAAAAAAAAAAATCAAACAAACCAACAAAAGCAGTTTGAGGAACTGTAAGTGTAAGAGACTGAACTGTAATGGTTAGTGGAGAAGATCTGATGGGGCATTACTGGCTCAGCTGAACTGATTTTAGAAGCAGCTGTCATATCTTAGAAGGTGTAATAAAAGATCAAAAATATCGGAGTCTGTAAATATGAGAAATTTTTCTTTGCATGTTTGAGAGATTTTAGAATCTCTGAAACAGTGTTTTTAACCTTTGTTCATGGAAAAAAGGCTTTTAAGCTCTGAAATGAAGCAGAGTTTTCAAGAGTGTGTATTAAATAGTAGAATAGTGCATAGTTTTATCACAGGGTGAGAATTTTATAGTAGAATAGTGCATAGTTTTATCTCAGGGTGAGAATTTTAGATAGATGGGGTTTTTAGGATGGCAGACAGGTGATGACAAGATGGAGGAAGCACATGGCTTTTGGGTTTCTTCCTTCTTCATCTGCCTCCATCTTCTGCTGTGAGGTGGCACATTATAATTGGCTTAGAATAGAGTCTAACCTTCTAACATAGATAATAGTTATTGGAGTAGAATTATAAATACTGATTACATAGAATGTAGTATAAATATCCACACCACCCTGAGGGTTGGAACATTAGGCTTTTAGTATTTCGTAGTGAGTAGTTGGGCATTTGTACATTTTGTAGTTAGCTTTGGTATTTGAAATGATAAGAAAAAATAAATTATGAAGACAAAAGCCTCGCACTCGCCTTTCCTTCAAGATCTCTGGCTGGCTGGTGAAAGCAAAACAACACTTTACATTCTCGGAAGACAGAAGAGATAAACAGCTGGCCGGCACAGAAAAACAGAAAAGAGAAAAACAGAAAAAAAAAACTTATATAATTCCAAGACAAAAACACCCTTGGTGCTTCTGGACCCATTGCTGAGGTCTTGCATTGGAGGACGCCACGTGATGCAAAAACATTGCAACAAATCCAGTGTTTCTTGCAAGGGATAGAGGAAAACTTCCTCTCATACAGGGGGAGGTGCCTGGGTTTCCCTTCTGAGCCTCAATGTATTTTTAACCCATTGGACTTTGTTCTTCCCTCACCCCCAATGGATCAAGAACATCACTTTGACCAACAGACAGCTCAATTGCAATTATCAAGTCTTGTTGTGACCTCTATGGGTGGTGATATATGCTTCTTTGTCTCTCTTTCTTTCTTTTCTCTTGTACAATTTGTCCTGGTTTAGGGCAGATTTGGGAGAAAACCTCCAAAGAGGTTCCTCTAGAAAACAGATTCAAGCACCTCTCCTTTAACTGGCTTGGGAAAAAAGATTTTCTTGGAGAGAAGCAGAAAAACCTGTTTATTTAACAAGCAAAGCACTCCCCAGCACAACAAATGAACAATAGTAAACAACAAAACCTCTCACCACTCTGCAGAGATGCTGAATTCAGAAAGTCTCTCCCGTGGGCTGTAGCTCAGCTCACTCCATTGCTGCCAGTCCCTCCATGCTGGGAAATGCCAGGCCCAGGCCAGGACTGGTAGGACACGGCTCTGAGCTCCTGGGGCTCCCCTGGGTTTGGGTCCAGAGCAAGTACAAATAGTTCCAATAAAAGAAAAAAACCCAGTCTGGAGAAATTCTCTGCCTCAGCTAGCCAAAAACTAACCAAAAGCAAAGGAGAGCTCTGTCCCTCTGTCCACACTGCAGACAGCACAGGCTGTGTGAAGGAAAGCTGAAAACTCTGATCTTTATGTTTTGAAAACAACGCCTCAGACATTCCACTGCTTCTCCTTGACCCCCTTCACTTTCAGATCCAGTTTTAAAGGTGCAGAACATAAACAGAACAGACAATTGGAGATACAAGCGTCATAAAGTCACGCTAGAACAAATTTCTTATGTAATACTTTTAACTGTTTATCTATTTACATACACACATACACACATTTACAAACACCAATCATTCAGTGTAGATCCACTCTAATCTGCACTGAGGAATAGATTAACAAGAATTTGGGGAGGGAGGGAGGAAGGAAGGCATGGAAGGAAGGCACGGAAGGAAGGGAGGAAAGCATGGAAGGAAGGAACGAAAGGAAGGAAGGCAGGAAGGCAGGAAGGAAGATCTAATTAATTATATTGCCAAATTAGCTGTTTTAAAAATTGCTCTACTTTTCATTCAACAGTTATAATCTCTAATTTCAGTGATATTTGATGGATTCCATTTTTAAATGCAAGCTCAAATTAATAAGGTGCTAACTATTTTTTTTCCAAAAGAAGTAATGTCTGGAAAAGTACAAACGAAGCCAAAGTAATAAAAGTTTACTTTTAAAGCCAACAAAAGATTGGTTCCTATAAATGCCTGTTCAATTTATTTTAATTGGTCAAATTGTAAACATTCATTAAAAATCAGCTTAAAGATTTCTGTAATTCAAAAAAACATTCTTCTGTTTTAGTTTTTGTCTTCATCATGTACTATGACATTTAGCTTCCAACTGGTTCAATTTAATTTCAGGGATAAAGCAAACATACTTTGACTATTTTCCAGCGGTAATGAGAGTATATCCTCCATAATGTGAATTCATAATTGTACAATTTGAAAAATGCCTTCCAGCTACTGTGCTTGAGTGATATTGTACTTTGTATCAAAATGACACATTATGATCACCTGTCACCTAAGAAAAGGGTGTAATCCCTGTTTTTTTTTTTTTTTTTTTTTTTCTTTCAATGTAATGCAGTTCTGTTTGAAATAAGTTACATATTTCCAAGCTTAATTGGAAACATATATCAAAGCAAGAATTGTTTGAACTTTCTGAGAAACTGTAATAATTGTATACATGCGTTTTTCATTCTGGAAGTCTTTTTTAAAGCCTTCACTGTGGAACTACTGGACGGAAGAAATATTACTCAATTAAATATAGTAGCATGAGAAAAAAAATTGGTTTACCTAGTATAATTTTTTTAAAGATTTCTTTCCAATTTGCTCAATTTTGATGAAAAATAACTTCTTGTTTCTGGTAGATCACACACTAGATACATGGAGAGCTAAAATCCAGAGCTGCACAGAGAAAGATTAGTGTCTGCTACCTTGTCAATACCCAGCCAACAGTAATTAGGTCGTTCTCCTGTAAGATGAGAGGGATAATATGCTATTAAGGATATTATATTTGGAGACTAAAATATACATTCTTCTGAAAGACGTCCTTGAAGACTCATTTTAATGAAAGGATAGAATAAAAGTAGTTTTAATAGCAAATACCCTATTTCAGTATGTTTACCAAACAAGTGAAGTTTAACAGAGGCTTGGTTTAGAAATAATGCAGTTCTAATGTCAGTAACTACTCAGTTCACTACTAACATGTGAGAGGCAAACAAGGTTAGTATGATTTTTTTTCCTGGAAACCTATCTTTATCTGTGAGATGAATAATGCATATCATTCAGGCTCATGACTCTGCATTCTGGTCTCCTAGAAATCTCCCCCAAAGACCTCTGTGTGAAAAATTAAGAAGTAACAAAGGAATGCAGGACTAAGATTCAGAATTCAGCTAAAAGACTTTGTAGATAAGTCTAGGAAACACAGACTAAAAACATAATGAAGTAAGCCTGGTTTTTAATTTGAGATTTCATAAATATTCTTTAAACATGATGGGCAAATAAGCGTCAGTTTCTGCTTTAAAAAGTGGCAAGGAA
Organism: Certhia americana; assembly: GCA_018697195.1. NCBI lineage: Eukaryota > Metazoa > Chordata > Aves > Passeriformes > Certhiidae > Certhia > Certhia americana. The sequence goes on along the minus strand of CM031878.1, from coordinate 48,190,837 downwards.
TTTAAAATTGTTAAATTTTCTCACCACATCTTCAGAAAATGCAAAAAAAACCAAACAAAAAACAAAAGAAGACTTTTGCTATTTTCTAATGATTACCAGTTCGACATTCTGTAAAACTCAGCAGATGTCATGTACTGGTTCACTCTTCAGAAAGCACTTCAGCACTGGTCATAAAAATTATGACTCCTAGAATGTGATAGGAAGAGTCTAACATAACAGCTTTGTGATATAAAAATATTGCTTTGTGTCCCGCTCTAGTTTTCTAGGCGTCTAGGGTCTGATTGCATAAGCAGAAGCAATTTTGCCAGACAGTAGAGAGAACACCTTGCAGAAACAATTCTTTCCACTGTCTCTTTCAGGGGACACAATTCTTCTTCCAATTCCTTTTTTTTCATTCCTGCAGATGCAAGTACATCTATCACATCTGATTGCTCTTTCTGACTTGAAAACACATGAATAGTTCAGAAGGGCACAAATGCCATAGTGGACCAAAAAGTTAGTTATGATTCCACAATTAACTGAGTCCAGAATTACTTCTGTATAGGTTCTTATATAACATATCCTTCAATTTTTCTGTTTTAAAAAGATACCTTTAAAAACTTAGTATTGAAGAATAATAGAGAGGTCTGAATGGGAAGAGAATAATAAAGGCCACATAGTTGCCTACTGTGGTCAGGGTTACCTTCCACTGATCCAAGTTGCTCAGAGCCCCATCCAACCTGGCCTTGAACACTTCCAGGGATGGGGCATTCACATCTTCTCCGGAAAATCTCTTCCAGTGTCTTAGGGTAATTTTTTTTTTTTTTTTCCTAATGTCTAATATGAACCTACCCTTTGTCATTTTACGAAACCATTCCCACCTGCATTCCCTTTTAGAAAGTCCCTCTCCAACTTTCCTGTAGGCCCTCTTCAGGTATTGGAAGATGTATAAGATCTCCCTGGAGCCTTCACTTCTCCAGGCTGCATCAGTTTGTACTCGTAGATGTGCTCCAGACCCTAGGAAAGTACCCATAACATGGAGGTTAGTATTTGTTTCTTCTTTCTTGTTTCACCTCAGTATATTCATCAACAACTTTTTGGCTCTTCTATCAATAATAATCTCCCTTTGCTACTAGGAGTCTGTGAATAGAAGAGACAACAGAGACAACCTCTTTCGCCACATTTAACAGACAGCCACCCAAACAACTGAACACTTAGCTATTTTCTATTAAGTAGAACAAATTTGAGAGGAAGTGGAATCTCAGTCCTCTCCTTACTTCACAGGGAAAGATGCAAGAGGACACTGATCAGAAATGGTGTAAATTAACAATTTGATTATCCTTCCACATGTACGTGTTTGAAGCTAGTATAATTTCTTATTTGAAAGAAGGTACTGGATTTATAATAGTACAACTCTAGACTTGAAGCAGCTGCAGTAAATCTACGTTTACTGTATCTCCATGTACTGTGATGGAATTACAATGATTTATTATCACTTGAACTTCCATCTCTGAAAACTCTGGTACCAAGAGCATTTGACTGGTACAAAAGAAAATTTGTAAAGCTGAAGTTCATGCATATATATATATATATATATATATATATATATATATGTATATAGCTAATGTTAATGCATATTGTTGATCAGGATGACTGAGAGGGAATGCAGAAGCTTAATATAAAACCTGTTTTATATTAATTCAATGGCTGAAGTACTGAAGTTGTGGTTTGAAATAAAGGATTCTTATCACATGAATCAATCCATGTAATTATACTGCTGGAGGTAAAGCTGGAAAATTTTTAGGTAGATATAATTGATTATTTAGAAACCATCTGAGACTTTTCAAATTAATATGTCTATATCTGTTGACATCTCTATTTCACAGAATCATAGAATATGCTGTGTTGGAAGGGACCCATCAGGGTCATGGAGCCCTGCTCTTGGCACAGAACAGCAAGAATAACATCATGTGCCTGAGAGTATTGTTCAAGATCTTCTCAAGCTCTGTCAGGCTGATACTGTGACCACTTCCCTGCAGAACCTGTTCCAGGGCCGAACCATCCTCTGGGAGAAGACCCTTCTCCTGATATCCAACCCAAACATCCTGTGATAAAATTTCAGACAATCCCCTCAAGTCTTGTCACTGGTCACAAGAGTGAAGAGATCAGTTCCTGCCCCTCTTCCCCTCATGAGGAAGGTGTAACTGCAGTGAGCTCTCCCCTCAGCCTCCTCTCCTCCAGGCTGAACACACCAAGTGACCTCAGCCACTCCTCATATGGCTTCACCTCAAAGCCCTTTACCATATTTATGACCATCTCTTTGGACATGCTCTAATCCTTCTTACACTGTGTCACCCAGATCTGTCTACAGCACTGGAGGTGAGGCTGCCCCAGTGCAGAGCAGAGCAGGACAATCCCCTCCCTTGCCCAGCTGTGATGCTGTGCCCAGAGTGGCCCTCCTCGCTGCCAGGGCACTGCTGGATCATCTTCAACCTGACATTGACCAGAATCCCACATTCCTTTCTGTGGTGCTGCTCACCAGCTGCATTTTCCCCCAGTCTGTATGTACATCTGGGTTTGACCTGTCCTAAGCTGCACTTTCCTTATTAAACTTCATATGGCCACTGACTAATCTATTTTCCTACCTCATTCATGGGACGAAGCAGCAGTTTATTCTTAACTAGTAGTTTAGTCTGTATGACAAAATGGAAGCTGCATGATATGCACTAGAAAATTCCCTCCTGACAGACAGTCACAGCTAATAATTGCTTCAAATCATGCAAAATTAGGACATCCTTTTCCTTATAAATGAATCATATTTCCTACACAGCTCTTCATATTATTAAAATACAACTTTCATCACACGTCTTACATGCAATGAAAATACATTTGCAAATAAAAATAAAAGACTGATCTTCTTTTTTTCCCTGCTTGACCTCTTCAAGGGTAACCCTATGTGCTATGAGTGGGCTCTGTGTTTTTATAACACACAAACATTTAAGTTGCATATATCATTTCTGCTTTCTACCTTTCGATAGTTTTCATCTATTTGTAGGCTCCTTTGTCCTACAGGTCATTGCAAATTTTGACAATATGATTTGTATTCTGGATATATATGATAATTTTTGAATACAATTTCACTATTCAGAATATGCTTTTCCAGGTTTCCATTGAAAAATCTGAGGGTGGCAGGGAAAGTTTTCCATATGACATATTTATTTCCAGAATTCATTTTCATCTTTATTGTCTCTGTTCATTTACACCACTTAAATCCCTAGCATGATAAGAAAGGATAAGCCAAACAGCTCCTTAGGTTGTGTCACAATCTTTTCATAGATGAAGAAGTAACTGAACGGAATATTCCTCTAGGAAGCACTATTTTTTTTTTTTTAATTTTTATTTATTTATTTATTTATTTATTTATTTATTTATTTATTTATTTATTAGGAAAATAGATACTCTATGGTTCAGAGATGAAAGGAAACAGGTTTCTTGTGGAGTTTTATTTATTTTGTTTTTGAGACTGCACTGTGGATCAACCTAGGAAGTAAAGCTATTTGATACAAACTTTGAATGGTAAGACAAAATCCTGTGTATTGAGAAGTGTTGAAAGCCTTACTTCCCGGAGGGTTATGGACAAGACTTATGTGGCACAGAAATTTAGTACAAGATTATAACACCATCTTATTTTAGGTAATACCTAACATATTTTATTTATGTTTTTTAAAGAGTCACTTGCATGTTTATAACAATTCAGGGTAATAATTTTAGGAACAAGAACTGCCTCTTCATATCTTTTCAAGGCTCAGCTCTTGGAAAATTAGTTTCTGTGTTTTGTAATTGCACCTGGTTTTGATTATGAATCCCAATAAGCAGTCTGTTAAGATGCCAACACCTCAAGAATGGTAGGTTAGGATTGAAACCTCAAATGGCATCCTGCATGTGCTTGCCAGTCAATGACCAGTAAAGGTGCCTTTGATTCAGCTTGAGCTGCATGTCTCTTCACAAGCAGAAAAAATTTAACTGAAAAGAACAGCCCAGTGATTTCTGCATGCTCTGTGAGAATCCTTCCAAGGTGCACTCTGACAGTGCAGAATTCAGCATCTTCATTAAAGGAATTGCTCAGAAATTCTACTGCTCTCTCTCTCTCTCTCTCACATTTTTTTTATCATTTGATATAACCTGTATATGAGCTTTCATCTTCTCTCCAAGTGCAGAAATGTTAGATGAAAAGGAAAGGTAACAGGGGGCAATGCCAATAAATAGTAACAGACAACTGGAGATTCATTGCTCCTCCTGGAAGTTGGGCTGAATTTTGAATCATTAGAAAAAAAATATTGTTAGAACATAGGCAGAATTAAAAGAACTGGTAATCTCAGAAAAGATACAGTGAATGGGTTTCCTATATGAACAGTCTTACTAAAAACTTATGATCAATAACAGATTCATGGTTCTTGCTGCATAGACTAGCTATACAAATAATACCCTTACTATCTTATTCTCACTGGCATCTGCATTTGTTGCAATTAACAACTGCCACCAGATCTCAAACTGAGCTCCACTAAAGTGGTCATTATACACACAAAATCTTCACAGAATTCACAACCTACTTGTGCAAAATCACAGGTCAAAAGAGAAAGAGAACACACTAAAATAAAAGCTTTTCCTTAAAGCCAAATATGTTCAGGATTTAAATAATGTTAGATCCCCCCAGTCTAACATTTACTGAAATATGTTGCATCTTTATACTACCCTTACTGACATACTATTACATTTTCTTTGCTTCCAGCTCTCTTCATCTTTTTTCTTTCTTTTTTTTTTTTTTTTTTTTTTGAATATTAATGAATGTTGCAAAAAAAAGAAAGAGTTCTTGCTTTTAAGAATGCAGACATGGAACAAGCACGAATATAGTGAAATTTATCTTTTAATTTGGCTGTGGGAACAGTAATCATCATTTAAGAGTAAAGAGTACTTATCACTGATTTTACAGGGAGACATATTGCATAGGAGGAGCCAGATCTGTAATCTACATAATGGATATCATAACGTTGATATGTAACTATTGAAAATTTGACTCAATGTCTTTAAATGTCGAATGAGAGCTAAAAGTAAGTAAGTTAAAGTATTTTGTCAGTATGTCTCAGTGAAAACAGAGTAGCTATGCCTTGTAGTGCTCCCCAGGGTTCTGTTTCCCAAGATATCAAAGCTTAACATGTTTTAGACAACAAATTTTCCCCTCCATCAGTCTTCCTTACTTTTCTTCACAAGAAAATCTCGGTATAGGAAGTCAGCATGTATATCCAGGTGTCAAGCCTGTTCTCCTTCAGTGTGCAATCAGTCTTTGTCTCCAAATTTATTTCATGCAGGTATTAATATTGCTGCAAAAAAACCCATTGTGATTGGATCCTAAATCCTGAAATAATATATGAAGAGTCTATATATTTTTCATCTTTCTTCCTTCATATTCATCAAGCATACAAACTAACACAAAAAGAAACCAACAGAAAGAATTGCGTATTAGCATTTTTTTCCCCTCAAATTCACAGTTTCTTTCCTTTGTACTGAAGCAAACTGTTCTAAATTTTTTTCTGTAAATTATCACTTAGGTAGCAATGACAGATGGTATATCCACCTGCTTCTTGTTCCCTTACTAACATCAATAATATTATACAACTCTATAAACCAGCTTACACTAAGGGATTGCTGTCATCAGCCATCAATGTTTACAAGGCCAGAATACTAATGAGGTTTTACTGTGGACACTAACACACTCTCTGGATGAGTGTTTTTCAGTATGATATTGTTTTTCAGCAACAGAAAAATCCCACTTAGGAAAAACAGACTATAAACTAAACAGAGTACTTTACCCAATTCTAATTTTTACTATCCAGTAAGTAGAACTATGATATGTATGATGCATTTTAGCATCCAGGTCTGTTTCACTTTAATTTCCAACCAGAAACCTTAGAAAAGAATATGATCTTTTTTTCTGTTTGGCTTTCTTGCTAGATTTTCGTCTTGAATGCTTTCACGTTTAGGTATTTGGATTACCAATACAGATTTATGTACAGGGATGTCACCAGGGAATATGTGACTGGCTAGCTAAATGTTTAGAAATCAGTTTAACCATTTAGAAACATTATCTTCCCTGAGTCATTCTCATTTGGCTCTTAATGAAGTGTCTAGTGTGCAGCACAGGTCAGCACATTGTATAGAAATGCCCTTCTGGGTTTGTCTGCATCCGGTTTTCAAAACTGCAGTCGATTATGGGTGTGAGATTTATAGTAGGTTCCTCCTGCTTAAATAGGAGAGTGTGTATTATTGCATAATCGCTGTGGTGTTGTCCTGCATCCTAGTCACTGTCTTCCTGTAAGATAAACCTGTTTCCACACAGCTTTGTTGCAGGGGCCAGCCTGTGTAGCCCCACCTCAGTATCATCATGTACCCCCTGCCAACCTCTCTCCTCATTTTCGTCTTCCCAGCATGTAGATTCATAAACCACTAGCGTGTCTCTGCAGTGTGCTTCTGCTTCACAGAGCACCATGTAGATTTACAAAATGATGTATCGGTGAGCTGAAAAACAGCCTTTAGTCTCAATAGCACAGGGCTGTGTATTTTATTTAATAGGTGTGACTGAACTTTGGTGGGTAAGAGAACATGTCCTGCTGGAGCCCCACAGGACCGTGGTGACCATGAATTTTTTTTGCCCTCTGCAGCACCAGACCTGCTGCAAAGGGGATCATCCTCTTTTCTGCCAGAATATTTGTTCTGGCCCTTTTTGGTCTCAGCCTGCAAGTGTTTAGCTCACAGAACTTCTGGGCCAATGTTTAAAAGTACTTTTGCAATCTGATGGTAGGGAAAACATAACCGGCCCCTCCAAAAAGCAGAACCAGACAAACCAAACACTAAACACTGAGAAGTGTACAAGAAAATCATCCTGTAGTGTGCTTGCAATGATAATCAGAACATTGATTGTGCTCACTGTACGTATTTAATTAGAACATCTCCATAATTAGCTGGCCCCTTTGCATTTCAGTATGAACACCACTACCTACGGTTGTCTCTACTTCTGGCATTTTGTGCACAGAATATTAAAGAAATGTAATAAACACAAGGTACTTACCTTTCTTTCCTGTGTCTCCTTCAAAACTGCAGTGGTTAAAACAGTTATCAGAAAACTAATTACACTGCAGCATGTCAACACATCTGGAACAATCCCACACACCCAAACTCTCCTTAAAAAATTTAATTGAATTCAGTTACAATTCAGTCCACAATATTTGTCTTACCAGTAGTATTCCAGAAGTGCAAAAATGAAAGAGATGCAAGAACACAGAGGAAATGATCCATTAAAGGTATTTTTGAAAAATAAAAATATTTTTAAATTACTGCTTGTTTTTTAGGTGTGTTTGTCAGACTCATTTTCAAATGGGAAAAATTGTATTTATCACTCACTCTTCAAGGACTACACTACAACACTCATACACTACATTCACTACTACAAGGACTCTTACGAAGTATCAGGAATAAAGGCTTTCTCTTACTACATCAATCAACTCTGAGGAAAGGTTATTTGAAGAATAAACTTTTTAGAAAAGGTTTAAGTCAACCAAAATAACAAAAAAGCTTTTATTAATTAGACAGTAGATATGTTATTACTTAGAAAAGATATTTTCTTAAGGTTAAATATCTAAGGTTTTATTTAGTTAATAAATCTACATTTCTGATTGAAGCTTATTTAACATCAATAATGAGATGACAAGCAAAGAGATCATAAGAATCAATGAAAAGATACATTTTTATTCTTTTGCAACTAAAATTGTTTTTGACAGAAGTCACGCAGAGTTACAGAAACAAGGAAATTATAGCAAAATCAAATCTTAGCATTCATTTTTGCTCATAGATAGATGATTCTCTTTTTTATTGTGTATGTATATTTGCTTAAATGAAACTCAGCTGTCAGCTCCTGATTGCAACATGAGTACCACTATGTCTTCATGAAAATCTGTCACAGTTCATTACAGGCTTGTAGTATTTTCATTTTAAATGACATACTGATTACAGCTAGTCAGAATTTTACAATGCTGCAGAAAGGGTTAATTTTTGTCTTCTTTTAAAAAGTTCTGGTTTTAACATTTAAAAATATTCCAAATTCCAGTTTTGTTTAGACTGTCTTTTACTTCAAAATACCTCACAGCTGAGGGAAGTGAAACAACCCTTAGAATTTGATTTTACAAGCAACTCTAAACCATTAGAAAATAAGACTAATGAATAAAAAAATTTCATCTGTTCTGTTACAACGAATGTTAAATATATTCTTTAGTATATCATGACCATGTATAAGCTTGTTTCTTGTTCTCTGAACAACTCACAGTCCATGTAAACATGTTATGATCCTTATCTAATTAACAATGCTTTCATAGGATCATAATCTTGAGCTGAGCTCCTGACTATCATGACTATAGGGCTTTTAGTTGTCTCAGAGAAGAAACAGGACATTCTAGTATTCCTGTGAAGAGATCCTTATGTCGGCAAGGCAGTAAAATCAAGGACATCAAGGACAGTAAAATCCATTAAAAAGAGAATTTTATCCTTACAGTATAATATACTTTAAGATAGATGAAGCCATGATGGAAAAAAAAAAAAAAAAGAAAAAAAAAAGTACAAGATTTAATCTCTTATATCTAAAATATTAAAAATGGAAAGTGGTAGCATATAGTATTGTCATGTACCTGTAGACCTTATGAAAATTCTGGTAGGAGATATAATAGGGCTCACTCAAGATGACCAAAAGAAAAACATTTCTTCCCACCAAGATTTCCTTATATTATCCTCATAAAAGGATAGCTTTCATATTGAATTGCATATTTTGGGAGGAAAAGAGCAAAGATTAAAAGCTTAGGCTTTGTCTTACTTTTGTTATTACTATCTCTTAAACATGGTAGAAAAAGTCAAAGGAAAACTGTGCAAACCATTCCCTCTTTTTTTTTTTTTTTTTTTTTCCTTAGTTCACTGTTTACTTACAGCTTACAACAGCTTTTTTCATTAGCCTGAAGAGGAAATAAACTTATAATCTAAAAAATTCCCAAACAAATAGATAGTCAGTCATTGCTTTTTCACAGGAAAGCATCCTATATTTTACAGACCCAATGAATAGGTATGTTTTGAAAAATTACAAACAAAATTATTCAACTCTTCATCCTTCCCCTTTCAGTTTATTTAATATAACCTGTAGTATAATGTGTTTATGGATGAATGTAGAGTGAAGGAAATAATTATTTTGTCTTCCCACACATTTTGAAATCAGATTTCAGTATTTTTTCTTGTCACAAGGCTGTATTGTAAAAGTCCAAAAGACATTGTTGAAATTGTGAAGGGCTCCTCAAAAGTCATCTTTGAGTTTTCATGTGACTAAACAGGTAATGTGAACAAGATCAAGTTGTCTCTAGAGGATGTGGATGATAGGATAAGGGATGTGGGCAGGAGAGGCAAAGCAAGAATTTTCCATTTGTTTTCCAGAAGAGTAAAATATTTCTGCTTTCATCTCTGCATAGTTTCAGATCTTTCCCTAATTCACAATATTCTGGTAACTTTCCAGAATACAAATTGACCTGAGGTACATGCAAGTTAATAAGTTCTCCTCCTCCATGTGTTATCATAAATTTCAAGTCATAAAAAAAATCCACAACTCATTTCCCAAAGTCTTTCCAATTTCCAATTTTGATTTGATTTCCAATTAAATCGATAACGTTGGGTTGACTGTGCTCACTGCATCTATTGTTCGGTTGACAGATCTATAAGCCAATATACACTGGACAGTTTTCTAAGTTTGGTGAAGATTATTAAAATGCCAATGAAAGTGTTTTATTTTAGTGAAAAAGAACACCTTAAATAATAATTAAATTAATTTGCAAGAAACAATGTATTTAACATAGTTCAGAGCACAGATAAAAGATGTGCAAAAGGGTCTTGCCTGATCCTGTGTGATTTCCTATGAAACTGAAGAGAAGAAAAATAAATATATAGGGAAATAAATTGGATAAAGTAAATAATTTCTGTAACACCGTAAGGGTAAAGAAATTGTATTTAATACAGTCTATTAAATGTTCCTCATCCATTTGCAGTAGTTTTGCTTTTGGCTCCAGTATTCTTTTTGTGTTTAGTACAGGGTTTCATTCTTCATGCCTCATGCCTAGCCTTGATTTCCTTTTAGCTAACCCCAAGAGTTGCTTCCTAAAAAAAAGCCAACAATAATGTTCTGTTTATTGTACTCCAGAAAATACAATGATTTTTACATCTTTTTCCAGCTTTCTTGCCAGGGAAGACTTCTCTGCTCCACCAGTTCCTGAGATCAAGCAGAGTATTGTCTGCAGCAACTGCAATAGTATTTCTCACTCCACAGCTTCAGAAGATTGGTATAAATCATTCTGAGTAGATCTGTAGTAGGGTATCTGAGCAGATATTAAATAAAAAATTAAAAATCGTTTTTCAGGAACTCACATTTTCATAAGCAGGCCTTCCACAAGACTTTTTTGCTGGGCCAACTCAGACCACTCATTGCTTCTGCAATTCACTTGAATGATGACATTTCCTGTAATTTAGCATAACTCACAGTTATGTGTCAGTCTGTCCCCCCATGACAATAACTGTTCATTATTTCAAGGTCTTTCTGAAGGGCTGCACAGCTCTCTGGGCTATGGGCCACTCCTCCCAGCTTTGTGTTGTCAGTGAAATTGCTGAGGAGGCCTCTGCCCCTTCACCCAAGTCACTGATGGAAAAGTTAAACCAGGCTGGGCCCACTACTGAATCTTGGGGGACACCACTAGGAACAGACCTCCAACTAGAGCCTGTGCCACTGATTATGATCCTCTGAGAGCTGCTGTTCAGGCAGGTCCTTAGTAAAATAAAATTTCTAGCTTATGCAATCTGTGTTCTATAGATGATTTTTTGATTGTTTAGGTCTAAGTTATTTCCTTGGCTGAGGTCAGACAAACTGAATTAAGAGAACTATGGTAATATGAATTTTATATGAGTTTTCAAAGGAAAATCAATACAAACACAAACCATTAGGACAGTACTTTGCCTGCTTAAACTTCTGTAATAGCTACTTTTGGTATGTTTTCAAAATAAAATGATAGCAGCATAAATGCAGAGTACTATTCAATATGTCTGTCTTCAGTACAAAACCTGAAAAAGCTTTTGGTAAAATAAATATTCCATTTTCTTCTGTGAGAGATCAGGGTAAAATTGTACAAGATAAGGTATTTGTCCAGCTATACATCTTTTCTTACATAAAATATGACTGCAATAAGTGGCATAATAGGAAGATTGATGGAAATCCATGTGCACTTAAGATTATTTACAGAGGAAAGTGAAAGCCTTCAGCTACCATAAAAGTACACAATTGATTGTTATGATGTATCACATTTTTGTTTCATAAAGTTTTTTCAGAATTCATTGCTTGGTCATTGCAATAGAAACAGATGAATGGTTATTTTGAGGGTCTCTGGCAGTGTAAGAAATGTGTCATGAACTGCATTTTTCAGAAGCAATTTAGAACTCAAAGTCAAAACCAGAAAAACTAGAGTTTATATGTGAGTGCTGGAACAAGCTTCAGGAAAAATATTCTTGAGGTTTAGAAAGGTAATGGAACAAGATTTCAATATATTTTCTATGTAGCAGTGAAAACTGAGTAAATTTCAGCTCAAGTAAAAGGGAGCACTTTGTTCCAAACATGAATTACTTTTTCCTTTCTTCACTCCCTGTCCTTCTTTTGAAAATCACACCTATTGTGTGTGTGTGAGTTTTAGTCTCAAAAGTACTGAAAGCTTCCACTCCCACTTAACATCAACAGAAAAAAGGTTTATGACAGACTTGAAAGAGGTACTTCCATACTCTGCTCATATGCAGCATCTTGTAGTACAAAGGCTCAGCTTCCCTTCTTTCTCATCAATCATTTCTCAAAAGTGAAATGCTACTCAAAATGAGGGTGATACTTGTTCAGGTTGGGGTTAGGGTAGATAGGGCAAAATTCAGGTCTGATTCCTGTTCTCCTGGCACTGTGTGTCAAAACCAAGATATAACACAAACAAAACATTCAAAGATGGAATAAAGAGACAGGGAAGGAAAAGAAGAGCAATTCATTGAGAATCAGATAAGATATGCTTGATGTTCTTAGAGAAAAAACATTTCAAGGTCAAATTTAGTGCAGAAGCAATTCAACTTACGTGGTGAGCAGAGCATGACATAGACTTTACCCTTTAGGAATAATTAAATGTCTCCAATTACAGGATTTAACAATCAGTAGAGCAGAGTTAGGCTTGTGTGGAAGCTGTTTGTCAGTTGATTTCATAACTTCATGTGGAGACAAACAACAGGAGGAAAAATATGTGCAGTCATTCTTACAAATTTTTACCACAATACCTTTTACCGATTTTCCAGCATGTACAGCCCATGCCCTACTCGATGAAATAAACTCTACTTTCTGACCATGCTAATAAGATAAATCTGCCAATATTTAACTGGCTTGTCAAAAAACTAGCAACTGTGCCTGTGCCATGCTTAACCATACTTGCAGATGTACACATGAGCAGTGCTTTGATTATTCAGGCTTCATATGTCCCTACCCCACCAAGGGTCAAACCTCTCTAGGAAGGAGTGCAAACTCTTGGAAAGCTCAAAAGGGAGATAGCTCTCTGCATCCTCTCTATTAGAAGTCTTCCTTTACCAATATCCTTAAATATATAGTGCAACTCCTGCAGTGACTATTTCTCCTTTGGTTTGAATTCATTGAGCCATTCTGTGGGATAGATGGAAAGTGAGCTGGAGGTTGACCATATTTAAATAGCAGACAAGCAGAGAACACGTCCCTAGGTAGGTAGAAATCAGCCCATGATTACTTCTGCTATGTTTATTTTCAATACAGTGAAGCTGTCAAATAATAGTTTACTTGTTTGTTGTTTTGCTATTAATCAAAAGTAGCGGAAACAAAAGCTATAACAAAATAAATTGATTTTCTTTCATTACATTCAGTAGCAGAGGTGTTACGTAGTCCTACTATCCAACACACATGATTTAGGAATGATTTAGAAAATCAGTTAAATTCTCAGATAATACTATCCTTGGAAAGATATGACATGTTACTCTTATTTACACCTCTATGTGACAATAAAAGTAGCCTTATTTAAGAGATGTAATCACAGGAGTTAACAAAACAGTGGTAATAAAAAGAAAGGGAGAGCATGACTCAAACTATTTGGTCTGTATGGCTCTTGCCCTTAAAGCAGTGTTAGGAGCTGAGGAGCCAGGTGTTGATTTAGAAATGTAATTTGAATTCTTCAAGAAATCAACAAAGTTTCAGTTTTACTGTCTTCCTTCTGAAAGATAGCAATTGTGGATTTTTTATTCATGTCAGGGAGTAAAAAATAAATACAGTGCTTATAGTCAGAACTCTAGGCAGCAGGTGAACTAGTCTAAGAAACAAAAACAATACTATGTTTACTATTAAATAGATTTGTGTTTGGTTTTGGTTTTTTATTTTTACATTTTTAACTTGACTTTTGTTATTGAAAATAAAATTATCAAATATTAAACAGTTTATTTCTACAGTCTTGCAGCATTGTACACTAAAATGAAAAATATCTTTTAAAACAACAATTACAGAACTCCCAAATTGCTATTTCTGTGTCCTGGTTCTGACCAGAACAGAATTACATTTTTGCAGTAGCTGTAAGGGGGTTGCTGCTCAGCAGGCATGGCTAGGACATTATGCTACATTATTCTATACCACCTCAAGGCATTGCCAGAGGCGGGAAAAAGGGACACTCACTTTGGAGATGAAAGGTGTGTCTTCCAGTTGAAAAAATTCAGTGGGAGGGGAATGAAGCCATTGTTCATTGTCAAAAATGTTTCTCATTTTTTTAATAAGAATCACCTTCTCTTCTGTATAATTTTGTTTATTCAGGTTGCTACTTTTACTGTTTGTTTTCTATTTGATATAATTTTTTATACTTTTGTACACTTTTTTAAGATTGCTGTTAATGTTCATTTTCTTCTCTGCTGTTTCCAATAAATTTTTCTTATCTCAACCTGTGATCTTTGCCTTTTGTGCCTCCAATTCTCACCTCCATCCTGCTGCAGCAGGAAGGTGTGGGAAAGGTGAGAGAGAGTCTTAGTGGGGGTACAGAATTGGGAGTACTATTCCTAAACCACAAAACTCTTCCCTTAGTATGTTCAAGAACTTAAATGCAGAGGAAATTTCTAATACCATATTCCAAAAGCAGACTGGGACTAAGAAACTGTGTCCTGGAATCATACATGTGTAGCACCTACATCTGAGCACTTCTTCAGCAACACTAGAAATTCTTTACAATTTAAATGTAACATTTCAGAAGTAGAAAACATAAGGGAGACATAGTTAGTAGCTTTTTTTTTAGAAATTTTGTTATCTGTTTTGCAGGTCATATGTATGTAGCAATACCAAAACAAAAGGAAACCAATAGCAAGCAAAAAATTCAAAGTAAAACCAAGTATTTCTTTGGTAAAAGAACTGCCATTTGTAGCTACATCAAACAGCTTTAATTTAGGAACTTATATTAAAAAAACCCCAAAACTTCTCTTGTTTCTCATTAGAAGATTTCTTTGATTCTTGTCACAAAAAATGCGCAGACATATCTGATAAATAATTGTATATCTATCTGACTTTGAGACATACATGAACTCTGTCAGTCTCAAATAACTTCACCCTACAAACTTACTTTGCTAGAAATTTATACAAAAGGTAAGACCAACATGCTAATCCTTTCCTATGCTACAGCTTCTGATTCCAAACAGTGCATTAATTCAATGAGTTCTCACAGATAACCTGTTTCTATAAGGAGCTACTTAGCTCTCCTTTCAGTGGCTGCCACCGGGAGCACACAACAGCATGTGAAAGGGAGAAAACAATTCAAAAACATGAGAGAATCCCCAAAGCAGAAGTGATGAAAACTGTAGATCTCATTTCAGTCTATTTCAAACTGTAAAATAGAGGACACATTACATATATATCAAATAGAAACTGTGGATCAAATATGAAAGGGGCTGGGGACTCCAAACTTTGAGAAAAGATCCCAAGAAAGGCACTGGAAGCTACTGGAAACTGTGACAATAGGCATAGTTTCAGAAATTTGTATGGGAAAAAACAATAGAAGCTAGAATTTCTTTACCTGCATGAAAGTTGAGGGGAAGCAACTAAAACAGCTAAAAAATGGCATGTGTTTTTTTTTGTCTATAACTGATGTCTTCAAATAACTAAGTCAAAAAGACTATAACACCCTGCAAAAAGCAGTTTGTGGAAGTCAGTAATTAGACAGAAAAGTATAAAGCAGTTTTCCCTACAGCTAAGGTAGTGCTTCTGAGGGACTCTTCACCTCTACTGGCCTCTTAGTTAGGAATGCTGGGACACATCTGAACACTGAGGTCAACAACCAAGGAACTCTACACACCAATTCAATCACTTGCCCAGAGCAGGCTCAGCTGTGGAGTCAGCTCAGACTGCTTAGGGCTCCATTCTGTATGGCAGGAAACTATCTGTGGAAGAGATGACCCCATTGCCCTGGACCCCTATCATGTTCCTCAACTATTCCAGCAGGAGAAATGTTTTTCATTATCTCCAGCTTCTCTAGCCCTTTTTTCTAATTTTTATATTTTTTCTGTGGCTAGAAGGTGCCTCAGTTATACCTTCAGCTGTTCAGGTATATTTCTCAAACTACATGAACACTCACACTAAGTTTGGTAATCCTAACACTGCTGATTTTATCAGACCTCCTGACTGCTAGGTAAAAACAGGAATGATACCTACTGCTTGCCATTTAGCATCAATCCTGGTCTTTTTAGTACTTCTAAGTTAAAACACATAACTGAAATGATACTGGGTTTATGTCAGCTGCAGTGCATTAGTCCTGCCAGTAAAAAGTTGACCTAACAAAATTCTTAGACCAATTTGGATGACCCTGTGCTTTGAGTTATGCAGCTGAAGAGCACAGACATCAATGTATCCCTAAATTACAACTGTCACAGTACAGAAACTGTAATCACCTTTGTTTTGATGCTGGTGTAAAAGCATAGGGCAAAACACCAGGAAAGTTATGCTGAGGGAGTACATTTTCCCTCAGCTACACTGCATGGCCAATAGTTCGATGAAAGTGGTTAGAGGAGACACAAGATAGCTGAGGAGGCCATGGTAGCTCCATTCTATTCCCTTGCCACATTATTTATAGGATGCATGGGCATATCATGTGTAGTTCAGGTAATTGCCCCAGAGCCCATATTCTACTTATTTTATTCTTTCCTCAACTCTTCCACATATTTCAATCATATTAATTCATTTCAGCCATTTAACTATAATAGAATAGTGTAATCCACATTACATTTTATTGAGAAAAGAGCTCCTGGAAAAGAAGTTACATTACTATTATTATCTTTAGCAGAACTGCATTTCTGGCTTTTTTAATAGACTGAAGCTACTGTAGTCAGATTTTGTTCAAGATCCACAGCTGTATTATTGTTGCTCTCAAATGAAATGCAGAGTAGTGTTACAGCAAGTTATTAACATAATCACATTTAAAATGTAGTAGAATGTGGTTACAGGAGTTTGCAATACACCAACCTGCCTGAAGTCCTCAGCTTCTTTCCTTGCAACAGATGAATCATGTTCCAGTCTCGTTGATTCCCTCAGGTAAAAATGGATGCTGCTCCATAGATAACTTAAGATGGTATCCATAACTAATTTTATGACATTTAATTTTTGAAAAACTGAGGAAGAAAGATCTAATTCTGGATAAACTTCAGACTTCTAGACAGAAAATGGTTTTGCAAACAGAAATTAGGGACTTTCTTGCACCATCAAAAAACAAAACAAAACAAAAAGCAAGCAACCAACCAAACAACCAAACAAACAAGACCAAAACCAAACCAAAACAAAAACCAAGCTAGTTTCCTGTTAGAGTTATTTAAATGTTATGAAAGGAATTTGAAGCTTCCCTTGTCTCAGCGTAAGACTCCATATGCATTTTGCAATTATAAGCAATCAATACCTGTAGCTGTTGCTGAGCAGTTTCCTATCTCTGAGGATTAACAGTTGTTCTTAGCACTTGAATATCATGTAGAGAGGTTGCATGGTTATATCACAGGTGCTGAGATCTTTTCTAAATTGTATAAATGAAACTTAATCAGTATTAACTCCTGTAATTGTAGGTCCTGAAATGAAACATAATTACAATGAATAATTTAACATAATTTAATTGGATCTTGGGAATACTTTATATAAAACAAGTATATATTATTATCTAAAAATTATATTGTCACTCATCATTTATAGAGATGTATGACTTTTGCTCTGTCATAATTGTCAGAGTAGAAGAAATTCAAATATAGCAAAAAAAAACCCACAACATCCTGATACCTTACACATAAAGACCCAAATCTCTGTTTGAATCTGGATGATCTGGAGAAAAAATAATGAAGCACTGAATTTCTAATTTTCATTATCCTTGTTTACAATGGAAGAACTATTTGCTTAGATCTTCTGCTGAAACTCATTGTTTATTACATCAAAGCTTTTCTTAAAGGAAATATTCTTGTGTGGTATCATTTTACTTAGACCCCTTCATGTCTCTTTTTCCTCCCTACTTCACACACCAGTCTCATGAATATGGCAAAAAACATTCCATGAGGGGAGAAAAATGTCGTAATGTTGCCTAAACCAAATGAAACAAACATGCTATCTTTGGTGAAATTATGTTTAACTTGGGCACAATTTAGTCTAAATTCAGAACATTAGTAAAGTTTTATGAAAAATGTTGTAAATGATCAAACCAAAATGGGAAATGTTGGCTAAACCTCGATGTTAGCCAAGCTGGATGCTGGTCAGGAGATGGATAAAGGAAACTAAGACGACAGCAATAAAAACAGTACTACCAAAATAGGGGAGGTGACTGGTCAAGTATGCTAAGAATTAGTTGAGATGCATCTGTTCAACATTTACATTTCTACCCATAGTGCCAATCAGTGAAATTTTCTAATCTTTGCAAGGCTGAGATGCATTAGCAACCCAACAAAAAAATATGGGAGGTTGGAGCAATAAATGCAAAATAAAATGAAGCATCTTAAAGTTCACTTTTTTAGTAAGTGTCTTACTTACCAACAGTGTATCCTTTAAAAAACCAAAATATTTCCTACTCTGCTGTGTTTCCTTACAAGCACTAGAGAGGCCAAACGGCATAAAGAGAGTAGACTTAACTCAGGCATGGTAACCAACTCAACTGGCTTTGGGAAGAAGGATCACAAAACCCACTGCATACTGTGGGCAAGAGAGAGTGCAGTTCCAGAGACTTAAATTCATGCTTCAAGAGACAACCCTACCTCAAAGAAGGAAAGCCAAAATGCTGTAGAAGGAATATAGTAGAGTACAGAGGGCCTCAGAGCCCTTTGAGCCTCAGAAAAGAATAACTGATTTTACTAAAATGAAGACTGGATGTAAGAACTACCTGCATGGGCACCATGCAAAGATAGAAAGAGGCAAATAAACATCTATTTATGGTTACATTTTTTCTTTTTAGGTATAATGCTTTCTCTATTTAAAAAGTTTAACAATTTATTTAAATCAGATAAAGGAGTGGTTTAGTTTAGTTCAAAACCACTTAAAACTGGGCCTGGCATAAGTGTGGGAGATGATAAAGGGTGATCCTTATCAGTCATCCAGAGCACTGGTTGACTCAGACTTCTGCCAGCATATGAAGATGTGAAGAGCAAACTAAAGAGAGAGAGGAAAAAAAAAACAAAAAAACAAACAAAAAAAAAAAAAAAAAAAAAAAAAAAACAACAAAAAAAACCCCCAAAACCCCCAAAAAACCCCTAAAAGTTATTCAGTTAGAAAAGCAATGTGCCAGCTGGAGTATTCTTTCTGAAAAAACTAACCTCCACACTCTGAAACCTAACAAAAAGTAATTTAAGGCATTGAAGGCCAAATAAACCTTCAGATCTTCTCACACACAAACTGCACTCTAAGGGTATATACACTACCAATAACTTTAATATGTTATTGCACCTACTGAATCTAAACTTTACCTTAATTTACTTCAGATTTTCCTACATGTATTTTTCTATTCTCTTTCATGAAAACTGTCAAGAGGGAGACAAGCATATGCTAAGAAGTATATTTGTATACATATTAAATTAAAATCAGAAATATTTTCAGTTAAGCCTATGCTCAAAGATTTCAGAATTTCAGTAATTCTGAATAAAATAAAATTTTAAAAATCAACTATTTTTCTTTGTTCTTCTTTTCCCTCCTGTGGTAAACAGCCACAGTTATTGAAGGAGCAGTGTTGCACACCACCTGATCTGATAAAACCAAATCCAGATACATTCTCTCTTCTTCCTGGATTTTTCACATCAAGTTCTACTTCACTGGAGACCACTGCACTTATTTCTTGGCAGAAAAAGATAGTATTTTTGTTTGCCTTCCTGCCTTTTAGATAATAAATTTCAATTTTAAAGCTTTTACTGTCAAACTTGCACAAAATGAAAGTAGATTTCCAAGTTTTCTGCTTATATTCCTGGACTAGAAAAGAACTATTGTTAGAAATAGCTGAAAAGATATATCAATTTGTTTGTTTGATTTGCCTTTCCTAATAATTTTTAAGTACAGACACTTGTAATTGGGGAAAACAAAGTTGATCATTCATTTAATGTCTGTTAACTTTACTGGTTTACAAGATATTTATTTACCAGTCTGTAAACAGTTTTGGGCAAACATGGTGTTCCAAACATATATTTGGATGAGCTATTGTGTAAGGTTCAGATGATAAATAAAGAGCAGCACTGAAAGCAAGCTTCCACAAACAAAACCTCAGTTGCAGGACAAATCTTTAAGGAAGCATCTGATAATTGGCAAAAAAAAAGACCTAGAGTGATGTACTGGCTTGGCTGGATTAATTTTCCTCATAGTGGCTATTATGTGGCTGTGTTTTGGATTGGTGCTACAAACAGGGTTGTTAACACAGGGACTGATTACACAGACCCAAGGCTTTTGTTACTCCTCACCCCACTGCACCAACAGGGAGCTGAGAGGGGGCAGAGGCAGGACAGCTGACCTCAACTGTCCCAAGGAATAACCCATTCATGGGGAAATGCTTTGCATAGGAACCTGGGGAAAGAAGGAGGAAGGGGTTTATTTGAAGTGATAATGATCTTTGTCTTCCCAAGACATTGTTTGGTGTAATGCACCTGCCTGCTCCTGGGAAGCAGTGGAATTAGTTCTTAGATTCGTTTTCCTTGTGCTTCAGCTTTGCCTTACCTGTGGACCTGCTTTTATGCCAGCCTAGGGTGTTTTGGACTTTTACCCTTCTGATATTCTCCCCCATTCCACTGAGCATGTGGGGCTCACTGAGGTTAAACCACAGCATAATGTAGTCACAAAAGGTGTGTAAAAAAAGGTCTGAAAATTAAAGCAGTAAATTCTGAAGCAGTATTTGCTTTTCAGAGACTTAGCTGCCTGGAAGCTGGTGCTGAGTCACTGAGTCTTGCACTTTTAATAGCATTCTGAGCGCTTTGGAATATATACGACAAACAGAAAAACATTTCTAGCCCACCTATAGCAGAGTTATTGCTATTGGTGAAACAGTAGGAGAGGCAACTTTTTGTTCCTAACATTAGCTATTATTAAAATTACATAAAACAAAATCTGGGAGGTAAATGGGGTGTCACAATAAAGCATAATAATGACTCCTACAATTATTAAATTTTGTCACAGTATGAATACTTCTGATAATACTTCTTATCTATGAGACCTGATGTGGAACCAGATGCATAAAAAGAGGCTTTTTTGGCTATAGAGGTTCACCAAGTTATTTTCTACCATTTGAGATAGACATCAGCTCTTTAAACTTCTAATACAGAAGCGTGCTATTTGGCAAAGGAAAACTCTTCCATTTTGTCTGAGCTGTTATCTTCAGTGATATCAGAAGACAGCAGGAGGAGCTGGCCAAATCCAACAGAGATGAGGCTGACACAGCCCTGACCACAGGTCCAGCTACTAGCAAGCTTGACCATGCACTTATCAGTGGACACAGGCACACAAATACCTGTTTATACCACATATGCACATGTATACATTACTGACCAGATGATTCATCATGAGCTGACAAGGTGTAATACTTACATGAGGACAAACAGCACAAGTGGCCTCATCCTACTTCTCTCTCTTGCTGAAGAGGATGAAGATCTGTAGAAGTATACATATACACACACATGTAAATACATATAAACTCTGGCAGATACTGTCCACACACAGCCTGACAATTTTAACTCTTTCCCCTTTCTGTTTCCCCATGTTTCTTCCTCCAGAGACAATATAGAAACCTCTCTGTTCCCTGCTTTGGTTCTTCTTAAAACTGTCCTATAATCAGCCTTATGCAATTCTGAAATGATTTTTCCCTGTATCTCACAACATGATCCTGCCCCTGACCATGACAGTGACACTCTCGGTATCTCCTGAAAATGTTACCACTGATGATTGGCCTGGAATAAATGTTCCCTTGACATGGGTGTGGAGAATCCTAGCAGAGCCTACAGAGACTGAGACAGAAGCTCATTCCCTTGGCTGAGTTATTGGGGTGTCTCCTCCTTTCCACACTACCCATGGGCTCACTCATGCTTGTGGGGAGGTCTTTTTTAGGCTGACAGCTCCTGTGACTCCTGACAGCACCTGGGAATAGCATTATATAGGCTCCTCCACCCTAACGCTGCCTGTGGTGCAATGCAATTTTTATCACAGAACATAAAATGCGTTAGTGAGGTACTAGCAGGGTTACAGAATTAGGTAGTGGGTATGAGTTTGCTGCTGTCTGGAATATAAACAAGCAGACAGCTCTACTGAGCTACTTTTGATGGATGTTTTATTCTGAATGTCAACAACTAAGTGATAACCTTAACAATAAAAACTTACGTTAAGTAAAAGTTATTCTAAGAACTTTTCAATTAAGCAAAATATGTCTTTCATATTTCTTACTTAATTGCTTTTCTATGAGTGATCAGTCAGTTGTAAGATACACCTAATGTTGTAAATAATACGGTAGCCTAGAATTGTCTTGATGTTGGCCACAAGCAGTCCACTAAAAAGTATTCTTTGGGGCTTACTACATTTATCTTGATTTCTGAGTAGCTTCAAAAATTGTTAATTTGCAGAACAACAGTTTCCAAAAATAAACATACAGCATTTCACAGTCCTGTATTTAAGTTTTGTTTTCCCAGCATAACACTTCACTAGCAGATCAAGCCATCTTCAGAGCCATCAAAATCAAAGAAACAATTGAGTTGGCTAACAACCATTTTAGCAAACTGACCATCAACCTCTGCTATTAGCAAGATTATCTCACCAATAAGTATAGACAGGTAGGCACTACAATAAATTGCAAGAAAAACTCTTTCTGTATCATGTAACAAACTCATTGATGTCAGATGAAAGATTTGCTTGGATTTTGTGGGCTTTATATTTTAACTGACAGAACCGTCAACATAAAATATCAACTAGCAGGAGCAATGCATACATCCTGATTCTGACATAAATTGACTGAAATTGTAACCAGAGGCTGCTGTGAAGGTTCACTGTTTATGGATCCTTCATTTGTCTTGTTGAAACTTTTGACTTTATTTCAAACCAGTCTCTAGAAACGGGTCTGTGTCAAAACTTAGCTTCAAGGTTCTTATACCTTCAACTTCCATAGCCACTGCCATGGAAGGGCAACTGGTCTCTAATTCAAGAGATTTTTGATATTTAAATTGTTTCAATTCTACAGTGTTTTTACATAGCAACAGTCTCTCCATAAGAGAGACTCTCCATAAGAGCAGTCTCTCCATAAGAGCCTGCAGTGTATGTTATTTGCTCTGTTCCTTCAAAAAATCCATCATTCATCTTTAAACATAAGAAAGCTTATGTCATGACAATATACCTACCTCTATCTTATTAAAATTATTTCTACTGAAATATATTAGTTTTTCCCAGAACTGTGCATCAGGTTGCTTGGAACTCACTCTAGAAATTGTACCCTTAATGAAAGCCACTCAACATGGTGCTTGTAACTGCAGGAGGAATAGAAAAGCTCACAATTGAGAAAGAAGAGAAAAAAGCAGAGAAATACTAATGGCAAGCAGGATGACTTAATAGTATATGCTTGTGTTTTTCTCTACACAATTTTTTTTTGAAGTAGATAAAGTGTTATCTATATCAGATATTATACTGGGGAAAAACAAGGGCATCACACTATAGCCTGAGACTTTTATTCCAAAAGTTGTCCTAAAACTTCATCTTTTACAGCTGGCTTTATCTTCATCCTGGTGTCAGGATTTCATATCCATGTCTTCATTATTATTTAAATTTTACATTCCTTTACTCTGTTATGGACTAAAATAAACCAATAAAACCCTTGAATAAAGCAACTGCATACAAGAGAGAAAAAAGCCAAACAGCTAAGATACAGATAATGTCCCACCTACTGCTAATTGAAAACATTTCCTTAACATCAGGGCAAAATTATTTATCTTAATTACTCTGGTTCACCTTCCCATTTTCCTCTTCCTTTGCATAAGTCAATGAAAAGTGGAACTCCTCCTTTCCTTCATAAGCTGACAGGAGAAAGAGGCACTGAGAGAGAATAAGGAAAAGGGTTGAGGAGCTGCCTTTTGGTCTTGGTAAATAGAGAAAGATCTTTTTTCTCACCTTGCCATTTCTTTTGGCAATGTGAGCCACGCACAAAGCTGACTAACTGTGGCAGAAAATAAGAGATGTGTCGCAGTCTGCCACAAGCCTGGATAGCAGTGGGGTAAGAGGAAGTGGCGCCACAACTTCTCCGAAAGCGTCTCCCTGTGGAAGCTGCTGGGTGGCCCTGGCACTCCCAGCTCACACTCACAGCATGCACGCGTGGTAGCTGGTGATGTGATCAGCAGCAAAGGGCAGGAAGGGTCTCTGTTTGAAGTTCCAAGGTTGTTTATTAGATCTGACACTTGAAGGAGTCCAGAGGAGAAGACATAAACTAATAGAGGGTCCAGCGGTTAAATACGGGGCTGGGGAGGGAGGAACAGCAAAAACAGAAACAGGGGACAGAGCACTGCAGCAGAATGGGGCCAGTGGGAAAGCGGGGAAGGGAGAACATTCTTGGGAATATACATACAAGGGACAAAGAGGTGGGCATGCCAACGGGTCAGCTGGGGAGGCAGAACTGGGGTATATTGGCATGTACATCAAGATATCATGAAAGATAAACTGCCTTCTCACCCTAACCAGGGGAGATTCCCCTTGCTTAGGGCCCGTCCCTCCAAGAGACCACCCTGAGCCCTGTTCCCTTGGACACAGGGGCCTCCACAGAGATGCTCTTCTCAGAGCTGAAGAACAATATTATGTGATAAAGAAATTAATTCACACAAAGTTTCCTCAAAATTTTCTTCTACTTCTTCACAGAAAAACTGCAAATTTCCATTCAACTGCTTATGCTTAGAACCCAAATGGGCAACCAAAGACAACACAATAACAATCATTGCTGAAAATTGTATTTCATAGTCAATACTGCAGATAGAATACTGCAGTAACTTTTTTTTATCTCTTTCAGGCTTTGTAAAGATTTCATATCTTCAAATTCAGAACATAATTCTCTCTAATACAAGATAGCAGAACTTGCTCTATTTCATAAAACCTGAATGAAGTCACAGTGTGATTCACTCTGTCCTCTCTTTTTTTTTTTTTTCTTGAGGGTCTAAAACAGAAGAATTTACTCTGATTTAACATTGTGGTTGAAATAAATAGGAGATTTCATAAAAATAAAGGTGCTTGCAGTTTAAATGAAAACTTGCAGCAGGAGTACTTGCGTGAATTTTATCCTAAATATTTTCAGATATTTTGGAGAAGCTTGCTGTAATGAGAAGCATAAATATACAGTCACAAAAATCCAGCTGACATTGTTTCTATTGCAACAATTTATAACATGGAAAATTATTTTCATATTTCACTTAGTGTAACCCAAAGGACTTCTCACAACTCATTCCAGCTTTAGGTTTTTGATTCCTATCTGTTCCTAAGTGTAGTACACTTCCTTTTCTAAAATTCATGGAGTCACAACAGGAACAGTACACCCAGAGCTGAAAAAAAAGTTAGATTTTTATTCTTTGTGGTGCAGACTTGTCCCTAAAGTTGGCAAAAAAAACTCTGAAGCTCAGCTCATACAAAATATAACAAATAAATATAACAAAGAAAATGCTGTAGGTCAAGAGTAAAAGCAGATTTATGTTAGCCTAACTTGATAGTTCTCACCATAAGCTAAGCAAAGTAGATGGCATTCTGTAGGACTTAGAGGAATAACGATGACAGCAGAGCCCTGTTAAAATGGTTTGTGCACCAACTTCATATGCTGCAAAGGAAAACTGGGATGATATAGACTACTGGATTTCAATGAGTGCTTTTCTGTAGCAGGGAAAGACCCAGTCATCAAGGACAGAGAAGTCACTTTGAATCAGTACAACAAACACCTATTTAGACCCAGAAACACAGTAATTCTCTTCCTTTTATCCTCTTCTGATTCCTTCACTGTACCAGATGTATTTTTTTTTTTGTAATGCAAATTTTGTTTATTCAATATTTGGTGCTCCCAACTATGAAGCTCTAAATTTCATTTAAAATTTTAACTACTTCACTGGAGTTATGCAAGCAAATAATCTGTTTTAAATCTATTTCATCCAGTTTGATAAAGGAATTACCATAAAAGGATGAAGTAAAATATATTGGCGTATCTGGCTTGCAATCTCATTAAAGCAGTGCACATCTGTGTCTACTTCTCGTTCTACACAAAACTGAGCTGAGTTACACAGATACATAGCCAAGAATCTGAATGGGATGTAGTTTCACAAAGATAAAGGAGACTTGAAAAAATCTCATTCAACACACTGATGCCTACCTTCCAGTGATGGTCAATATATAAAAAGGAGAAGGCACTTAAATTCTGGCTTCCTAAAAAACCCTTTAAAATTTTGACCATTAATAGCTTGGTTTAAACAATGTAAACTTATGACCTCAACATCCTTACCTATCAGTTTATTTTCCCTTCAAAGAGTCAATGGCCCGTTCCTGATGTAAAAATTCATAGCTGAACTATTATCTATTATTTTATGCCACTAATACTCTTCAAGTGAATGTCCATGATGCTATTTCTATCTTATCTATTATACGTTTACCTATATCATCCAAATATTTTCAGTCTTTCTGTACACCAATGCATAAATTTTTCAGAAATGGAATCCAAAACCAAACTTTGCAAATATTCAGATTTGCACTGAATCAACCAAATTTTGCACGCTTAATTAAAACAAGTGTTCCATTTCTTCAATGGGAGATTAGCAGATACAGAAAGAAAATTATCAAAGTTCCTAGGAGGAGGAAAACAAGCACAGCAGTGTTTTCCCAACCTATATATTCAAAGTATTTAAGTAATTTTCTTCCCTGGTTGCATCTGATTATTAATTCTAGTCAATTATTTATTTACACTCACACCCAGTGGGATGTGATCCCCAGCTGTGGAATATCAAAAGGCAGCAAAACATAGGGAAAAAAAAAAAAAAAAAGAAGCTTGGATTACAATAGGGAAAATCTCCAAAATAATCCACAGGAGATCAATACTTTTTAAGTATTTAATAGATAACTGGATGTATTACTTATATGTGTGTTATTTTAAAGGTATTGCTAAAACATACTGAAAAGTTTTGGAAGTAACTGACATTATAGGAAAGTATGAATGGTAAGGCAAAAATTCTCTGTTACTTCCACATTTTACATGATTGTTATTTGTAGTGCAGTTAGAGGTATTTAAAGATACAAATTCCTTTTAAAGATATTAATTTTTTATATTTATATAAAATATATACCATCCCCAAGCATAATTATTATTATTCCCTGATCTTGAATCCTACTTTCAACAAAATACAGTAGCAGAGGCAACCTTTCCATACACTCAGTCATTCTGTTTTCAGTTGGTAAAATGCAGTTAAGAGATTTTACGTACATAAGAAAGTTGTTAGGAAACTGTAGTGTCTTGATTTTTTTTGCTGTTTTTTCTCAATTTTTCTTGTACTAAAATTACCATTCACAGATTAGAAAAGTATGCTATTTGACTCAAAATCCATTTTCACTAGAAATCTTGATGAATGCATAAATTTAGTTGTGCAGTATCAATCTCTACCATACTTATAAAAACAAGAAACACAGACACACACAAAGCAATTTTCTTAAATGAAAGAACTTACCTCGCTCTTCAGTACAAGCCAGTGTGTGATATGTGACATACTAGAAGTACATCTGGATTGAAGAGTTTATTAGCCATCTCCATGCACAATTAATAATTATTGCCACAAATTTATGTTGCTCAGCACAATATGCCATGAAGATATAATTGTTTAGCAAGAAGAGTTAGTGAGCATAAAAATTCAGTATTTTTTTGTCACTGAGTATTACACTTTTCCTTCTATTGCCAATATTTCTCAGCTAATTATCTTCTTCAAACATTTGGGAAGAAAATATCTTTAGGGAGGTTTAAGGCATATGAGTGTACAGGTAATAGGCATTTTGCACATGTAGAAGTGGAAACCTTGTGGAAATAAAGTTTACTTATGAGCAGGTCTAACAAGCAGTTTAAATTGAAGAAAGTACCTGCACTAAACTGAGGCACAGCTCCAATTTTCTGTCTTGGCCTGAGACCTTTCCTGATCTGGCCAATATAGTAATACAATGCTACTAGACTGTTGAATGTATATAACTGTTAATATACAATTTATGATGTGTGACACATGGAACAGACTCAGTAAGGAAAAAGCATTGCATAGATAAAATAGAGAAAGAAATTTACTTATGACTCAAAACCCAAAAAATTGTACAGTTGCAGGAAATGGCATTCGGCTAGTGGTAAATGCAATAGAGGAATGGTTACTATTACTTTTGTCCATCCTGGACTAAAGAAGTAAAAACTTCACAAGGCAAGAATATTTTAAACAGCAACTGCAGGAAAAATGTATTTTGCTTGAATTTCATTACAGCAATACTCTTATTTGCAAGGAATGAATTAATATGATCTGTATTTTATTAGGGAAGAGATATCTTTTATAGAGACTGCAAACAAATATATTTTAAAAAAATTTAAAGAAGTCCAGAAAATTGAGGTTTATCTTGTACTTAAAAAGAAAAGAAAAAGAAAAAAGATCTGCATCTTGCAAAACTAATTGGGCAGAAATTTAAAAAAAAAAAAATTTAAAAAAAAAAATCCCACAATGATTAAGAAAATAACCCCTATGGAAAGACAGCTCAAAATTACTAATTTCATATTCAAATGTGGTTGATAAGAACTAGGGAAGTTTAATATTGCTAATTTAAGAAATAAACACCTTTCAAAGAAAATCTAACTGCAAAATTGTTATTTTCAAAAATGTATTGCTATTGGAAATCTTTCCACATTGCCTTTATCACCTGTTTTTAGGTAAATAGTAATGCCTTAATTTTTAGCTTTTATATTTTTCAGATCCTGCACTGCATTAGTGTATACCTCTGAACCCCATATAGAATGTTAGTAAGCTCTCTTCACATTTTGGTCAGACAGAACAGTCCTTCCAGTCTTGAGAACCAAGGACACCATCTGCCTCAGACCCAGAAAAGTATAAACAAAAGTGAATCGGGGGGGAGAAGCAAACCAGGGGAATATGACTTCATTATATATTGAAGTGAAGTTATAATTGAACAATTAACCTCTGATATGCAAACAAACCAAACATATCTGAGAAACTCATGACTATTGTCCATCTTGGATGTAGTCTCTGCAAGGCTTTTGCACTGCCCAAGGTGTACCTCTTGAAGGCCTTTAATAAATACCTTCTTTGTTCTTTGAACTCTCTCGAGCCTCTGTTCTAGATAGCCACTCCAAGGCATCAACACTATTAAATTTGATCTTTGCTTTTCCCTCTAAGTGTTAACAATATCTTCAAAGCAATACTGGCATTCACCAAAGTTATTTTAATTAAGTTAATTGCTTTTTCCCTCTGGGGTATTGTTCTTATTCTGTCCTAATTGGCCAGGAGGGCCACCCATGTCCTGGGGTGCATCCAGCATGACATCGCAATCTGGGCAAGGGAGGGGATTGTCCTGCTCTGCTCTGAGCTGGGGCGGCCTCACCTCCAGTGCTGGGGGCAGGTCTGGGCACCACAGTATAAGGAAGACATTAAGTTATTAGAGAGTGTCCAGAGGAGAGATAGGAAAATGTTGAAGGGTCTAGATGGGAAGCCATATGAGAAGCAGCTGAGGTCACTTGATCTGTTCAGCCTGGAGGAGACTGAGGGGAGAGCTCACTGCAGTTATACCTTCCTCATGAGGGGAACAGGAAGGGCAGGCACTGATCTCTTCACTCTTGTGACCAGTGTCAGGACTTGGGGAAATGGCATAAATCTCTGTCAGGAGAGGTTTAGGTTGGATATTAGAAAAAAGTTTTTTACCAGAGGGTGGTTGAGCTCTGGAACAGACTTCCCAGGGAAGTGGTCATGACACCAACTTGAAAGAGTTCAAGAAGCATCTGGACAATACTCTCAGGCATATGGCATGACTCTTGGGAATGTCATGTGCTGGGTCAGGAGCTGGACTTCAATGACCATTGTGGGTCCCTTGCAGCTCAGGGTAGTCTAAGATTCTATGAAAGGTCATGCTTTTTCCACTGCACTTTGGCTTACAGAATTCAGAGACTCAGAACTTTCACTCAAAGTATTTCCTTATTCCTAACTCAGAATAAGCCTAAGGCACATAATTATCTTCAAACTTTTGCACCAATGTACTTAGGGGCATCATTGTATTTCTGACTTGGGACAGCATTTGCTAAAAAGCATTGCAAAAGATTTCTTTTACAGATGAAATTCCTGTTCTCCAGATTTTAAGGGCTAAGTCATATGAGAGTCTATAGACCAAATTACCTTTGTTTAGATTTAATATGCTGTAGACACTGTTGCACATTTTAGGGTTTCTTAAAAAGAAGGAAGCATCTCTTATGATGACACAGACAGAAGAAAAATTTTACAGCTGCTAGACAGTTAGTCAAATGTTTTAACACTATTGATGTGTTAATCAAAGAAGTCTTAATCAGAAAAGAAAAAACAAAACACAAAAAGATTAAGTTATTGAAAAGAAATAAGAAAAAAAGTTTGTATTAAAAAATTGCTTTCTTTGTGGCTTCTTGTAAACATTTCCAGATTTGTACACATAACTCTTTTTTAGCAACTTCACTTTCCTGCTGCTGACCAGCAAGTGAAGTTTCCTCTGGCTACTGAAATTATGTTAGAAAAAAATGACATCTATTACTGCAAAAGGATGACTGCTTTTGTTATTGCATTTTGTTATTGTGATTCTTTGGTTTTTTAGGTGCTTTTTTTTTTTTTTTTTAAATAGGGAATCTTAGCATGTATTTGAATTTCACTGGGCTGGTACTGTACAGAAAAATTAATGTCTCTGTGCAGTAAATTTCCATTTCTATACATCTAGAAGGACTTGGCAAGCCAAAGGACAGAAAACAAGTGCACAGAAGATAACATGTGTGATGAAACTCGTCCAAAGTCAACAGCCATGATAGTTAGAGCTGGTTATGTCTTAGAAAATGCCAAAGAACATCATGGCTTTAATAAGCGTATTTATAGACATTTATATCATGTCTATATATGGACATTATAATATATATATGGATGTATATACACGTCTCTGTACATATATACATACATACATAATTATATATACATAGTTATATATGTATATATATGTATGTATACATATACATGACATATATATATACACACACACATTTCTTAGCTAGTAGTGGTCTTGTAATTTCTATCAGAAATTATGATATATCACAGATATTATCCCTGTATTCTGTGGAACTAAAGACTATGTGTCAAGCAGATCTGTAAGTATATAATATGATGTGAATTTATCACATTCAATTTATTCCCTGTGTGTGAAATTATTGTTATTCTAGAATTTGTAAGTCATCTCTAGGGGTCATCTTGTCTAACTCCCATGCTCAAGCAAACTGTGTTCAGATGACTTTTTAATATCTCCAAGAAAGGAGACCCCAGAAGATCTCTCAGAAACCTGTTTTAGTGAGACTCAGGGAACAGATGAAACTTCATTTTCTCTGGAAATGTTTGTTGCAAATATTCTTGCATTTTAATAAACCATTTCAAAAGAATAATTATCTTTTATCTGAAAGTTAAGTTAAATTATCTTTTATCTGAAGAATATTTCTGAAAAGAAAGATAAACAAAAGAGAAATAACATATGCAGAATGAATTGCATTGATACACATTCCATTAAAATATTGTAGACCTACACATATAAAATGTTTGGCTAATTATACACCTTCAGTTGTTTGGGGATCATTTTTTTTATGAGATAGACAAAATAATTATCAATTCAGGGTTTTTTCATCTTATTTTTAATATTTCCCCCTATATTTAATATTGTACTAGTAAATGTACAAACAACTTGTAGAGTATGGGTTGAATTCAAGAAGGGCCAAACTGAGAGGTGTTACTGGTTTATGGAATGAACTGGACTTGCATTTCAAGCAGAAAACATAATGGTACAAGCTGCAATAAAACTGGATATACTATATGGTCTTTCCCCATTGCCACTTCTATTACAAAAATACCATTATAAGTAAACATTTAATTCATTTGAGATTCTGCTTCATATGAACAAAGGTAAAAATTCCAAGCAACTACAACTATAACTGTTCATTATGATGTGATTTTTAGCCACATATCTGCAAAGCAAGTGTTTCAGCAATGCAACAAAGGTTTAGAAGTCATGATAGTACAAAACAGTTATTCTGCCATGGAATGGTCAAGACTGGAAGACACCTTTCAAATTCATCTGGTCTGATCCTCCAACCCATGAGCAGGTTGCCCAGGCCATTGTCCAATCAGCATTTGAGTATTTCCAGGAAAGGCGACTCCACAAACCCTCTTGACAAACTGAGTGTTTGATCACTTTAAAAAGTTTTTCTCCTTTTCAGCTTGTACACATTACATCTTGTCCTATCATTGGGCCTTACTGAGAGTAGTCTGACTTCATCTTCTTCACTCCCCCCATACAATTCCTCTGAGCAATCTTTCTCAAAATAAGCAAGCCCACATCTGTGACCCTCTCATTTATCTACACAATTCCTGACCTTTTTATATTCCTCTACAAAGCTCTTCCCTGTTCCAGATTTTCCCCCTAGTCTCAGGGTTCTAGGACTGTTAAATGTTGGTCTTATGGACATTCTTATCAGGAAAGAATGAGGAAAAAAAAAAGCAATAAATTTATTCTGTTCCAGAAAGTGTATTGAAGTAAAGCTGCATTTCCTTTGGTGGAAAAATATGTTTTCTATATACTGTTTTTTCTCTCATTTCCCATCTGTTGATATGTTCCAGGAACAATTTACAGCATTATAAAATTAAAGAGATCACTCATTTGAGTAGTAAATGTTAAGTGGAATTCTTTTTGTCAGTTCAGTATCTGCTGTGAGTAGCAATAATAAAAACCAGGAACAGAAATATCAAAAATCAAAGGGGATTCTTCTCGTTTAAATTAGCCATCTTCAATTTATAAAGGATTTTTTTTTTTATTTGTTTGCTTGTTTTTTCTTGTTTTGGGGTTTTGTGTTTCTTTTGGCTGGACAAGTTATGTTTTTGTGTCTTCAAAAACAGTAGCTGAGAATTCAGACCATATCTATGATTAGA
This sequence comes from Certhia americana, assembly GCA_018697195.1. Taxonomy (NCBI): domain Eukaryota; kingdom Metazoa; phylum Chordata; class Aves; order Passeriformes; family Certhiidae; genus Certhia; species Certhia americana. The sequence goes on along the minus strand of CM031878.1, from coordinate 48,158,032 downwards.
CAAGGATGATGTTCATGCCATCCCTACAGTTCATCTTGACATGGATGCTGATAAATATACTTGTCCTTAATTTTGTGGCTAACCTTGTATGGTTTTTCTTAGGTGTGGGTTTGCTGTTTGGAACCAGTCTCATTTTTATGTCACTGGGGATAGGAAACTGCAGCAGTCCCACATAAATTAGACCAGGACAGCAGAAATGCACCAGGATACTAAAGCCAAACCTACTCTGTTACAATTAACACAGCCTACGTAGTTTCACAATTCAAATGAAACTCTAATGATTTCAAAGGCCTTTAGGATTCCCCCTGAAGACAGAATTCTGTTAGGTTCAGAGAGTAAAGTGACTCATGATTTTAATGCTTGGCATTTCAGAACTAGGATATGATATTAGAAGCAAGGAAGAATCTTCTTGCCCTGCCTTGAGAATTTCTGTATTTCCACAAGAGGAAACTAAGGATGACTCTAAAACCTTCCTCAGTTCCTATCACATTCAAATCACATTCAAATTACCTACAAATGTGATGCTTAGAATATATTCACTCTTCAAATATAACATATATTTATTTATGATATATTCAGAGTCTACAGGAAATGTGTGCTCCGTATCACAGAAAACACTACAGCTCTGCAGTTTTCAGGAGGTGACTCAGTCCTCTCTGAGCCTGGCTGGCTTCTCCATCCTGAGCAGTGCACTGCTGTGGGCCCAGTTCATGCCCTGATCTCATGCTGTGGCTTTTTCCCCATCAGATCCCATGTTCTCTGGAACATTTTCTTCTGTGTATCTGTTGCAATGCCCACGTGGGACACGGCCTTGAGATCATACTAGCACGAGAGGTGTGTAGCAAAATAGTAAAGGATGTGTGCAATGAGGTTGTCCCAGAAAATAAGAACTTTAATAATGAGCAGAATAACAAATGTGGAGAAACCATACACATATAACATTGGGGTCGACCATCAAAAACCCATACAATGGGTGAACACAGCAATATTTAAGGTAGGGTTGAGGGTACAGGGTCAAATCGCAAACAAGAACTCAAAAATAGAAAATGCTACAATCCAATCAACTGTAAGAACTATAAACATTTTATAATATGAAACAGCCTAATCTACATAACAGCTCCCATAGCTCCATTTGGAACTAACTTAATAATATGTTTCCTTTCTTAGCATTACACTTGCCAGGGCTTTAGGTTAATGCCATCATCAAAGGCTGGCCCACCATGCATTCCAACCAGTTGAATTCCCACCTGTATTCATGGCTTCTCCTGAGCAGAAGTGATCTTCATATTACTGAGAAGAGATCCACCTGACATAACCTTCCTGAAACTCTACCAACTGTAAACAGACCATGCTGGAGACCTTGTGGAAGATATATGGCATCAACAGTTCTCCTATATCAATGCAGTCAGTCATCTCATCTCTGTGATTAATCAAGTTGGTCAGGCAAGATGTGGCCTTGATAAAAACAGTGGTTTTTCCTGACAGTGTATTGCTGGGTTTAGAAATTGCTTCCAGGAGGTTTTATTTTTCTTTTCCTCCCTGGAAGGGGTTGAGGAGAGGCTGATAAATGTGTGGTTACCAGGAACCTCTTGCCCTTTTTGAATATGAGGCTATATTTTCCCAGTAAAAAGTAAACTATTGTGACTACCTTTTGAAGGCATTCCCACAGTGACACCAGACACCTCTTTCATCATTGTTAGACGTCCCATGGATCTGTGTGTCTTAGTGAGCTTAGTGCTCTCTGCTTTGACCTCCCTTTTGTATGAGCACTGCCTACATCCCACAGACCCTGAGAGGAGGCTTAGACATTGGGGTGCTGGAAGGCAGCACCTGGCAGTGAAAAAGGCACTGAGCATCCTGGAAGGTCCTTGTCAGGAGGGCCCCTGTACCAGCTCACCTTTTTCTCAGCCTTATCTTTGCTACTTAAAGAAATCCATTTGGTTGGCCTCCTTTGCTTATTTCAGCTCCAGCTGAGTTTTTGATTTTTGGCATTAGGAGATGTTCAAGGCATTGCTTTCTTGGGCCACTCATAGAACTATAGAGAGAACTATAGTTTCTCATCTCCAGTTCCACCTCTATATGCTGTTTGTTGTCTGAGCCCATGGTATTCTCAATTTTTATTGATTTTTCTGTCCACTGATTGTGGAATGTTCTTGTACTGCGATGGCAAGGCATCTTCTTCCTGCCGTGACAGTTTGAAGGGGATCTCAAAGTGGTTCCCAAACAAGATGAATCTCTCTGTCCTGTCCCATGTTTCTCTCTTCCTACCCCAAACATCTTGCTAGTTTGTGGAATTACAACACGTTCTGGTTTGGCCTTGATTAATTATTAGTAAGGATTGGTTTCCTATTAGGGGTCTTGTTAGATTCCTGTGGACCACCAATCAGTGGCCAATTTTTGAATATTAACACATAATTAAACCAATGGAAAAGGTGGATACACCTTTGTGAACACACATTTTAAGACGAAAAAACACTGAGAATGGTGTCTTTCTGGTATCTGTCTTGGAAGAGATAACAGGGTGCTGGCCATCCCCACTTTGCCATGGCGGCCCCATGGCCTGGCAGGGCTGAGTCACGCTCCCGGTGGCTGCCGGGCAGGAGAGGGGAGGCCATGGGCCCTGGCCGAGGCTGGCCTGGGCCGCAGCTGCTGACATCTTTCTGGAATAAGCCCTGCCCCGCTGCTGGCTCGAGCCCAGCCAGGGTCTGCTATTCCCTGGGAGAAGCTACAGGAGGGAAGGACATCAGCCCCGTCTCATGGCCTGAAATCCATCAGCATGACTGCTCTGGCCGGCTGCTGCCCTTCCTACTGCAGGACCTGGGTCAGATGATAACTATTTCAGTGCACAGGTAAAACCTGCAAACCTCAAATCCTCTCTCAAGTGAAAAAAAAAAGAGTGAAGACACGTAGAGAAACAAGGTGAGAAATGAGGTCAGTGAAAAAGAAGTCAGATCCCAGATAAAAGGAAAATAAGGAGATGCTTTATTTTTAGGCTGAAATTCTTTTGTAAGCCATGGTAATAACAGGCTATGATATATTAAATATCCCTTTAAATCGTGAAGAAGTGTGAGAGACAGGGAATGTTGAAATTATAAATTTGAGCAAAGGCATTCAGTGCTTAAATAAGCAGATGTTGAAGTGGCTGTAGTTCCTTAAGAAGTTTAAACAGAGAAATAAAGTGATAAAGACTCATTGCCCCAAGAGAAAAAAAAGAAGAAATAGATGAAAAAGATGAAAAGAACCTTTGCTTTTAAACATTCATCCTTAAAATAATGCCCCATAAGTTGACATGGCCCAAAAGCACAAACTGTGGTAAAGGATGTAAAAAATGAAAAGTGTTTCACGAATGCTGGCTTCCAGGCAGCTGCTGTTCATAGAAATTGAAGCCATGAGAAAACTGTTTTCTTGTAGAAAAATCCCCAACAAGAGATACTCTCCTCCCTAAGCAAACTGCAAAAACCAAAACTATTCTAGAGGTAAAAAACTGACTGAGAATTATGGGTGTTGTTTCAGTGAGAAAAACAAGTCGAGTGAGGGAAGAAGAGAAAAAGTCCTGAAGGTTTTATTCTAATTCTTATTATTCTTCTTTGAGTTCTGTTAATAAAATTTTCTTTATACGTTTCAAAATTTAAGCCTGCTTTTCTCTTCTCCTAATCCTATCCCACAGCAGAAAATAACCCCCCCCACATAAATTAGTAAATTAGCTGAAAAATCTCAAATAAGCAAACCAAAGCCACTATACTACAGAAAATGTAAGGGGTTTCAGATATGTCAGTAGTAGAAATTTCCAAGGTGAATTAATAATAACACCTTTGATGGTGAGACACTATCACATTCTAGCTTTTAGCTATAAACCTTGAAACTCTAATACCACCTGCTTCTAACTTCAAACTCATACATTGATAGGAAATTACACCTGTAATAGATAAAAATGCCTATGGTCAACGAGAATTATTCCTGATGTAGCTGATGAGCTTATTGCTGAAGATAACACTATAACAGTTGCTAAAAATGTAAATGATGGGGATGTATCATTTTAGATTTCAGAAATAATAAAAGATATCATAAGCATGATTTTCAAATATAGCTGCTCAATAGGGCAGTTCCAGCTCCAAGGCCAATTTCATTATTTAGAAATCAAATTAACAATAAGATGAAGGTTACTTCCTTACTATTTTAATAGGAGGTCAATGGAAGGCCAACCTAATTTCCTACCATCTTTGCTCAATAGCATTAGTTAGTGAAATCAACCTTTATTTAATCTTGAATTCAGTTATTTCAAGCATTATTTCTTTTTCTGAATTTAATGAGCAAATCCATCAGAGACACATTAATTTCACAAAAATAATTTTGTAATTCAGAGACCTACCAAATTCCCAAGCTACATGCTTCCATATTCACAGTATCTGAATTTATACTGAAATTTTAGCTTTGCTTTTTTCAACCTTAAGAAAGGTAAAAGAAAAAAAAAAACAAACAAAAAACCTTTAAAATTTCTTGATTCCCTTTAAATGGCAGATAATATCTGAAAAGTCCTTAAAAAGATTTAAGTGAAAAAGTAGAATGCAGCTCTTGGAACAAAGACATATCAATCCCAGTTGTGTAGTCTGAATTTCCAGACCAAAAGCCTAACCAAATTATTTGTTTAAATGCCTTGTTAGCAAAGTAGCACTTACTCGCTTAATATTTTGCAGGCTGGATGTTTCATTGCTGTATCCCTGAGTCAAATTCTGTTAGGCAACGTTTTGTCTGAAGAAGTCAAAGCTAGATGTGAGCTTCTCATCTTCACATTTTAGGCAATCTAACTTTCCTTCTAACTTGCACATTTCCGTCTAACAAGCATATGTGGCTTATTTAACAAAAGGTCTCAAGACACAGAATCCAATGAATGAGACTGCCTGCCTACTAACACAGAGCCTTGAACTGTTAATCTTTCTTGGGAGAAGGAATGATGCTTGAAACTGCCCCATAGATTTGGAAATGCCAAAACTGCATTTGGTCTGATCTCTGATTTGAAGTCTACAAATCATTAACAATACCGTTTGTAAAGTCTTTTATTCTCATACTTACTATGAAGCTTCATTCTTATACTTACTATTTCTTTCTTACTATTCATACATACAATTTCTTTCTACCTCAAAAAGTGAAGGTAAATCTGGCGTTAAAATACATGGTTTCTAAATATTCCCTGAGTAATTGGAAGAATTAAAAGGAATATCTGTTCTTGATTTTTTCACCTCTCTCACTGCCAACATTTTGTGACAAATTGCACAGCAAGTATCTAGACAGCAAGTAGTCTGAAATTTCTGTCAATTCATTTTCAGTAGAATATTCACAATGTAATTCACCTCCACTACATTCTTAGTACACAAAATTCCTGGCCCACCAAAATGTCACTTGGTAGAAGAAAAGATAGCTACAATTAAACAGGTATCTAATAAAGCCCTATAAGACACAAACAAAACTTGAGATACTTCAACCACAGAAAGCTTCTAATGGTTTCTCAAAGGTTTCTGTAGATTTCTTCACTTGTGTATGTGTCCATTTTCACTGATTTTAAAGTTCCTACAATGTCAAAAAAACAGAGTGAAACAGAGATAGAAAACAGTTCCCTGCTCCTTACCTTGTCTTCCCAGGAGCTACTGAAACAGAGAAAAAAGACTAATCTTCCTAGAGGCTATACTTTTAATTGCCTCCAGTGAATGGTGGGTAATGCTGGTTCTTGGAATACCTCTGAGGTATATGACACTTTCCAAATATGGGTTTGAAATACGCTTGTTCTCAGGGTTCAAAGTAAAGCAGTACTTCTTGGGTGTTTTTGTATTGTAGCTATTAATTGGTAATTCCAAGAGCCTGAATTTGGTTGCTGGTTCTCAGTTCTTAATCTGCAAAATTTTCTTTTTTCTTTTCTTTTCTTTTCTTTTCTTTTCTTTTCTTTTCTTTTCTTTTCTTTTCTTTTCTTTTCTTTCTTTTCTTTTCTTTTCTTTTCTTTT
>CM031878.1:48114004-48151639 GCA_018697195.1 Certhia americana | reverse complement strand
CCACACCTTTCCACACCTTTCCACACCTTCCCTTTCCTTTCTGCACCTTTCCTTTCCTTTTCTTCCCCTTGCCTTGCCTTGCCTTGCCTTTTCTTCCCTTCCCTTCCCTGAACTTCCCTTCCCTTCCTCTTATAATTTCTTTATCTTTCCTTCCGCTTATGTTGATTTTCCTTCTCTCCTTCCTTCTGTCATTCATTCCTCTTTTTCTTCCCTGTATTTGTGTATTAGTTTATTTTGATGTTGCCTGGTTATTTTTTGAATCTCAGTTTTCTGGTTTTACTGTACCTTTATCAGTCCTGCAGAGGCCTCAACTCTTTAACTGAAGAAATAATAATAAACAACTTGGTGCCTTTCCCTTCTTATGTGAAAATAGATGGCGGCAGGTGCATGTGCCTGCCTTAAAGTTTGTCTTCTCTGAGATGCAAGGGTCAAAGTTTTATCAGCTTGTGGTCATCAACCCATTATAACTGATTAATGGAGCACTCACCAGAACAAGGACATTGTGGATTCTGTGTTGCAGAGTACTTATATTAACTTTCTAAAAGCCTTCCAAGGTGTACATTAGAAGTTGACTAATAAACAACAAATTACAACTTACAAGAAAAACGTCTTTTCTCCATTAGACCAAAATAAAAGCAGGTGTCTGGAAAAAAAGATGAAAGAAGAACTACACTACCTTATTACACCTTTTAGAGGATACCAATTTCACAGTGCCTGAAGCCTAACAAGCAACTGAGACAGATGGCCAAAATCATAAGGAGAAGCAAGAAGGAAGATGCTCACAATGTCTTCCTGTAATCTACTTCTTTTAAACAAAGGCAAAGAGTATTTAAGGGAAACTGAGGAAAAGTTGAAACAGGAAGAAAGGCAGCACTGAGAGATATGCTCCTCTTCTGCTACCCTAAGCTTCCATCTTAGTGCTTCACACAGCAAAGGAAAAATAGATAGTTCTTGCTGCCTCTGATGTAGACTATCATTTAGCCTTTCCTTTGAAGAGAAAGCATAGAAAAGGTGTCCAAGAGAAACTGTTAGCCAGGTCACAGGAATATGTGCTGTTCTAGTGGTAGCTCAGTTAAAAGACTACAATCCCTTAATAAAGGGAATTCTCCCATTATTGCTGTGCCACTTCAAGTACCACAATCCTTTTCACTGGCTTATTTCTGCCTGACTGATTGAGGCTGAGGCTGCCTGAACTTGGAAAGAGCTGCATATGTGGCTGCACCCCTAGGTCTGGAAAAAGAAAAATCTTAATTGTCACTTGCATAAAAATCTTGCTCAGCTCAGGACCACTGGCACAATGCAAATGGAAATGCAGATGCAAATTCCTGAATCACAGTTCCTCCTCTTCTTCCTCTTGGTTCTCAGAAAGTCATATGCAAGTTTGACAGAGACTAAGAAAACTCGACACTCAGATAAATTAACCAGCAAGCAGCATGATGTTGAGACAAAGCCTCTCTCTGAAATACTTTGTGTAAAGCTTAAAGGCTGAGAAAAAATTTGAGCTAACTTCTAAATATCCAATACATGAAAATAGAAAACATTTTTTTTAATTCACATACAGAAACAATATAAAAGTAATAATTGATTTCTAGCCCTTAATTTTATATTAGTTTTATTTATCTCACTTGCATTTCACTTCAGGAAGTTCCTTTTCTGTTATTCTCTGAAAAACAGAAGGGAGTATTGTCTTCAGGTTCCTAGTTTGTCATAGTAGAATGATCTTGACCTTTCCAGCTTAATCTTGAAAACATAAGTCTTCACAAATGTCTGGTTTAGAATGAATTAGCATTTTGTATCAAGTAGAATACTTTAAAGCAACTCAAGTAGTAAATATGAAATAATTTTAAAAAAAAAAGAAGAAAATGGGAAAAAAGAGAGGTCCTGAGTGCTTTCAGCTGTTTCTTTGGACAATATTCACTGAGACTTCACACCAGTAGTCTGGAATCTGAGTTGGTTAAAAAACCACTGCTATCTACATATGAGTGTCAGCTTCAAGATATCCTTATAGCAGATTGAGAGTTAGCATTGACCTTGTCTGCACCTATGCAGCTTGTCAATGATAGGTGAGAAATTGGCGATAAAACAGTTCTGCAGACCTGTGTAAAATAGGGAATTGCTATTTACTACATGCAATAACACACTGTGAAGATTATTGCCTGAGCTTGTGAGTTCCAACTTGAACTTTTCTTGATTAAGTGCCTAAATGAATGATACGTGAGCAGAATCAGGATTTTCCTCTTATCATCCTTCCACTTTGATTTTCAGGTTGATAGTGATATCTTCCCTATCTTTAAAAACATGTATAGCTTTGTGTATTTGAATTAGAATATAATTGAAAGAAATATCCTGACATCACACATAGGTTACAGCACCAAGGAAACAAAAACTTGCAGGCATGTGGTTTTTTATCTCTTTTAGAAGAATTCATTAAATCCTGAATACTGTCTTTTTCCATTTGCTACTAAGTAATGACAGAAGACTATGTAACTTTGGTTTGTTGTTTTGGGATTTTATTTTATATTGTGCAAGGTTTTCTTGCTCTTTTTATGCTCATGCAGCTATGAGTTTCAGGAAGTTGTTAACAAAACAAAAATTGTTTTCAATGTTGTCTTTAACTTGTCTTTTTCTAGAATAAATATTTTGAAAAGGTAACTGATATGATGCAATCTTTAATTATTAATTAATAGAGTTAAATTGTCTTATAACTCATTTTTCAGAAGAATTCAAACCAGAAAATTTATATTCATTCTTCTCCCTATGATACATTCTTACTGGTTATCTCTCAGATCACCCCAAGGTGTCTTAAACTTGGCTGTCACAGATTGCCTGAAACACCCTACATCTACAGATAAAGGAGAATTTTCAGTAAAATTCATGAGGTCTTAATTATACCAGATGGAAAATTTACTCAGAAAATACAGAAAAGAGGCACAAATCCTTCCAAGTTATAGAAAGAACAGAGGCTTTCTAAGACCCTTTTAATTTTCACTTGTGTAATTGAACTTCAAATGCCATTCAGCCTATTAATTTGTCTTCTCTCCTGTGAATGGGTGAAAAATCTCTCCAATGTGGTTCAGAAGTTTTCCAGTCAATGGTGTTTCTTAGCTTTTTGGAAAATAACACCAAGAAGATTAAGAATTATTGCCTACATGTATGACAAATATATGTATGTACATACACCTTAATGTCACAATTCAGTGTTTGAAATGTTGGCAAATGCTCTTGTCCTGTTTATATGGAAATTCCACCTGTTTTTTTTAAAACACATAGAATGAGTATGTTAGACTACAACCTTTAGTCCTCATTTTCACTCAGTAACTACATGCTCAAAGCGTCTGTAGATAACTTATTTTGCACATTTTGTGCAAATGGCATTTTCACTCTGTACAAGTTCTGTTAGTCTCTGAATAAATAAAATTCACCAAGCTACAGCTAAGTGATTTACAGCCAGGTAGAGATAAAAAATAGGATAAGTAATTTAATCTACAAATGTCCTCAGTCATTCCAAAATTTTGCTCTGCATATCAACAACTGCTCTAAATATTCATTATGCAAAATTCTTCACTAAATAGTTTCTGCTAATGACTCTGAAACTGGAAATTTTCAGAGAATAAATAATTGAAATTCTGTAAAATAATAAATGTGTTACCTAGTTCTGGTTGGACAACAAGGTCATTCAGAATCATATATTTTACTTTAATGTAGGCAATACTTAAATCTAGAATTAGACATGTTTGATTGAAATCTCTTATCTGTCAATTCTACTACTTGTATCAGCTGTCCACCAGTTACCCCTTCTCCAGCTTTATTGATTATATCAGAATAACTCAGGTGAATTCTCATGCTTTTTACTGTTGAGGCCCATTCCCACAGCTACTCAAAGACACCTGGGCTGAAAAAACGAAAATTATGAGATAATTTTTCTTTGCAGTGCTTCCTTGTGTAGCCAGTGAGCTCTGCCTGTTTTTCCTGCCAGGGGCCACCCTTCAGCAACACCAGCTAAAAAGACCACAATACTGGTTTGTCTAGTAATGTGCCTAAAAGAAATCATAGACTCAAGTGAAGATCAAACCTCTGCCCATGTCTGAATATTTGGGTTGGTGTTAGGACAAAAAGAGAGCATTTGGTATCCTAGACAGTCTTTATTGCTTAATACAATTCTTAATTGCACTAGGAAAAATGTTTCCTTACCACAGGACAGAAAGACATGTCCAGCTTATTGCTATTTTAATGAGTGAGCATCACACACCACTGACTCAGGCACTGAACATTTAATTTTTTGGGGCTTGTTTTTTTGTTTTGGTTTTATTTCTTTAATGAGTTGGAAATAAAATACAAAAATTATGCATCACAAGTGAGTTTAGGACACCAATTTTAGAAAGGTAAAAATTCGTTCATTATTCAGAGAGAATATATCCTAAAAAGGAAAATGTAAAGCTTTTTTTTTTAGACTCAAAGTCACAAAAATCCCCAGCTGGATTAATTCTGTAATTTTCAAGAATATTCTGTACACACCTGTTGGCCTAATTTATTTTACCAAACACAACCTTGAATACAGCTGTAGCATCTTTTGACTGATGGGTTTTTTAGGCATTCCTGGAAAGAACAAAGAATCTGTGCTGTTTCTACTAGCACTGGTGGAAAAAACCTTGAAGTTGATCAGCTTGATGCAGTTTTTCATCTTGACTTTACCACTTATTTGGAATTTGTAATCTTCCAGCTCTTCTGGGAAGCTTTGTTGATTTTTTTGTGTGAGACTGTCCAGCCCAGCTCTTTTCACTATAGAGCAGAGACTTATTCACTTGTAACACAACTTGGCACATTAAGTTGGTGAGTTGCATCATTTTCCACTTAACCTGACACAGAATGGATTTTCTTTAGGGATGTGTATACTTCAAGTGGGGAAAGGTGGTTTGTTTAACCAGGCTTGGGTGAAAACAAATGTCTGTTAATTGCTCCATCTGTAAAAGCAATACTGTTCCTGTCATTGCTCTAAAATTACTTCAAGAAGACTGGATAGGAAGTAATAAATTACATAGACACTAGAAATAAACAACCAAGCAAAATGTATAATTATTTCCATGGAGTCAGGGAGAACATAATGAACTACATAAGTCTAGTCTCACAATGGATGGAGGGCTGATGAACCAAGAGAGATGGCAAAACACTCAAACTAGAGCACATAAGGATCTGGAAACAAGAATTGCCAAGTCATCTGATTTTCAGTAGCCAAGCTACACCCATGCTACAAGACAAAGAGCAAACGTCTATACAAGAGACCCAGTTTGTCACAAAAGCCATTTGCCACAGTCAGTATCTATTCAAAGAACACATGCAAGTTAGAGTTGCTCCTGCTGATCCAAATAAACATTTACCCTGAAGACAAGCAGATGTGATTACTGAAGTTCAGAGGAAATATTTACTGAAAGTAACTCCTCGGAGACTTAGCTAAAGGGCCATTAAAGATAATCCCATACATTTTGACTAGCCCAAATTTCAGTACAGTGGTCCAAGCCGGAGAGAAGTAGCAATGTTTATTGGACATGTAGACTCAATTTGATCACAGGTAGTTAGGCAAGTACCAGGGAAGCTGCCAGAGAAAGGCTGAAATAGGATGCAAAACTAATTACCAAATGATATTGACCAATATAAGCCACAAGTTTGCAGCTTTATCTCCAGAAGCTCGCTGAAAAAATTCTAGACAATGACAAAGTAAAAATATGCACACTTCTGTAAAATGAAACAAACTTTGTAGTTATTTCATCTTGGACATAAAAAACACAGGGTTTTATGATCTCTGAAAAACAGTTGACAATCTATTACTTTACTGCATTTTCCAGCTTGATGAAAAATGCCAGTATGATCCTTTTCTTGAACATTAATATCAATTCTAATAGACAACTAGGTGGAAAAAAAATTGGGAAGTTACAGGAATTCTTTTTACAGCATAAAGAAAAAACAACTGTAAAGATAGAACAGTGACCTAGTCATGTCATTGAAGTCTTCCTTGAGACCTGTGATTCTAAGAAACAGAGAGTGGAGCGGACTCAGAAGAAAAAAAAGTTTTAAAATGTTGGTGCGTTAGCCTTCAATTGAAAATAAACTAGAATCTGGAGGTTCCAGTCATATTTACTGATCTGTAACAGCAAAGAAAACCTTCAGTAAAACAAAATGCCTGGTAGTGACAAAACAAGAGCAATATATCACCTGACATTTTAGATGAGAATATGAATGAATCATAGGGCTTGAAACAACAAAGTACACTTTAAGGGGAAAAACAAACAAACAAACAACCCCCCTGAAGCTCTCATTAATGCATTAATGTGAGAAAAATGAGATACTGAAAAAAAATTCAGAGATTTAGGAGAAGAAAATTAAATGTGCAGACATAAATAGTTCCTGTAAAAACAGGCAAATCACTGAAGGAAAAAAAAAAAAACCTTTGTGAGAGTTCAGGAAAAAAAAAATAAAGAAAATAGCATACTAAAAATTATCAGAAATTACTATTGTTCTCACCATCTCCCAAGATGAATAGCTATTCCAAGGTGAAGAAAAAAATAAAAAAAATATTTTTATTGTGTGATTAAAATTTAATTACATTAAACTTTAAGCAATTTAAGATGACTTTTGAGATGTAAGTAATGGCATAGAAGATACACATAGAAAGAATTGTTGCAATACCCTCTTTATGGGAAGTGTGACAAGGTTTCGTATTTTTATTTTTTTAAGTAAAATCAATTGAAACTCTCAATGCACACACTTTTTTTTTTTTTTAAAGAACATATCGTGAGTTTCATTTTAGTGTATAATTTTTTTCCATTTTTTTTTTCCCATCCCCCAAGGCAGTTCAAATAGCAATTAATCTTTAGCTTTACAAGAAGCAAGAAAGTTGGGGAAAAAGGAATAACACTACTTACACGTTCTGTAATTTGATATGTAACTGCCCAGTGGGGCTTTTATTACAATGCATGCAATAGATAAAATTAATCCCTACAAGTACGCCGTGTTATTTGTTCAAGCTAGGTAAATTGAGCTCAGCCCTCTGGAGGCAGACCAGAATTAGTGTAGTGCAAGCTCATTCTGCAGTGAAGATATCCTGACAGTACTCTTTCCCCTTTTCTGTTACTTGTGCCTCTGGGCACAGAGCTCTTGATCAGCTTTTGCTGCTTTCCCACAAGCTCTGGCTGCAATCTCATTACAAACTGCTCACGTGCCTCCTCATACTGCTTCTCCCTCCAGCCCCAATGGGATGAGAAGACAACAGCCTGGCAAACTGTGCCTGTACATGGCTACCTGTTAATCTCTTCTCAGTGATCTTATTTCTAGCTCCTTCATAACTACTTCATATCCTTGTCTTCCACATCAGTACAGGATCTCACTTCAATGCATATATGCACCTATAGATGTGAGACAGGGACCTCAGAGACACTGAGTCGAGAAAAATAAAGATTTTCTGTAATTTGCCACATTTGTTCTCTGAAGCTTTTAAAACTCATCACATGAACAGCTCTGACAAAGCTTACATCACTCACAGTGTTTTTAGGGTTATTTGCCGATCTAAGGATTCAAAAAGGCTGGGTAATATTTTTACATGGTTGTGTGAGCTAGGACTGTATATAAACTGCTTATAGTAGTATGCATTAGTAAAGTTAAAAAGTTAAATTCTAGGGTTTTGTATCATTTTACTCATGTGAAATATTCAAGCATAAGTTCCAAGGGAAAAACTAAAACTTTCTTCCATGGCTAAGGGACAGCTATTTAAAAACAGAAACTTCCTGGCACAACTTCCATTAAATATACCAGACAGCAGGGTCAAAACAGGGTCTGGATTTGTACCATGCCTTGAAATTCCCGAGTCAATAGCACAATATTAACTTCACTACTGCTCTATTGCAATTCAACTTGATCTATCAGGTATAGAAGGATCACAATTAGATATTGTCACCCTCTAGTGCATGAACCATTTTTTTCCTTTGAGCACAAATCCAAGCATAAAATAGATGAGCTTTGTAAATTTTTAATTAATAGTGAAACTTAGCGTTACAAAAGAACTACTGTGACATATCTTCAATTTTAATAGGAGTAATTTGTGTCAGTCACTGACATTAACTATTAAAGAACTCATATTCCTTTCTAACATTTCCTATGACACTGAAGGAGGTCTTATGTAATTTTACCTTAATTTAGAGGGAGCTGGGAAGCTATTGATTTGGTTTTCCCTTCTTGCTATATTCAGGAGGGGTTAGAACAGCAGTTTTGCACAATACCACAATTCAAAACAATATCATCGTAAGAATTAAATGCAGACTCAGGATTCCGGACATCCAAATGCTAAGGAAAAAGTGAAAACAATAATTGAATTTCATCCACAGAATCTCATGGAATCTCAGATTCACAGAATAGGTATAGTTGAAAGGGACCACAGTGGGTCAGCTAGTGCAACTTCCCTGCTCAGGCAGGGTCATCCTACACCATATGGCACAGGATTGCATCCAGACAATCCTGAATATCTATGAATATCAGTGAAGGAAGACTCTACAACATCTCTGGGTAATCTTTCTAGTGCTCAGTCATCTGTGCAGCAAAATTCTCCCTCATGTACAGGTGGAACTTCCTGTGCATCATTTTCTGCCCATTGCCTCTTGTCCTATAAATAGCTCAGCATCATTGAGAAGAGCCTGGCTCCTACCTCTTGGTCTCTTCCTTCAGATACATAGAAACAATGATGAGATCCCCTCTCAATCATCTCTTCTCGAGGCTGAACAGTCTCAGCTCCCTCAGCCATTCCTCATAAGTAAGGTGTTCTTCTACTCTAGCCGCTGCTGTTAACCTCTGCTGGGATTGGTCCAGTAGCTCCATGTGTCTCTTGTGATGAGGACACCAAAATTGGACACAGTACTCCATATTTGCCTCTCTTGGCTGACTAGAGGGGCAGAATCACCTCCCTCAAACTACAGTGGTCTTCCTAATGCATCTGCACCTAAGTCAATGCTTTTCCTAATGCACCCACAGTCCAATTGGCCTCTTGTACCACCAGCCTGTGCTGGTACCTTGGGGTTGCTCCTCCCCAGGTGCAGGAGCCAGCATTTGCCTTTGCTGAATTTCAGAAGGTTCCTCTCTGCCCATCTCTCCAGCCTGCTGAGGTCCTTCTGAAGGGCTGCACAGCCCTCTGGGCTATGGGCCACTCCTCCCAGCTTTGTGTTGTCAGTGAAATTGCTGAGGAGGCCTCTGCCCCTTCACCCAAGTCACTTCTGGGTAAGTTAAACTGTTCTGGGCCCCGTATGGAACCTTGGTCCATATGTATGGTCAAGTGGGAGACACCACTGTGGCCAGGCCTCCAACTTGACCCCATGTCACTGATTATGACCCTCTGGAATCTGCTGTTCGGGCAGTTCTCAGTCCACCTCATTGTCCACCTCATTGTCCACTCTTCCAGTCCACACTTCCTGAGTTTGGGTGATGTGAGAAACACACCTGAAGTCGAGGTAGAGAATGCCCACTGCTCTCTTGTCATCCATTAAGGGAGTTGTTTCCTCATAGAAGGCATTCAGGTTTGTCAAGTGTGCAAATCAACACAGGCAAGCAGCCAAAGCAACCATAAGATTGTGCCTAGAGCACACAGAGTAAATTTATTTCCATCACCTGACTAAACAAGGCATCTTCAAAGCAGCATCCAGGCAGAGGCATACATGAAGATGCAGGCACTGTTAAGCTCTGTATATGCTGCAGGATCACTGCCCTACTGTTTCAGATGGGTTTATCAAAAGTTATTCCCAGCTACCAGGTCACTTGAGTGATATACAATTGTCTTTGCCAATCTTTAATCAATTCCTCCCAACAGATCCCCAAATTACAGAAAGATAGCCTGGAAATTACACCAAAGGACGCAGAAATTATTTTGGATCATTAGCATCTTTCTTTTATAGTGTTCTATTAAATCCAAATTGTTTCATTATCTTGGTGTAATTTTTTTAATTCCTGAATATTATAGTATTGTTTAATTTAGTTTCCAGGCAGTCATTTAAAATCTCAAGCTCCTATCTTTGCTATTTATTGGTCTACTTTCCTGTAAAGTTCTGCCTTTAATGTTATCTGGCCCTGATATTCTGCATTTCAGGTTTGCAAATAAAGGATCAGGAGCTCATCAGTCTACTATGTACATCCTGAAATAAATGATTGAGGCAATATTGGAGAGAACTTGCCAATCACATAACTATCAATAGCATATAACACGGACTAAATCCACCTTATTAGAGAAAACAGGAGTCAAATATTTATCATTATAAATATCAATGCATGATGTGGATTTGATTTTGGAGTAAATTTCTCATTTATAAAAATCAATCCTTCATTTCTCTCCTTTATAACACCATTGTACAAAAAGAAGCATATAAAATTTGAGTTGAATAAGATTTCTTGGTCTTTTTAATATTTTGCTCTGTAAGTGTGGGACCACCAAGGTTTTGAAAGGTTTGGAAAAGCAGGGAAATAGTTCAGAAAATAGGTCCTATTGGCTGTTTTGTAAAAACATACTATGGAATCAGGGATGTCCTTCTGAGTATTTTGTTATGGTTACCAATATTTAAAAGCTTATTCTTTTGTAGGTCATATATCACCAGCGCTCCAAGGATAAAAGACACATAAAATAGCATATCATCTGTTGTCATGGATTCCTTCCACTAAACACCGATAAAGCAGCACTTCAAATTTTTCCTTTGCTTTTTATCATAGAGAAATACGTTTATTATAGATCCATTTGACCATCAGTACACACAGAAATTGGAATATTAATTTCCACATTGAAATGTGGTTTGCTTTTTTGAACATATTTGTAAGTTCTTATAGCAAGCATGTTTCTTTGAGTGATGCACTAAACAGCTGCATACCATAACTAACAGCTGTATTAATAAAGATGTAGAAGAAACAAAAATTTTCTGTTAGTAAGTACTTCTTATATATGTACTTCTTTTAAAAGACATTGATAAGAGCAAATATCACCCAGACTAAGTTTTAAATTATTTCATGCTGCTTAGTTATGTGTCTAATAGATTTAAGAACAGTAACCATGCTGTCTATGCTTTAAAGTTTATGTAGCTATCCAGACTTATGCCAGCCCACACATTTGCTTCTTGCATAGCACATTGTGGTACACTTCAAGATATAAATGGCTTCAGAATATCTTAAACGTATTTGAGCTTACCTTTGTCACGAGGTTGAGTCAAATACACATACTATACTTCACTGTTGTACATTACCATGACAATACAATGACTTGCAATTATGCAAAGATACCAGTGGCTATAGAAATGTTGTTGGATACAGGCAATAGGAGTTCTTGTAGAAATTCTAAACGAAAAATTGTGATCTCTAACTGGAAGAGAAAATAGTGATCCTATATCCTCTGTAACATATTGCATGTATAAAAAGTCACCCTAAAAACTCTATTTCTTATTAAGAAGCTCTTCATGACAGTAATCTTATTATTTGGACATTATATAGAGTAAAATCTAAATGGAATATATTGGGTAACGCATAGAAATAGCCATTTTTATATTTTCAATCATACCTGCAGTAGACTTCAGTATTGGGTCCTCATTAAGTGCAGGATTTAAAATATATATTTTGTCTCATATATATTAATATTTTAATTGGTCTTTCACAGATTGTAAAATAATCAGGAATATCATTCTAAGGAAACCAAATTCCCAGGAGAAAAACAATATCTAGTGGAAGATTTTGAGTCTTTTTTTTAATAGTTGTATGTTGTACACAAATGGTTAGTAAAGAAATGAGCAGAATAGAAAAAGAATTATATTTGAGAACTATATTTATATACATACATATACATATTTCTCAACTCTTCAGGACTGAAATATTCAAAAAGAATATGTTTTTAAAAACCCTAAATCTGCTCTATGCTGTTCTTGTTGCGCTTCTCTTTATATTTATTTATAATTATAAATGTATTTATATATATTTATATTATTATATATAGGTCTCAATTTATTTCATAAGTTAATGTTTACAGGACTGATTTGAACTTCATTATGTTCCTTAAGTATCAGTGGTTGTAGAATTTTATGGGTTTAGTATGAAACCACATGATATTCTGTACCTTAGAGCAGCAGATACTAGAAAATTGGACAATGCAGTCGAGGTAATTGCCATATTGATCAAGTAGCATCAGTACAGGAAGTAAAAATTTAAATTTTCATATTTCATCCTCTGTGGATGAATCCAAGCTACTTTAAAAATAAATGAATACCCAAGAGAGATATTATTCCATTTTCCCATTTTCAGGAATTTCTTAAAAGGCATTTTAGTTATGACACCTCTTACACTGCACTTTTAAAAGGCTGAGGCTCTTTGGTTTGTTCACTACAAAAAGGTGTACATTTCCTAGTGCTAATTGTCACAAGTTAATTGCTTATGAAGCAAGATTTAAACATGTGTAAGCACAGGAAAATATACTAATAAATTCTTTTTTAGCAACAATTTTTCTGAAGACTAATTGCTTTCAGATGTCAAATATGTTGAATTTGACTGCTCCAATTTTCTATTATCAGTGTATCTCCAGCAGCTCACAGGATACATTTTGCTTCTGCAATACTTTTGTGGAGTAGGTTGGAAGAAACAAGGACACTCATACTTTGCTTCTAAGTTAGCATTACATTCCTTATATATCACAATGAGCTACAATGATACAAATATTTTGTTTAAAAAATGCAAGTCCTGTTTGTGGACTGGATATTAATCCTCATAAATAACAGTTTTGTCATCTCCAGTTATCAACAGTGGATTAACTGTGCTGTAAAGCCTTTTTTAGAAGAACAGAAATGAACCTGAACTACTTCAAGGAATTATGCCAGCTGTTCCTCTGTAGTATGGTGTTTGAGGAAATTATAAGCTTGGTATCTGCAAGATGTAGCTCTCAATGGGTGCTGTGGGCCATCCCCTCTGTGGAGTGATGGTCCTCTGAATGAATTCCTTCAGTTTGGCATGGCCGCAATTAGCTCTGGGACTGGAAAGCCTGCTTAATATGGCCTGGCTTGTGCAGATTGCACGTCAGCCCAGTGGCTCACCAAAAGTCTGGATTCAGGCACAAACACAAATGAAACTGGCTCCTGATACACACATATTCAGAAAAGCAAATGGGTTGTTCCTGGAGAACATCATGCTAATACTTCTATCTTCCTTCTTACGGGTACACTGTAATTATAGTACTTCAGTTTTTATTACCCATAATTGCTGGAATACTTTTGCACAGTAAAATATTTTTAATAATAATAAAAAAACCTTATAAATTTTATTTTATTTTTATCCTACATAATAAACTGGTTTGTATTTTAAATGTATTTCAAATATAAGATATACATATATATATATATGTATATAAAAATTGGCCAGAGTTTTGAAATTTCTTTTGCCATATGTTATTGGAACTTCCTAAAGCAATCATTGATGGCTTTTAGTATTGCTGGGGGACACAAACAAAACAAAAACAAACACAACAAAATTATAGGCAGCTAAAGGTAGACTTGTTTACTGCATATGCCACATTTCAGATGTAATGAAACACTTCTTTAAGCTATAAACCCAAAAATTCCCTAGAGATTATCAACTAAACCAATGTGAGAAAAATTTTCTCCATGTGATTAAACAAAGATAAGATGTGACCACAGTTGCTATCACAGTACTTCAGTGGGCTTCAGTATAACCTGTTTAATGGTAACAAAGATAGTTGTAGGTTGATCACCAAATTAGATGAGTAATCTAATCTTCTAATCTAATCTTTGATTAGAAGAGTGCCTGAGTCAGATATCTGAAAAGAAATAGTAAAAGTCATTTAAAAAAAAAAAAAAAAAAAAAACCCAGATGAAAGAAGCCACTTAATATGGACAAGGGGAACTATTGATATAAAATAATAAAATTTAGATAGAATCATTTAAGTTTAAAATAATCAAGTCGAGTCAAATCACCACTTCATCAATTAGCAATTGTCAATGGCCACTATGTGCCACGTCCAGTCATTTCTTGAACATCTTCAGAGAAGGTGGTACAACTACCTCTCTGGACAACACATTCCAACATTTAACAACCACTTTCATTAAGAAATTCTTCCTGATGTCCAACCTGAATCTCCCATAGTGCAGCTTGAGGCCATTTCCTCTTGTCCTGTCGCTGATTTCCTGGGAGAAGAGGCCGAGCCTAACCTACACCCTACTTTTAGGCAGCTGTAGAGAGCAAGCAGGACACCCCTGAGCCTCCTTTTGCTCAGGATAATCAACCCCAGTTGTTCCTCATCAGACTTATTTTCTACACTTCACCAGCTTCTCTGCCCTTCTCTGGACACCCTCCAGTGCCTCAATGTCCTTCTTACAGTGAGAGGCCCAGAACTGGACACAGAACTCAAGGTGTGGCCCCACCAGTGCTGAGTACAGGGGAACAATCCATGCCCTGGTCCTGCTCTATTGCTGATACAGGCCAGGATGCTGTTGGCCTTCTTGGCCACCTGGGCACAGTCCTCACTCATGTTTATGCAGCTATCAGCATTCCCACATCCTTTTGTCCTAGACCACTTTCCAGCAAGCATCTTTAATACATTTAAAATTGTTTTATATATCAAGAAATCTATTTTCTGCAGCAAAATCTCGGCTTTTCAGCCTGTTTGAGGAAAATCAAAATGCATCTTATTGGATTAACGAAATAAGATTTTAATTAGCTTCCAACAAAAAAATTCTAACCTTTATATTAAAAAAAAACTTTTTCCATATAGCTATACATACAAAATCTTGTCTCCTCCTCCTCCTTTTTTTTTTTTTTTTCTTTTCATAATCCACTTGCAGGAAAAGAAGAGAACAAGACTTTTCCAATTTCTGCCCTTAACTTTTAAACACAAGTAATTTCTGGTAATGTTTTTTGGTCTATCTTTTTCATTGTTTGGTTGCTTCCTTAATTACAGCATAACAGCATAAATCTCCCATTCACAAAATCAAACTCCAAAGCTGACAACATCATCATGTCTAAACACAAAAATAATAATATAGTGAAAGCTGGGCAGTATAACACATTAGTAGCAGAGTGCTGGAGTGAGGTATCCTTCTGCAGTGCAAAGGATTAGCTGTATTTGAAATAATCTTATGGAAAATATTTTGCATGTGTTTTCTTTGTTTTCTTTATGGTAGTGCTGCTTTGGAAGACAACCCTCTTCCTGCTTGTGTGTGAATTTAGATGAGAAGCTGAGTCCGAGTTTTAATGAACTAGCACAATAACACAAAACACATTCTAGGGATGACTTAGAAGGGTCTCCTCAGAATCAAGTGCAGTTTAACCATTCCAAAATTAATTTCTTTCCCCCTACAGTGTCTAAAGACTTTTTTTTCTCTCCTTATGGCTGAGGTTTATGCATGATTTAATTTTGTTTCAAGGAATATCCAGACTGAGCTAGGTTGTGGCATGACAGTGTAAGACATGTGAAAGTTATACAAATGTGCCAGAGATGTCCCTGTAATTATTCTGGTGTCTACTGAAGAGGTATGGTTGTGCCTCTCACATTACTTCCTCTATCAGATTTTTTACCCTTCTTGGTTGTGAGGCAGAAGGCAGTATTGGCAGCATTTACATTAAAAGGGATTATTTATACAGAATCTGTGCTTTCATCTACATCAATTATGATGTCATTTAGCCATAGCCATACCTATCCTCTAACTACAGCTTTTTTGTGAAACTCTTTCCTTCTTATCAATCCTATTCATCTTAATACCTTTGTACTCACACAGAAATGAATCCAGAAAAAAAGGATCATGGATTGGCACAGAATACTGGCAGTACATTCCTCTTTCAATCTACTTTTAGATGATGCTTGTGAAATATTTCCATTTCTTCACTACCCTAAAAATACCAGAGCTAAGAAAAGAACTAGACAGAGATGCCTCAGTAAACATCAATGAGTGACCATGACTGCAATGCAGCAAATTTAAATAGAGTTTCTTTCTAAACCTTAAGCCAGAATTGGTGACAGGTTTTCCTATTAAGGCTAAACAAGAATTCTTGTTTGATAGATTAAATATTCAAAAGTCATGGTTTTTAAAATTCAGCTGTATTTGAAACACATAGATACTTGCCTGTCTGTGTGGATTCTGGAGCAGCAGCAAAAATAAATCATGCCTATCTTAATCTGTACCTTTGTCCTTTTAAAAGTTCATTTAAAAATAAATATTGCACCCCCTTACACAAATAAAATAATAACCCTTGTATTTTTCTTTGAAAACTGTTCTCAAAAGGTCAGTATTCTGTCATATCTGATTTAGCTCTCACTGAGGTAGCTGATTTTTTTGTTTGTTTGATTGATTTGGGTTTTTTTGGGGGTTTTTTTGTTTGTTTGTTTTTTTTTTTTTTTTTTTTCTTTTTGCAGCACAGAATGACATGCTGAGTTTTCTGCAAAATTTGAAGTAAGGAAATATTTTAACTATGAGAACTGGAAATTCTGTTGCGATCAAATTACCATTAAAGACATTAATTTTTGTTTCTTCTGAAAGCTCCTGCCCTTCTGATACAAGTACATTCACCACAAGAAAATGTATAAAAATAACTGATTCATGTTAAGATAAGTCTAATTGGTCTTGTACAAAGTACAAATTCCTAACAAAGGATCACAGACCTTCTGAGCTTTACAGACTTTGTTCTATGAACAGGAAAGAAACAGTAAAATATGTTAGCTTTTTGTGCAGACAAAATACACTCTACAAGAACTGTTCACTTTTGGAAAAATATTTTCAAATTTCACATCAAAATCTGTTCTGGAAAATAATGAGTCAATCTACCTCTGGTTCATTTTGGTTTAATTTGGTTGGTTTGTTTATTTTCTCAGTCATTATTTTTACCCCTGAATACTGTATAAACTAGCAGACTTTTTACTAAAATTGTCCCCAAAATTGAAATTTGCTAAATAAATATACATAAATTTTACTTTCAATATTTATTCATTTTATTAAGTGATATTCTTTATTTAGATGAAGACTTTTTTAATGCAAAATAGTCTCTTTAGCTGTTTGTTTTTGTTCGATTTCTTTTTCCCTACACAGATTATTACTTTGAGGCAATAAGTTTTCATCTAATTGATTAGTATACCAGAGGAAATTTAACTGACCTTTTCTTTAAATATTTCTTTGGATAGATGAGAACCAAATAAAACATCCAGGAATGTTATTGTAAAAGTTCTCCAGGTTAGAAAGCCTCTTTTAAGTTTTTGCCTACCTAGGAGTAAATCCATAATAATTTTGTGGATAGCTATAACAAGAAGCAAATCCATTGACATGAAGGAATGGCAGGGGGAGAGGGAGAAGAAGGGAGGGAAGAAGGAGGAGCAAAAAAGAGATATTTTTTTTCCCCTTGATATATTTTCATTCCTGCTTGACATTTACCTTGGTGCATTAAATTTGAGTAAGCTGCATTAACCTGAAATCAGTAGTCCACTCTTTGTATGAGAAGCTCTTTGATGAATTTATCACAATGGAACTTTTTTGTACATTTTCTTGCCAAGGTGGTCATGTATAATTTACTCTCATTATCCCCTGCTTCTCCCTTGTCCATGTTCCTTTTCATCTTTGGACTTCAAATCAGTAATCAGTGAAATAGATCAATTTACTCTGCACCGGATTTTCCTGTGACCATCTTGCTTTAGACACTCACAAAGCTCTATACTTACAGATTGTATTTTGCTATGTGCAAACACACATTGAATTAGAAAGAGCAATATGAAGCATAATTTTGGGTGTACCTCGACTAAAGTGCCTGCAGTCTGTGCAAACAATACAAGTCCACTATTTACTCCTTGCCTCAGGATATTGGTAGCACAACTGCCGGATGATCCACACAGCAAACACACACGTACTTATTTTGCAGTGTATTCTGAACCCTGTCTTATCACAGCTATAACACCATCCCATGTGTCTGCTTCTTCAAGGGTGGTTTCATCATGTCTTGGCATGAAATAGTCAGTGACTGCAATATAAGCCTCACCATCAATAATGAAGGCACTACAACTAGGGATTTGTGTTGAGGTGCATAGTGTTTTAGACATATCAGAGAGAATAACTGATGTCAGAGAGAACAGCTGCTCCTACGGGTCAAGAGAGGCATAGAGAGGAATTTTTTTAAAAAAAGCTGCTATGAAATAAATATTGGAAAAAAAATAAAAATGTCTCCTTTCATTCCTTTCACACTAGGGTTGCATTCTTGGAGCTCGAAGGGCCTTAACAGGTAAAAGACTAACAAGAGGACTGAATAGTTAAATTCTTATTTTCTGGGGTGAAGTTGAAGAAGTATTCCATCACATCTAACTTCTGTTCTGAGTTTGTAGAACTTTCAAGAGAGTGCAGAATTTGAAAGAAAAGAGAAGACAAGTGACTTTATCCTCTCTTAAGGTTTGCTTTCACAGCGCAATGCCCTAAGGGGAAAAAAAAGAAGATGAGCATGAGAATCCAGAATCTGATAAAAATCTAAACACTGAAACAAGATGATCTGGAAAACACACTTCTGAGTCCTCTACCCACTTCTTAACAAGAAGCAGGCTAATGATAGTTAAAATTCTTGACATCTGTAGACTTCCATTCCTAAAACCAGAAAAAATCCTCAAAACCTTTTCTTTCACTTCCCATAGACTTATTCTATCTATAGAAAGATCATTGTTCTCAGAAAACATACCCAGATGAGATTTTGAAGAAACACTGAAAGAAATTGTAGAAATTAATTTGAAGTTCCAAGGACTTCTGTGTTTCCTGTGGTTTTCATTTTTGTCTTCTAGCATTTCATTCTGTCCCCTTACAAATTCTCACAAATTTGAATGCCTGAAATTATTTTGTTACCCCATGAACTAGAGTTAACATACTGCTGAGATCACAGATTCTGAGGGCTTGTACTGAGTAAATATTGCTATTTCACTAACAGAAATGGAAAAAATAAAACAACTCATTTTTGATAGTCTTGAAAGCAAACAGCTCAGAGATTTTAAACAACAGCTATTACTTATCAACTTCAAAAGTTCTGCTTTTCTTGACAACTAGAAGTCCTGGCTCATAATAAAACTAGTATGTTTTCTGCATCTTTGGATTTCCTGATTTCTGAAATTTGGTATAATTATTTTTCATTTTATCAAAATTGGAAGTGAGGAAAAAATGTCTTCTTCTGCAGAAGCTGTCAGGACTGCCCAGGAGGGATTTGGAACACGGCCTCTGTCAGCAGAGCTATAAACCCAAAACACTGGCCAGGCAAAATAAAGGCATTAGTGAACATTTCTGCATGTGAAGCTGCAGCACAGTACCTATGAGAATCTCCTTACCTGCCCATCTGAGTATTTCCACAAATTTCAATAGAATTATCTTCACCAGGTGGGGCTGACCTATGGGTCAACCACTTCTTTCCTTCTACAAGTCAGAAAATTAACTGCTTGGGGCTTAGCTACATTATTTGTTAGAGAGGCACAACATAGTTAAGCCTGTGCAGGGAACCAGATGATGCTGATGAACTTCTGCCTACTTTGTATGAGTTTGGGATGACGTGAGAAATTTCAGAACATCTCTAATCTCATCTCATCTGTTGAATATGACAATATTGGCTGGTTCACAGCATGCAACTCTACCATGAGTTTTCAACTGTAGGTACAGTGTGTGCGCACTACTCTTAAATAAATCAGAGGGGAAGATCCGAATATTTACTTAAAACTATCTTTCTCATACAAAATTAAAAGCCTTTATAATTAATTATCTTTCTTTACCCAGAACATTTAAATCCCTCTCATCATTATAGCTCTCATTCCACTATGTCAGAATAACAGTTAAATTAGTTTAAGTAGAACAGAACCACATTGAATTACACTAGAATTTACAAAAGTCTATAATATTCAGACTCTTATTGCAGAAAAATTGTGGTGGGTGTTTCTGGGGGAGGTTGACTGGGTGCGGAGGAAGAAGCTGTAGTTTTCTTTGCAGACTGTGAGCATGAATAATTTTTTGATCACATGGAAAATTCACACACATTTTACAGAATGTAAGCAGCACATTATAAACCAAACCAAAGTAGAAAGAGTATTGTAAATAATTAATAGCCAATCAATACAAAAGAAATCTTCTGCAACACTGCCTTGAAGCTGTCAATGATGTGAAAAAACTTTGAATGTTCTGAAGTTCTTTCTCAGTGTTCTGCAGATCCTAATTTCTCTTCATTTAGTGACTTCATTGCATTTAGAACAAGCCAAAGTTCCATGCCTAGAGGTTATTCTCCCCATCTCTTTGCAGTTTAGATCATCACTGAATCTGCTTTTAACTTTTGATGTTTGTAGTAAAAAAATGGCCCAAGGTTACCTCAACGGTTAATGCTGACCACACAGTTATCACAACAGAGGAAAATTCATGGTTACCATATTCAAAGAAGCAAGTTATAACTGTCCATCTCTGAAAAGCAACCTGTACATTGCCAATTTATTTATAAATCCAGCACTGACTTGCTGGATTTCACTCCAAACACAATTTTAGTCTGCTTCTTCACTTAGAAAATGTAGAAGAAATACTTATTTTCAAAATTTTCCTAGGTATTTCAAGATCTAACTTGCTGCAGCCAGTAGTGCCACTATAAACCCCTCCTGGCTAATGTGTTAATCCAAGAGAGCTCAAAATCATGAACCAGTGAAAAAGATTCTGTGACTGGTTATGGATTTCTCATTAACTCTTAACTTTCTGATAAGCAAATGTGTGCAACGGTAAAGTTTATATGACTTCTTACCACTGTTTGGAAAGAATAAGATTCAATAAAATAACCACAGAACCTCTGTGATGCTGTTCAGCTCATGATCAGCATGCACCTGACTATTTGTTAACAGCTGAGACAGGTAACAGGATCTGGCCAGATAAGAGCAAAAAGCATGTGAAACACTATTTTTCCTGTTTGCAACACATCCACTTGGGAATTTAAATAGGGAACTATTTGAAAAACTAGGTGAAGACCATATGAAGCAAACTATTTTGGAAACAAAGCTTGGATTGGAAAGTTTATGCAAGATAACGCCAGGACACTCCATCTGGAAGCAAATGCTGTTATAGCAAATAAATCAGGTGGGGCTTTGTTTGCTTGGTGGTTCCTGTTTTGTCTGAAGAAAGACAAAATGAAGAAAAAAGTGGAAGAGAAAAATGTTAGCAGTATTGTTAAAAGAAAAAGGTACTAAATTCTAAGAGAAAATGAGTTCTCACAAGACAGCAAAAGAAATGATGAGTGAATATTGGAAATTTCAAGAAAGATGATAAAGCACAGGGAATGAGAAAAGCCAGTTATTAAAGAGTGATAATTGATGGCTCAGAGCTGAAACGTAGTGCGTTGCAGTATGAATCAGTGCTGCTTCAAATAAAATCTATGGAGGAAATACAGCACAAAATTCAAACTTATCCAGAAAAAGAGGCGTGCAAGGATAGTGATCAAGGAGAGGTAGAGAGCAGCAAGCAAATAACAAGAGACTGCAAATATATATTAAGTACTTTAAACACTATTTAAAAAATTATCAGGAAGAGCAAAAAAAAAAATTATAAAAATAAAAGAAGTTAAAGGCTCACTGAAGGATAAAGGATAGACTGACCTAAAGGTGGAGTAGTTCTTATTAATAAATCCCTTAGGGTGGGTGTGAACGAACCAACACAGAATGACTGGTGTTTTTATACATATATATATAGAGATAGATAGATATAGATGATATAGATATAGATATAGATATAGATATAGATATAGATATAGATATAGATATAGATATAGATATAGATATAGATATAGATATAGATAAATATGTAGTTATGTAGATATGTAGACACACAGAGAGATAGATGAAGAGAGAGAGATATGTACATATAGATAGATAGGTAGATAGACAGACAGGTAGATAGATAGATAGATTAGATAGATTAGATAGATAGATAGATAGATAGATAGATAGATAGATAGATAGATAGATAGATAGATAGATAGATATGGCAGGTCTGTTTTAGAACAATTTGCAATGGCAAGGATATATAGGTATGTTGATTATTATCTATAGAAATATAGCAATATAAAATTACAAAGAAAATATATATATGAGGAAATGTATATATATAAGGAAGAGTAAGAAAGAGAAACAAAGGACAAGAGCAGATAGTAGAGAGGAAAGATATCATCTCTCATGTATCAAATAATAAGATTTGATTCTTACTATTTTGATGTCAGCTGGTCAAAGTGATGGACACAGTCTTGGTCCACCAAGGATGGGAGAAGCCCATGAAACAAAAAGTTCAGCAGGTTAATGCATGTTTGGGTTCAGCTGGGAACACCCACCCAACTACCTCCCCTGGGGGCTAGTTTTTGACTGACTGATATAACACTTGGATGGATCTTGTGCAGTCCTCTCATGGAAGGCCCCAGAAATGAGCCTGGGAATGCTCTGGGATGGTATACTTTGATGATGATATGCCATCTTTGATGATGATATGCTGTCCCATAACTTGGAGTGACCTTTGTTTGACTACTGATGTACATATGAACAGTTTCTTCTTTTTACATGATTTGTCAGAGTGGGATTTTTTCATCAGGATCTTTTAAAATAGAATGCACTAACCAGATCTCACCTTCACCAGGCTGGAATCAGTGCCATCCCATCTCAAACTCTTCCTTTTTGTGCTTATCTCAAGCTTTTGCTGTGGTGGCTTATCATATGGGTTACCTTCCACCTGTGACCCTGTCAGTTTTTGAGACAGACAACTGTGTTCTTTATCTTCTAGGGCAAAGAGGGTTTATGGTAAAATTGTACATAGGAGAAGAGAGAAAAAGTGGAAAACAAGGGTCTGAAAAATAAGATTTTAATACTATGGATTTGAAAAAGATGCTTCTGCAAAGAAACAGCTCTTCACCATGTAGGCAAAGTTGACATTCCCAATAACCCATGTATGAAGTGCTGTTGAGAACTAACCACTTGAAGACTGAGGGTAATTATTATGGGCAGGATGTATTTTCACACAGACTTTGGTTTCTGGCTGAATATCTCTGTCTTTTGTGGCCAGTATATAGGAGCTACCTGTTCTGATAAACAGAATTTGCTACCCCATATTCTTAGTATCACTTATCTGAGAAAAACTATGCTTCTGTGCTATTATCTGCACTATGCTGCTGCTATTAACAGTAACACAAACAATATTTAAAGTGATAATGCAGTACAGTACTGACTACAAAGCAAGTATTTGTTTTAATACTAGTTTTCCTTCAGTTTAAAGTTTTCCTTCTTCAGTTTACCCTCTCTTGGTTTGCATCACACTTCCATTTCACACAAACAACTTCACAAGCCATGAAAAACTCTTTTATTCAATTCTTTAGCAAGGAGAGGCAGGAGTCCTCACTGCTTTCAGAAATAAATTTCAAAAACGAATATCTTTCCCATGTGAAAAAATTGAAGTGAGAACACTCATCCTCGTATGAAAGTATATGACTAAGTTACTACTGATAGTAATACTGGGACAGGGAAACAAATGGAATTAAAATACTTTGGTTTTGTCCTCTCAATTTTTAAGTGGGTGTGTAAGCCAAATGCTTTTTCCACAACAGAGTGAAGCTGAGGGCTCTTGTTATGAGCTGCATGGTCTAACTAATCCCTGCCTAATTTCTTCTCCTGCCCTCACTTATTGTTAACGCACTGGTAATAAATTTTAAAAACAAGTGCTCTGTACACTGTTATTTAACAAATGAACAGCATGTGATTTCATGTGATTTTTTTAGCATTTTGCTGGGAATCAAGGAACACCAGCAAAAACTGTAGCGACCTTTTGATTTGCCCTTTTCCCTCTCCTAACACTACTTTCACAAGGACCAGAACATCATAAATGAACATTCTTCTACCAAGAAAATCATTTATTGTACACCTTAATATTTCTGAGGCTGAGAAGAAATTATACTATTAATCTAAAATATCTTGTGCAATTCTTGCAGAACCAAAATTTATGAGGGGTAAGATGACTTACTTATTATTCCATAGACCAAGAAAGGACTTTTACTGCATCCTAATTTTGTGAGTAGTGTAAAGTCAGTGTTCACTACACAATTCCATCCTCCTCTGTTGCATTTACTTCATCTGTTTCAATGGTTATGAAGATAATTCTGAGGACGTGATTGTTGTAATTCATTACTGCACTGTGTAGTATCTGTCTGCAGTCCCGTTTAAACAGCAGTTCCATGAAATATGAAAGAGCATATTCAGTAGCTATGAATTTATTTGGGGTATGTCTGGTTTAACTACAAGCATTCATAACTGTTCCAGTGCTGGACCATCAGCACTGATAAATGTTCCACTACAAGTTCTTTCTCCACTCTCTTCTCCAAATGAAAAATATAACAGCTCTCTTTCAAGATATCAACTCCTTTGAGGTGTATTGCTACAAAGATATGTGAGTTCCAAATTTGTTTTCTGCAGAGATTTACTGGTAAAATGTTAACCTTAAGAAAATAGAATATAATCAATAAATTCTGTATTGAAATAATAATATAATCAATAACTTCTGGATTGAAATAATTAGATAACTCAAGAAGACATTGAACTATTTTCAGAGTGCTAATGAAGTAAAAAGGCCAATTTAATTAATAATATAAGAATTTGTATTATTTTTTTACTGGTACCAAGGATCTTAAAGATGTAAGGGTTCAGTTTTGGTGTTTGAAACCTGAGGAATATTGAAGTCTGGTTTTGCTACTTGTCACACACAAAGCTAAAGCAATAAATCTCCAAAGAACTCTGCTCTTCTAGAAACGCGAATAGCATAAGAAAGGCATTTTCTATTCTCTCAGAATCTGGTGTTGAAAAAGGAAACTAGGTTATTGCTAAATCTTATTTTTGTGAGTGGAAGATAAAACGGGTGTGGGACAGAAAGAATTACCTTTTGCTGCTGCGGGATAAAGTATATTTGATTGGTTTGTTTCTGCTCTGTTAACAACACTGATGCAGTATCTAAAGCTTTTTATGAAGATTTTTCTAGAAGACATAAACCTCTCTCAGGGAAAAAAAAGATGTGTTTACATCTTTTACATATCAGCACTGCTATTGCTCCTGTCAGTTGCAATGCACAAAGTAATCAGTAAGTCAGGAAGGTAGGACATTATTCAAGGAGGATCTCCTTAAGGCACAGGAGCAGGCTGTCTCTACGTGCTGAAAGATGATGGCATAATATATAATGACATAGTACAAGTTACTTTGAAAGGTCTTGAATAATAAAACTCATTAGAAAATAAGGGTTTTGTGCAGGGAGATGCCAGTGGTTTTCAGAATGAAATGATACTGTTGTTATTACTAGCATTACTACTAGTGTTAGTATTGTTGCAATAAAAATATGGAAAAAGAAGGAACAGTCTCCTCTTCTTTGGCTTTCAGCTCTAAGCATTTGAAGTTTTATTCTTACAGCTCTGCCCCTCGTGCTTACAGATTTATAGAAAACAATGAACTAGATTTCCGTGCTGTAGCAGGTTTGAGGGTGAAATAGTTAAAGAGATAAAATGAAGTCAGTGAAATTTGGGCGCCTCACTACTCAGTGAAGACTGGCAGCAAATTCCCTTAGGCATTTTTGAAAGCCACATCTACAATTGTGCACTGATTACTTTAGTTGCTTTGTACAGTTTCTAATCAAAAAAGGATTTTCATTCTTTTCCTTGCTTCTTAGCTCTATTTCTATAGTGTTTTCATTACTGATTATTACTTGTAATGGTTATTATGCTTAATTCACATAGCATTATTTTCATCCCCTAAAAGGATAAATGATGCTGTACAGGGAAGCATGAAGATGTGATAAAACCTTATGAAGAAGGAATTGTCACATTAAGTATATGTTGCTCTCTCCACAGATACACTTCCTTACTGACAAAATGTATTTAAAAAAAAAAAAAAAAAAAAAAAGAAAAAGAAAATCCAAACCATAGAAATTCTGGACAAAAAATGTCACTTCTATACAGATTTTACTTCTACAATAGCTATTAAATTTGGTACGTGCTCATAATTTAGCACGTACCATTTCAAATCATTTCTTCGATTTTCCAAATTACTGCATTTAGTATATAATAATCCCTGCACTGTGATAAATAACATAGAAAACCAAATAGAACTGGCAGTGATAATTGTGTACACAGGACCATGAAGTATCTTCTTAAACTTCTTGTAAAAAAGGTTATATAAGATCCACAACAGCTCAATAAGAGTGAATTAAATTCTAATACCTATAATTCTGATTCCCTCAATAACAGTATGAAAAGATATTTATAATACTCAAAATTTATTAAAACAATAGAAAATATATATTAATTTAGCACTAAATAATAGCTTTTGCATAAGGATAGGGTTTCCTGTTTTACACAAGGTTAGTGTAATGTTCATGAACACTCTAGTTTATGAATGTAGAAATGACAAAAAGTAATTGTTGGATTCAGATGCAGTTTTCTCTATCTGCATGAACTTACTTGGAAAGTTTGACCTACTTCTGCAGACTGAGGGAGGCAGATCTGGAAGTGACCTACAATCCTCAGATCAAGAAAGGTATATTGGTCAGGGGAGAGCTAGGAGAGGCATTTTGGAAGTGGTAGGATTTCAGAGCATCTTTTTGGCCGCTTGTCCTGATGGTGAGTTGTGCTCGACTAGACAACTCAAAGACATACCAGCAGAAAGAAGAGAACTTAGGTCTTACATTCATCTCTGCCTTTCAGTAAATCTAAACCACATTTCTTTACCAAAAATAAATCCCAACAAAGGAGACCATTAATAAATACTGCAGCAACAAAATTTAATCCAGGAAGCTCTTTAGCTGTTAAAAAACGAGCATACGGACATTTCTGGAAGGCCTATCATATGTGTAAAGGAAGCTGGCTAAAACACCAAAACCACACATACAAAAAAACAACAAAAACAACCAAAAAACCCCACACCCTCCCATAAAAAACAAACTAACCAAGTAAACAAAACCCCACAAAACCTGCAGTCCCTGAAAGAGAGTGGTGTACCTTTGCATCACCAATTACTTGCTTGCTTTGCTGCTTTGTGTTATTTTCGATGTTATCTGAATCATTAACTGTATAGTAGATTACATCATCTCTTTATTTTCTGTCTTTATTCTTCCTTCAGAAATACTGACATTGCAAAGCTTTCATAAAATGAGGACATAGTAAACTTTCTGTGTTTTGTCTCTGTAATTGAGATAGATATCTATTCCTTTGAAATCAATTCCCAAGTTATAAGTTCAAGGTAAGTGTTGGATCTCTCACACACATACATTTAAATACTAAATCTGCCAAAGAGACTTGAATTCCTTTTCAGAGAATTATAACACATAGAAAAGCAATCTGGCACACAAATTGTTAAGTCTGTATGAAAACATTAGTCCTACTGAAAAAAGAATTTCCAAATTACATTTTTTTTAACAATATTTGTCTTGTATTTCTGTTCATGCTGTGATTCAAGATGACAATTTTGATGTTCATATCTTGATAAGTTGTTCCAGAACTCAGGAGATTGTTATTTGCATAAATTTACTGAATTCATAATAAATCCTGTGATGGTAATACATTTCAGGTATTTTCAAGATCACAGATGAATTCCAGCCATTAAATTATTGCCTCAGTCATTGGATGGATTTCTGTCTTCAGGTGATACGACTGTTTCACATTCTTCCTACCTATTAAAAAAAAAAAACAAAAAAAAAAAAAAGAGAGAGAGAGAGAGAAAGAAATTGCTATTATTTTCCTCATCTAAAATCCTATTGAGTTCTGAAGAAGTATTTTGGAATTTGAAGGTCAAAAGGCAAAAAGAAATGTGGCAGCACTTAGAAAAGGGAAAGTTTCATGATTTCCTTTTCTGAAATAACTTAGAGAAAGTATTGAGGATCTTATTTCAAGCTATATTATTTCTCAAAAATGACACAATCTGTCACATGCCATGGAGATATAAGTTCCCTACTTTTGTTCTAGATGAATTATAAATCCAAAAGACATAAAATCTTCTGCCAAGATCCACCACCAAACAGCGGAGACCACAAAGACACAGAGATATTTAGACACATTAGTAAAAACTTGACTAACATTTCATACACATCTGTTGAGTTATTTGAAGCACTGTTTTGGTCAGAGCGCAAAGTAATATTCTTATCTAACAGTTCAGGCATTCAATAGCTTTGTTGCAATAAAATCATAGGAATAATTTAAGCAATGTGCACAATATTTCTTTCTCTGTTATTCACCCAGAGCTAATAATGAAAGATACGACATGAGCTCTGCATTTTGCAAATGCAAATGTGTGGAATGATTTCTATTAACAGAAATCCATCTGCATCAGTCATATCTGGGCAAATCTGAGGAGAGGAAAATTAAGAATAACACTGAAGGATTACTGTCATGAAAATTCCTTCACATGATAAAGAAAGTGAATTTTCATTAGATGCAGAGAGTTTCAATAGGAAAAGAAAAAACTTAGTTTGTTCTTTCAATGTTAACATGAACATCATGCTGATTCTTTTATTTATTAGCATATTTGCCTAGTATTAAAAAAATCTTGCATCCTTGAAACACAGTCCGTAGTTCATAGTCTGTAATCATATTCACATTTGAATATACATTGAAATTAATTACATGCTTGGTATAGCATAAATGATTCTGAATCCCGACCTTAACAATGCTACAAATTAAGAAGTATGCTTGATGTTGCTACTCGTAACCATTTAAAGTCATATATGCTATAGCAAATTCGTGTCGTGACTAGATATAGTTTCTCTTGGTTCCTCTCTGTTCTACAGCAGGGGGCATGGGACTAGCTGAACTTTTAAGTCACTTCCAACCTGCGTAATTCTATGATTCTTAAGATAAGTCTCTCTTGATGGAGTCGTTCTACCTTACTGGAGCTATATAAATACTTACATCATTCATTAGATCAAGACTCAAAAACTGGGTACTCAGATGTTAGGTGACATCTTGGTAGCCTCCAGGAGAATCCCTGGTTTTACTCTTTGGTTGAGTCTTTTGGTTTGAACACAGAGAGAGAAATCTACCTCCAAAAAAACTATAATCTTGTGATTTTGGGTGTTCATTGCACAAGAGAGAATATTGGATCTCCATACCTGAG
The DNA here is from genome assembly GCA_018697195.1 of Certhia americana. NCBI lineage: Eukaryota > Metazoa > Chordata > Aves > Passeriformes > Certhiidae > Certhia > Certhia americana. Next base: position 48,122,493 of record CM031878.1, on the reverse strand, counting down.
ATAAGTTTTCAGCTCTTAAGAGAGTACAGTCAGACATATTTCATATCTTCCTATACAACAACCAGAAGTTCATTACAATAACTGGAATCTTTTGCTGATGAAAGTAGTAGCAAAGCTGTCAGAACCATTGAGGTGAACACTGGTTCTCAAAACATACGGATTTCCCAGTAGTATTGTTTTACTTCTGCTATTTCATTTAATGTTGAACCAAAAATGGTAGAGAATACATTTTAAAATTTCCAGAAAAAAAACCCTAATCTTGCAGGAAAAAAAAAAAATTAAAAAAAATCCTTATTTATGAAAACATCTTTTGACATTAGTATCACAAACTAAGTTCAAACTAAGTACTTACAAACCAAAGATGAAAACAAGGTTGGTACCGGGCTAAGGTGGTCGTAGATATACTGGAGCATCTAGGCTTATTGAAGTACCTTCAATAATTGAAAAAAAAAAAAAAAAAAAAAAAAAAGAAAGAAAAAAAAAGAAAAGGCACCTTAGAAATCTTATCCCTATTTGCATACTTTCATATTCATCAAAACAGTCCATATTTCAGATCACTGATTTAGGCCGGCAGCAGGAGTAAGGACATATTACAGAAGAAAATGTTTGCAGACTAAAGCTCCATTATATCTGCATCACTGCAACCTAGTTTTCAACATTCAAAAAATTCCTGAGCCTTACCACAGACCCCTACCAGCTAATGTAGACTCTTTGTGCTTCAGATGTTAGAATTATATGCTTTTGAAGCAAAAGATATATCTTTCATGAGTAAATTTGAAAGTACTGAAGAAAGAATGTGCATAATAAACACTGTAGGATTATGGCTTTCAAAGGAGGTTTTTTCTGGAGGAAGGGCAGTTTTGTGGAGACACTGAGCATATACTTGTTAAGAGCATATATTTCTTAAAAGCATACAGAGAGAAACGTAAGGACTTTTGTCAAAGATATGACAGGATCTCTGAATAAACAAATACCTCAGTTTTGCAACAGAATATTGTGCATCACTTAATATTTGCCATCTTGAAAGCTATACTGATATGTTGCATATTTTTCATTCTATATGACACTCATTTGTTCAGAGCAATTAATTCTGTGTATTCTGAACATGAGATACTAGCAGAGTAACACATCTAATTCATTTTTAAAGACAAAATTCCCCTGTTTATGTACTTATAATTGAGTCAGGAGCTCTAAATTGCATCCTTTTATGAATACTAAGTCACACTATAAAGAGAAGAGAAAGAAAACCCCTGAGTTTAACACAGCCATTTGTTTCTAAATTGCCATTCAAACTTCAGTTGTTTTTTACCCAATAAATTTCTGAAGTGCCTTGGCTTCCATATGAGAAAGATGAAACCATTTAGGCATCATGACTCAAAGGTTTACTGGCATATTAGGATGGAAGGATTCAATTGAGGAAGTCCCGCCTACAGATCTTCCTTCAGGAAGATCTCGTGAAGACACATGCCCTAACGTAAGTGAAAGAAAACTCTTGCACAACCTTAAATTAACTGGGATTTCACAAATGGCAGAAATTTTGAATAGCTAGCTACCTATATATAAAATAAGGCATACCTAAAACTTTTCAAGATTAAAGGGATCAGTGTTCAGATGGAAGCAGGTTGCTGCTTTTTTCTGTTCCAGTTGTTAGCTCACTTTCACAGTTAATCATAGTTCAACAATCAAAACTGGAGCCATTTAATACCATTAGTGAGTTGAGGAAATGCAGGTGAACCTTTAGTGGAAAGCCTTCATTTCTAACAGCCTCATTGAAAGAAAAGACTGCTGTCTTTCCTCTTTCTGTAAGAGGACAGATTTGACCATATCTAAGTGAAGACTGATACTCAAGTTAATTTAAAAAAACCTGCTTGATGTTATTTTTGGGGTTTTTCACACATTCTTTTTTATTAATCTTTTATTTAAAAGCACAGAGGCTTAACTCCTCATCTCTTTATTTATTCAGCAGTTTTAAGAACATCTCAGAACTATACCTTGATAATTACTGCTTTCTATTGTTAAAATTATATCTGTAGGCAATCCACATGCAAGTATTCAGGGTTATTTTGTTTGTATTTTGCTTTCTTCTTTTTTCTTTAAACAATTCACATTAGTATTCTATATCTCATTGCTTGCCTCCTAAGGACAAACATACTATAAAACATTCTCATAAATCAAATTTAAGTGCACTACAGAGGTAACAGTGATAGCAAAAATGTCATGCTTTGTCAGTGGGTTAGTGGAGAATGACCTATTTTCATACTAAAGTGATAAAATTCGTATGATAAAACACATAAAAAATTGTAACATTTATACTGCTGAGACACTAGGGAGATTTAGATCAAACCTGTATCACCTGTTCATTCTGAATAATCTGGAAAAGCAGTGTATTCCTGGAGAAACAGGTAAAAACAGATATTTTTGTTTCTTCTCATTTGGGACCTGGAGACCAAATTCAAATGAGAAAATTATGACATACTAAAAATAATAGATCATATATAAAAAAAATCTTTTTTCCTTTTTTTTTTTTTTTTTTTTTTAAACTTTTTTGCTTTTTGTCATGAGAAAGCGCAATAGGGAAAATATTGCCATTCAAAACAGGTAGTCCTGAAAGTCCTTTAACTGCACCTAGAAATAATGTTCAGGCACCCTCAACAATGCCTCAATAGGAGGCTTTGCTCAATTAGTTTAGATGGGACACTTGAAATTCTGTTATCATGATATTGTGGAGTGAAAGCAAAATCACAACTTCAAAACAGTCTCAAAGGTTAACTTCTTTATAACTCACCGTGGTGTTCATCACTATCTAATTATATGAATCTTTTGGCTACCAAAATGACAGCAGCTACATTGTTGACTCCATGGGGCTTTGGAAAGTGACAATACTCTTGAGTGAAAATAATTGAAGGGCACAGGTGCTCATTTTTCAAATCCATAGTTAATTAAAGTATGCACACACAATGACAGGAAAATTTGTCTCAAATAGTTCTCTGATATTTAATTGGTTAAAATCAGCAGTTTATAGCTAATAGAGTGAAAACTGTAACTATAAGAATGAAAAGTCATAATTGAATTCTAGCAATGATCAGCTTTTTGTAATTCTTCTCACAGATACTTATTAGATCATTAAATTTTTATTCTTTTCAACTGACATTTTTGGACATACTGCTAAATATCTGGTCCATCGTTAATTTTAATCCATTTCTGTCTATGCTCAATTCTGCTTTATGCAATGTACACAATAAATTCTACAATTAATTTTGAAGTTCTGGTTAGTTTTTTTTTGTTGTTAAAGCATGAAAATTTGATATTAGGGATTATATATCCCAAATTCACTGAGTATGCTGAGCTGGAAGGGACTATATGTATATGTATATGTATATGCATATATGCAGACTTTTATACAAGTGGGTTTGTACACACATATATTTACAAAAAGGATTTTTTCTGTACTTCTGCGTATGCAATAGCATAGACACATTTCTATTCTTAAACTTTTCAACTCGAATGATCATTTGAGGCTTCTAGAAGGAAATGGCTTAATAAATAGGTATAAACTTTTCGGAAAGAGCTACTGTGCAATATTGCTTTCTCACAGAGTTGAGCTTTACTCTTACAAACACACACTATAAAGTGACAGCTTTCAAAGCAATTTTCAAAGAAAATAATAAGACAGAAGGATTTTCTTCCTTCTGAGAAAATCTGCAGGTCACTGATGAAAATTTAGATATAAAAAAGCATTTGAAACAAGAGTTTCTACATTTTCTGTGTTTTACCTACTGCAACGTCTTTCTGCCTCACAGAGATTTTACAGTTCTATTTACAAGGTGTGCATAACTTAACAGGGATTTCATAATGTCCACTATACTATAAAAAGAAAGCTAAACAAACAATACTTTATTCTGTTGTGGGTTTTTTATTTATCTTTTATTAATAAGAACATTCAAAGTTTTTGCAAGGACAAGAATTTGCATTATAGCAATCATATGAATATAGATTATGTCACCGAACAAATTTAAGCTCTGCATTCCTATTTCCTATCAGCTATGAAAAGCAATCTCTAGACTGATTCAAATATCAACTAGACTCTGTCACAGGTGAACATGGTGCTGTGCTCTGATACTGTGGGCTTGATCAAAAGTTTTTCTCCTGCTGCTAACAGTAAACATTTCTCAAAAGTAGGAGCCTCCACAGTTTATCACAGAGGTGAACCTGTCTCACACTGTTAGCTGTTAAGATGTCAAAGGATTGTACACATTAAAACATGGCTGGTAACACAAAAAACTGATGTGGTTGAGATATCTTAATTTTGCCAATCAACATGCTGAGTGGTATTTTTCAAAATACCAAAAAATTTTATGATGAAGTTAGAAAGATTTTATATTTCCAGAGTGAAAACAATAAACCTATAAGACAGTAACAACAAAAATAAAGAGCTATTTGACCTTAGTAGTATGTGATTTGTGAAGGTATAAATCTTATTCAGATTGCACAGGGGAGTGTTTCACTGACACTATAAAATTCTGTTTTCATTGTACACTACTACCAGATATACCTGCCCCACATTTTTCAGCTATGACACTGAGTATAGTTTTTTCAAGACACTCTTGAACTTTTCAAGACATTTTTTGAGAATTTTATATGATGCCAAAACAGTGGTCAGAAAGCACTTCTAAATAGCATGTTAAAGCACGTGTTAAAATGTACGGAGAAAAAAATTAAGCAAGGATTGTTCCGACTAGTTTGTAATAGAACATTTTTATCAGTTATATATTGTTTTTTATAGAAAGAGGATTCATCTAAATTTGCATCATTTCATGATGACATGAACTTTCTGAAAAAGATTGGTACATTGTGCCTCATGTGAAAAAAATTATATAGGTGAGGACATACACTCTCAGCTTAGAGGAGTTGAGCTTAACTGACCCCTTGTGCACACAGCTCCCAGATGGCAGGAGATCATCTTGACCAGACCAAACATGACAGTAAACTTACTTCCCTCCCTGGCTGATCAACCAGGGTGACATGGTACAGTATAGTCATACAAGAAAAGAAGGTGGAGATAGGTAGACATAAATACCCCAAAGGAGATGTGAGCTGTTTTTTTCCTGGAATACAGTTAGTTTTCTCCATTACAGCTAGTATTGGGCTATTATTTGGATTTTGGAAACAGGATTGAAAACACATTCTTGCCACAGAGAGAGCCTAGGCCTCTGCTGTTCCTTTTCCTATTCCATCCCAGCAAAGATGCTGGGGATATACAAGGAGCTGGGAGGGGACATAGTCAGGACAGGTGATACCAACTGACCCAAGGGGTATCCCACACCATATGGTGTCATGCTCAGTATATAAATCCTGAGGAAAAATGGGAAAGAAGGGGATGTTTGGAGTGGTGGTCTTTGCCCAAGTCAGTGCTATGTGTGATGGAGTTCAGTTTTCCTGTGGGTGGTTGAACACTTGCCTATCCATGGGAAGCAGGAATCACTTCCCTGTTTTGCTGTGCTTACAAACATGGCATTACAAACATGTCTTTTGCTTGACCTATAAAACTGTTCTTATATTAACCCACAATTTTCCTCCTACACTCCAGAGAGGGTGGATGCACAGCAGATCACCACACTGGAGCAGGCTCCTGGCAGTACCTATGACCCCTTGGAGAGAGGACCCCGTGCTGGAGCAGCTTTGCTGGCGGGATTTGTGATCTTGTGGAGGTACAACACTGAAAGGAATGCACCCATAGAAGAGACCCACGCTGGAGCAGTTTATGAAGAACTGCAGTCTGTGGGAAGTGCCCATTTTGGAGAAGTTTATGGAGGACTGTCTGATGTGGAAGAGAGTGTCCTTGTGCTGGAGCATGAAGAGTATGAAGAGTTCTCACCCTTAGGAGGAAGAAGTAGCAGAAACAACAGACTGCAGTCATATTCCTTATCCACCTGCACCCTGGAGAAAATAGGGAGTAAAGATCATCCTATTAATAAGGGAGGGTGGAGGGATGGGGTTTTAAAGATTTCATTTCACATAATTTGATTTGATTGTCAATAAATTAATTTCCTCAAGTTGAATTTGTTTTGCCCATGTTATTTTTAAGTGATGTTTCTCTGTCTTGACCTGTGAGGCTTTCATTACATTTTCTCTCCCCTGTCCTGCAGAGGAGGGGAGTAATAAAGAAGGTCAACCCTCTACACTGGAGCTAAACCATGGCAAGCTGGTATAATAGTAAAAAGAGAACTATGTGACCAAAGTAATTAATGAGTAAATCGAAAATGTGTCAGAGCATTTAGTAGCAATTTTACCAATGTTTCTCTGATGTTTTATTCATTCACTGTTCCCTTTCTTCATTTTCTGAATCTCAAGATATTCTGTTAAAAGAGACTGCCTGTGTCTCTGACCCATGTTAGCTTTCAGTCTGGTGAAATATTAGCTATTAGATTTAGGTTCTTAATTTGTCCTTCTCCCCCAGCCTCTTAGAGTGAGAAAAGCTAGAGGTCCTGAGTTCAGATCAGGAGGGAACGATTGCATTAAGAAATTGATGCTAGTATTTTCAGATCTGTGAAGGAAGTTCTCTGTAAGTATTTTTCTATGTAAAGTATTGTGTAATTCCTGCTACATTGTCATCTAGTTGAGATACTGGAGAGCCTCCTCATTTATTTGAAACATAGGTCAGCTTCTTAGTCAGACTTCCTGTGGGCCTTTGGAAGAACAACCCTAATTTGCTGTGATAATCTTTGAAGAATGCAATGTAGATTTTACCTGACCTTTTCCTTGCATATTATTTTCTAGAGCAGTATCATGCTCCTTTGTTTTCTTGTACAAGATTTTCTTGTAACTTATTATAAAAACTCTAGGAAGCTGCACATCACACAAAAGAAATTTAATTTCTTGATGAATGAAAACACTGGTTTGAATCCGCTAAATTCTAAATAGTTGACAAATTAATTTGAGGTAGTTACATTAATCTTGATATTTTGGATTTGTATTAATTTGAAGTAAAGATATCACAGCTTAGCATCTGTTACCAATAATATTCTGATTCTAATTAAAGGGGTATTGAAATGCCAAATTTTGCTTTGTCTCAGAAACTGTCAGGGCTCTGACGTGGGTTTTCATCAGGATCCTGACAACCAGGAGCGCTAGACCTGTCATTCTGAGGTGACCTGAGTAAGGAAAGGGAGTCAGAGGTAAGTCTACTCTTCTCTCTATTACTTCAAGATGTATTTGCTCCTTGACCTGAACAGAGTTTTTCTGCTCTACAGGGCTGTAATCAGCTTCCCAGTTCTGGCATGAAGATGGCAAAAATCAAAATCACAAAGGTTCAAACACGAGGAAAATCACAAGCACTGTCTTTACAAGGCCAATAATATTAAAAAAAAAAATTAAAAAATAATAAAAAAAAAATTGGATGCTTCTATAGCCAGAAATTATGTAGGAATTTTACCTCCAATAGATGAACACTGCTGCTGGTCTTTCAAAGAACTATCAATACTCCTTCTGTCCCCAGGGTTCACCCCCTTTCTCTTCACCAGTATGTACCAAAAGAAATTTTGAAGAATACAATGGAGTTGTTCAGGCAATAAAGCACTGAGAGTGACAGGGAGAGGAAAAACAATATCTTTTTATATATAAGTGTTACAACATTTTTGTAAGTGCTATAGTGTGCCACTATACTTTCATTATACTTTAAAATTATACTATATATATAATTATATATATATATTATAATATATAATATATAATTACATTATATATATGAGGCAATAATTATATTTTTTTTTTATATTATTTCATTATACTTAATGAAAAGAATTATTGCAGCGTAAACCCATTTGTATGTACACAAATATACCCTTGCAAGTTCTGAAATATTTTCTAGGACACTTCCCTTCTTTTTACCCCCCATGTCTTTCCTGCAGGACTGGTTACATCAGGTAACACCATATTAATTTTTATGCCTGCTTAAATGGAGCTTTTTGAGCAAAGGAGATAATTTGATTTTGGTCATTTTCATATTCCAAATAATATAATGGTTTTTACTTGAAAATATTTCCTTTACGTTTTACATTATGAAGCATTTTCAGGTTCTACTCAGAAAAGTATCTGAACATTAACATTCACTGTACACTGGATACACAGATCTTTCCTAAGAAAAATTCTTTGGTCTTTCAAATTGTTTATGGCAAATGAACATATTTCTATTCATCGATATATTTAAAAGTCACTGATCTTTGATTTTTTTTGTTTTTAAAATGTTTTGTTATATGACATTTGATTTTTTTTGGTGAAGTAATTATCTTTATAATGTTTTTTGTTGCAAAAAAAAAAAAAAAAAAATCTATATCCTGCAGTTTAAAAAAAACATAAAAATGACATAATTGTAGAAAAAACAAATCATGTAAGACACACATTTTATGCTCAGGTATAAAATCTAACAGCTTGCACTGGGAAGCATTCTCTATTAATATCTCTGACATGATATTTTATGCTACCAAAACTTG
>CM031878.1:48056600-48113604 GCA_018697195.1 Certhia americana | reverse complement strand
TTGTTAGATGGAGAAAAATCTATTGATGAGTAAAGTAATGGGTTTTTTTTAATTCTCTAATTGTATGTCTAAGTGCCATCTTAACTGGGATAGTTATGCAGATCCTTTTTTTTTAATGATTCTCCTACGTGAAGACTAGAATTACATAGAAAAGGTACACCTCCAACCATTAGTAATCCTCACTTTTGTGTATTTGCTTTCCTTTGACTGTATTTAATAACAACTGAATGTATGTATAGTATAAAATTATTCAAATTTTTGAGGTGTGTACCTTATACTTTTTTTAATACTTCCTTTTTAGCTAAAGCTTTTATTTCATTCATTATGTTATTTTACATGTGACCCAGGAAGACAAAAATTCCTTTCCTTGCCTAATATTTACCTGCTTCAGCTATTTGTAGATTCTGATACTTTTCAATCTTTTTGCCAAAGTATAGGTCTTAAAATCCTGAATCACTCCAGCCTCTTCTCCCAGCACATTTTTTTCATCGTCTCCACATAGGTTTTGACAATAAGTAACAGAGAAATGAACTATAAATTCAGAAATCAAATGATATAGTATTTCATAATTTTCCAGACATATCTTAAGCTTTCTGTGCTGTTTGCAGCTATTTGCATACTTGGGGAAGCGTCATCTCACTACAAACTGATGACTAAGCTGCTATTCACCTTCACTTTATGTCTCACTCAACTATGCTTAAATAAAAGTATAGTTCAGACTATTCCTACTAATTTCATTCTCTATCTTAAGATAAATTAAAAAAATATTTCCAAGATAGCCTCATTTTCCACCAGTTTTAATATGAGTTGTAATAAGAGGGTTCCTGGTTAATTTATGAAATTCAGGAGAAGTGCTCCTTTTGACATTAATCCACCTTTCCATGAGTTATTTCTCTTTCTCCTTTGATGTTTTGCAATTGAAAGAAGCTGAGAAAGTTCCCCACTAGCACTGAATATTGCAATATCAAAGGCATATGGGTTTTGGAAGATGGGGAACTATGGTGGGGGGAAAAAAAGAATTTTGAGGATTCAAAGACTTCTGCAACCAGAGGGTAGTGTAAGCCACAGGCGATTTTTAGGTTTCATTCCCTTTTATCTCCACAGTTTCCTAAATTTTAACTCTTCTGACAAACAGAAGAAATTCCAAAATCTCCTTATGTTTCTTCAAGGTTTTTCCCCTTTTCACATAGTGTTACTCCCCTTAATAAATTATTTTTTAATCAATTTTATAGTCAGGGAATGGTCTTATGCACAATTAAAAGAAGAAGAATGTGGCATTTACATGTTAAACTGAATTCTTCTGGAAGCAGTTTAGCTGGGTAAAGAAAATACTTCATTCTTGTCAGCAAAAAACTTCCTTTTCACAGCAAATGTGATGCAGCCCTTTCTCAGTACCTTTCTGATTTCTGTGTCTTCTGCACCAAGTCTTCATGTTTCAGATGATCCAAACTGTGTCTTTCTCAGTTAACAAACAGGAAGATGTGGACCTACTATAGATGTAATGTGAGTAGAAGATGTCAAATTGTTCTTGACCAGATGGTCCCACACAGAGGATTGCACACAGAAAATTGTGCAAGCTCCTCAGATGCCACATGAAGAAAATGGAATACACTACAGATATATCCAAATTTTAATCCCCAACTATCTTTTGTGCAGGAGCTACAGTGATTTGGAATCTCTGAGTTTCTTTACACATTTGATTGTCACAGATGAGGCAAAAGGAATTTCATGATTTCAACCAAATTTTCTCTCCTGTGACATATTACCTTGATAGCAGATCTTCAGAATTCTTAAGAAATTTGAGGCGTAGTGTTGTAAAATAACTTCTGCCCTCAAAAGAGAAGACTGTGTCTTTTCTGGCACAGAAGATGGAACTGACGTGATAAAACTCAAAGGAATCAAACAATTCATGGTGTTGGGATTTTTTTTTTTTTTTTTTTTTCTGCACTGTGCTCCTTGACGGGTTTATGTGCAAAAGCATTTCATGTGGTCTCTATGGAAAGGTCTGCCAGCTCATGAGGTTCACGAATTATGAAGAGCTTGTTTTTCTGTACAGTAACTGAGATTGGCAAAATAATCAGTCTTGGTGAAATTAGGGATTCTGAATAATCCAGGTTGATTTGAGACATTTAGCCAATAGCCAAAGAAAATATAAGAACTATGGCACTGAAGAATGGAGCTTCAGAGCTGACACAGCATGATTTAAGACTAATGACTAAGGTAATACCATTCAGCAATAATATTATGGGTATTTCCAGGAGGCTACTCCTAAATTGTTTAAGACAAAGTAAGAACTAAGGATAACATAGGAATGAAAGGACTTGCTGTAAATTCTAAAATTATAGCCATACTCTTGGGTGTGTCTTGGGAATTCTAGACAAAGTGTATACAGATAGAAGAAGATAGACACAGTGTAAGTTTAATTCAGAGGTAACATTTTGAGATTGTTTATTTGGAAGATCTTTGTTGCAGCCTCTTTCTCTAAGCCTGACCAGACTGCTTTGCTGTCTTCCACACTGTAGGAATAAGAAAAATCTGGATGACAATGATGATTTTAAGGCTATCTGTCTTCATAAAGGTCCCAAAGTCAATCTGTTATGGAAAGTCCCTGTACATAATCTGACCCTTAAATCACTTATTGTTCATCAAGCTGCAATGAGTTATCCATGACTTTGGTATTGCAAAATATTAAGTTAGGGTAACAAAGTCCCTGTCATAGAGACAAGTCAGTATTATGTAATCTAATGTACTTATATTAGACTCTTTGTTAGACTAATAACTTGCCCACTAGACAATGTCTTGAAAGAAAATAAAGATTCTGACAAGGTTAATACATTGTAGAAGATTTTGTTAACAGACCTTCAAAAGGATGATTAAAAAACCCCAAAATAAAGTCATATGGAAAAAAAAAAAAAAAAAAAAAAAAAGAGAGAGAAATGAGAAAAGAAAAAAGAAAGAAGTTATGTAATTTTGCTGCAGTCACATGTGGAACATGACATGGCATGGGTAAAGAGGTAATACAAATTTCTGTAAACCACAAGACATTCTGATGGTCAACAACAAGCAGTAAAGAAAGCTCTGTGGCATATCATCAAGAGGTAGAAGCTTGTCTGAAATTCAAGATTTATGTGAGTACATGCCCTGTGTGCCTGTGAACAGGAATGCCATTTAGAGTGAGCACAATGCTCACCTTGTATAACTTTGAATAGAATAGGATATCTGTCAATATGAAAAATAATATCAATAGTTGCGCGTGATTACTAATGCAAGATAGTCCTCCTGGAAAATAATTTCATGAATTTTTTGTTGCACAGAAGTATTTAACATAGTTGAAAAACAGAACTAGACTTCTAACTATTTTACTAGTGGCCAAAATTGCTCAGCTTGCAATTAACTAGCTACAATGGATCTTTAAAAATTGAGAAAATAGTATCTTTTTAGAGCATCTATTATGGCGTAAGTCAGCACAGAGTATATGCAGCACACAGAGCAATATGAGCCTTTGTACTTATCGTTAGTTATTCTGTACCAGTTCAAAATTTTGGATAAATCCCATCTGTCAGAATTTAGGATAAAACCAAAAATCAGTTAAAAAATGGAAATAAATGCATCATCAACTTGACTATTTGACAAGGAGACCTGTCTACCCTCAGTTCATTTCACTGTGTGCCTCTCCTCATGAATTACGAAATCAAGCTGAAATCCTTTCTGGGATATCTACAAGATATCTACTCTTTCCCCAGGTTTTACTTCCCCTGATATCTACAGCCTTCTGTTTTAAAGTAATAATAGTAAAAGAGATCACTGCTTGTGAAGAAAACAATTTGATTTCTGAGGAAATAAAAAAAAAAAAAAAATTACACATTTTTGTTTTTTAACAAAGCCCAATAGAAAAACAGAGAGTAGTGATGTTCATAAGCCCCCCAAAAAGATCCATAGCTTTCTCCTTTTAAATTATATTTCTTATTTTAGGTTTGGAAGGGCTCAAACAGCAGCTGACATTGCCACACACATACAGTAACAAAGAAATGCAAACAGATACAGAAATCTGTATTTTTACATGTTTTATAGTAAGTACCTCTAAAATAAGAATTTTAAAATTTTTAGAACAGACTACTTCAGTGAAATAGAAATTTTTGTCTTAACAGATTTAATTAGTAAGAATTGATTCACTTAATGACTTAATAGTTGTTGAATCATGTGATATAGGCCCATCTTGACATCTGAAGGGTCACTGCAGTAGGTGGGGACACCTCAGTCAAGGGAACAAAGTCCTCCCTAGCCTCTCTGTGTTTTACAGCTGTACCTGTACTTCTGGATGGCCCTGGAGAAAAGACCTGTGGCAGCCTTTCTTCTTTTGAGCCACAAGGCTCAGCAGCCTCCTGACTATATCACTCTGTGATTCATTCTGTTTAAGTCACTTAGCTAATAAATTACTGACAGGCTATACAGTTCTAAATTGTCCCATCAATTTCTTTCACATTTCACCCGCCTTCTGTTAAAAAAAGGATGTTGCAGTAGATGAAATGCTGGCCTAAACTATCACGGAAATTTTTATCTTCCCCAATCACGCAGATACACACAGCTGTAGATGGCCTGCGACCAAAAATATGATGAAAATTTACTATGCAACTACTGTATTTTTTATTAGAAAATCAGAAATGTTTTACAGCGAAAAATTGTAGCTGGCACTGTGATTTTAATGGATGCAGAAAATTAAATTATACCTGCACCTGCCCGGAATCAAACCAGACTCTCACTATTACACTGCTCACATTTCTGTCAAAGATGGTACAATGAGTTTTATGATACTTTAATGACAGCTGATGTTGTTCAGTTTAGTAGAGAATTAAAATCTGATTAAATCTCAGTTTCTCTGAAACAAATCCTAGATTTGGCAATGCAGAGTCTTTTACAACAGTGCAAGCTATTGAGCAAGGTCATTCAAGAAAAAATCCCAACATGTCACAGAGAGAGATTTAGCACAGAATCTATCCCTATTTGGGTTCTGGTTTTATGCTTCATCTGATCTAGGCAGAGCATGCAGAGTCTACGTAAGGACGTAAAAAATACACTAATTTTAAAACAGATCAATCAGATCTTTTGATATGCATTTTTAAAATTCTGTTTGAAGTAGAATCAAATTTCTTTTTTTATGAAAGCCTCACATAGTCAATAGAAAAATAAATAAAAGATGCACAAAGAAAAGAAATACAGAGGCTAAGAACAGTTTAAGATTTAGTTTGTTTTTTTAAGTCCTTAACATCAAAATATGACTGAATATACATTACAGAATAAAAAAATCAGGTTTTATTCGGATTTTATGTAGTAGAAATAGTTTCTGGTTCACAAAACCAAGTATAAAATTTTAACCTGTCTTATTTATGCAACACTTTATTTTAATACTGACAAGTAAGATAGGATGTGTTCATTTGGAATCGCATTCTAAAATAAAAAAAAAAAAAAATCTAAAAAAAATCTTGTATTTATTTGGACTCTTCTATTTATTTGCATGTTTATGTTGGTAATTCCCAGTGACAGTGAACATATTGGAAAAAAAAAAAAAAAAAACAAGACCTCCCTAACCACTGTTTTGCATCAAAAAGATCAGAAGCCCTATCTGTTCTACTGTGAGATGTACTTCCTTACACACTACAATCAGGCAAGTATTAACTCCCTCAATTTTGGGGGAAGTTAATTTGGGGAGAAGAGATGTCACAGAACCTTGCAAACTATAAACCTTAAAATGAAGCAGCCCCATCTTTACCAGTACTGTGAACTCAGTTCATAGAGCTGACACTTTTGAAATTTCTCTAGAAGTTCTCCATGCTTTTCTGGCATTCTGAATCTGATTGAAATTTCTTCTTGTTATATTAAACCATTTGTTTGAATTTTACCAATATGACATCAAAGAGCCTTTGAAGTTCAGAGGAAGTCTCAGTTCTGGCATGCACTTCCTATATGTGTGGTAGCCCTAATTTAAGTTTGATTAAGTTTCCTGTTTTTTATACTGCAAGCTTGGTTGAGGAAGTAATTTCTGTTCCTGAGGTTCCCAGTTCATTTCTATCACTAGACTAAAACTTAGAATTGGATTAATATAAATCAGTGATTCAGAACTTTTAAAAACAATTAAAATAATAATAGATTTATAAAAGCCTAATAAAGTTTTATAGCATGAAAATTAAGAGAAAGATTTCAGCTGAAAGTACCTTAAGATTTCAAGAACAGTGAAGGTTTTATTTAAATCAGATTACTCATACTCCTCTTTTTTACATAGAGAGAAATTCAACAACTGGTATCTGACATATTTCTGAATTCTTTGTAATAATAGTAGAGTAAGGCTTCTGGGGTTGAATTGCAAAATATCCAAGGACCTGACAGAACTGAATAGTTCAGCTGTTTTTTTTCACTCTGCTTTCTGTCAGCACAGAGTCTCATTCAAATAATTTATTGGAAAAGTCATGAAGTATGCTCATTTCCCTTGCTAAGCAGAATGGCTATATTTATTTCCATCAGCACACTAAGACAGAGTATAAGTGATCATTCCCCAAAAGTTCCTTATCTCCCAGGGAGCTCTGAAAATACAATTGAATGGGTTCTGGCTATGATGTTTCTTAATTTGCCAGCCAGCATATAGTGTTCCCTATTCCACAGAAAACAAATTATCATACTATACAAATTAGTATCATGAGTGTAGTTGGTCATCATCTGTAGGAAGCCATGACGAAAACCAGAAGAAAATCAGACAGAATCTCAAGAAAATTAATTCAGATTTTGAACTAAACAAAGTGTCCTCCTGATAGTGGAGAAGAAGGAATCCTTAGTTATAGTTGTTCAGTTTTGTGTCTTTCTTAATTGTATTGAATAGCACAACTCCCTTTAGCAGCAAAAGATGAGTCTCTGTGACAGAACGGAGGGATCTAGATTATGCATTGCTCTATATAACAGCATCCAATAAGCTTATTCCTATGCAAAACACTTTTCTGCTTCTTAAAAGGTAAACAAGATAGCAAAAACACCACGTTAAAACATCCTTCACAATGACAATGATTACCTGCCGAATCTAGAACCTGTAGCCTTGCCCTCCCCTGGTTTGTACACATAATCCAACAAAAAATGCATCTTGATTTGAATTTTCTTGTATGAAGGAAACATGAAAATAGGTCCAGTTTTTCCTTTTTCTAAATAAATTCTATTATTTTATTATTATACCAAGTGTTTTTAGAACAGTTATCTGGTCAGTAGCACAGAATAATTAAGTACTTAAGTTGAGGATTTGTTAACCTAATTCTGGCTGCTTGTATTTTCCCCTCATTTTCATGTCTTTTCTTCAATAGTTTCAAAGGGTGTCTTTTTGTTTCTTTTTTGTTTGATTGTTTTTCCCAGTGAGTTTTTCTTTCACTGACCTTTTCAAAAAAAATCTCTCCCTCTAATAAATATGATTTTTCTTTAGTGTTCATAGTATTCAAGCTTTAACATTGTTGGAGTCTGGAAATATGACAAATTTCTCTTTGCATGTTTGAGAGATTTTAGAATCTCTGACAAACATTGTTTTTAACCTTTGTTCACGGAAAAGGGGCTTTTAAGCACTGAAATGAAGCAGGGTATTTAGGAGTGTGTATTAAATAGTAGAATAGTGCATAGTTTTATCACAGGGTGAGAATTTTAGCTATATGTGGATTTTAGGATGGTAAGCAGGTGATGACAAGATGGAGGAAGCACATGGCTTTTGGGTTTCTTCCTTCTTCTTCCTTGCCTCCATGTTCTGCAGTGAGGTGGCACATTATAGTTGGCTTAGAAGAGAATCTAACCTTCTAACATAGATAATAGTTATTGGTGAAGAATTATAAATACTGATTACGTAGTTTGTAGTATAAAGATAATCGTCACCTTTGGGGCTGAGTCCTTTCCCTGTGAGCTGACCTGCTGAACAGATCTCTGTGGGTCAGAGAAGAAATTGTGCTGATAAGAGAAAAATAAACAGCCTTGAAGAAGCAGAGGAGACGGCTCTCGGTTTTTTCCTTCTATCTCGGTGCTGGGCAAAAGACTTTTACACTCTCGGGAAGAACAACATCGTATAAAAAACCCGAGATAACATCACATGGTGATCAGAAAAATTACCAGTCATTAAAAAATGTGCTTAAAAATACCTCGCCACAAACCAACCTCTTCCAGTTGCTAGCAGTGTGCATTAAAATATTGTCAAAATAAGCAGTCAAAAGCAAGCAAGCATTGTGAAAATAAGCATTGTCAAAATACCCATGTTTGGTCACCCTCATATAAATACATAAGATTGAATGCATTTTTATACTTTGTGAGTAAAACACAGCTGTTCTCCTTGCATTGATCTTTAGAGATGTGTGTTTCATTGCAAGAAGTGAATAAAAAGAATGACAGATCTTATTGAGACCAAAAGATTTATATCACTAAGGGCTGAGTAGAGAAAATGTCTTTAATGAACCCGTATTTTTCTGGGTTTTTTATCTGTAATTTTTGTCAGTCAAATAGTTGGTAAATGCATGGCAAATTGAAATAATTCAGGATACATAAAAAAGCCAACGTGACTCTTAGAAAATTAACCTGTGAGACATACAATTGCAATTTGTTCCCTAAAAATTTCACTCTTAATTGGCATATATAAGAGGGGATTTATTTCTGATGTTCTAAGGTGCTAAAATATTATGGGGATTAGAACTCAGAACTACACATTAGTATTGTGACAGAGAACTGCTCTCATTTATAATATACTCAGGGATCATTTGTGAGCAAATGTGTATTCCATGTTCAATATGTACATATATTATTCCAAAAATGGGCAAGGTTGCTAGTGATCTATTCATCATTATATATCCTCACTCTGTAGACAGCAGCCTGAGCCCTATAGGTGCCTTTTCAATGATTTCAGGTGGATTCAGTTCGGTGAACACACGAATATCTGCAGGGTCAGGTCAGATGTGAAAAACAGAAAGGGTAAATTTTGAAGTTACAATTGAATTAGGATAGATAGGAACAAGTGTCTGTGAAGCTGTGGAAGAATTATCAATACAGATTTAATTGATATATTACATGAAGTACAAAACTGGCTTTTCTTCTCTTTGTCCTCTTTCATACCACCTCCTAACAGTCTAGGAAGCAAGGCAGCCTTCCAATCTGTCAATCCCTCCTATGCAAACTCACATCATCTTCTGAACATCTCCTTTGCATTCCCTCCTGACTTTATTACGTCTTCCCTTTCTTAAACTTCTGCCTCACACTATGACAGTGTCTGCTTTTAAATCAGCCTTCACATTTGTGCTTGTCTTTTCAGCTTCTGTTCCTTAGTGTCTTCTCTGCTGTAATTCAGCCTTTTGTCTATGTGCACATGACAGTGGAAGAAATAGCAATAACTTCTTGTAAAAAGGCCATACTAGTGCCACTACTTCCTGCAAAAGCTTTTAATTCCTTCAATATCACACTCTCTGACTGTCACAGGGTTTAGAGCTGGAATTCTGAAACTATTAGCTGGTGCCGTTGATTTTGAGGAAACTAAACAGTATTGAAGGAAGTTGAGGGTTCTATAGGGGTAGAGTGATTTTTTTATCTGTCAGTCTGAAAAGGACTGTGCAGCACAAGCACACAACCCTCCATCAACCTTTTTTGCTGTCCTTTGTTTTTTGTTTAATGAAAATTGGGCAAAACTGTATCAAAAATTAAAGGAGGTCTTATTTCATTCAAAGAGAAAAAATTAATTCATATGTCCAGAAAAGAAATGCCTAAAAAAACACAGAAATTTAGTCTCTCCTAGTTTACTGTTAAACTGATGAAGCAGAAGATAATTCTTTTACACAAGTAAAAGTATTTGGCTAAACGCTTTTAGGTAATTGGTAACAGGGTTCTGATTTTCAGTTCTTGACACCTCACTGTATGTTCATTTAATGAATTTTAAAAAATTCAGAAAGATTGATCTCCTTCTGTAGGAAAAAAAACTTCAACAAATTGGGATTCTTCACTTTAGGAAATCTGTTAGGAGATTAAAAACAAAGTTTGACAAAAATGAAAACTCTGTGAAAACAGGGAAGGTAGGTTTATTCACTGTTTCTCACAGTGGAAAAAAAGAACTTCAGGCATTACAGAGCAAATATTGACCAAATCTACTGAAATTTCCCTTACCTTCCAACACCAGCATTTATAGTGGCAATGGACAACTATGCAACACATGCTGCAGGGGTAAGATAGGAACTGGACTTGAAGAATATAAATCCTGAATGTTATGATAGGTAACAGCCCAGACAGAGCCTTCAGGTAAGAAAGAACTGATACTTATTATTGCTAGAAAAATAGGATACATTTCACTCTTCATACATGAAATTCTCTCATTAAGGATAGGCTGCACACTAAAGTCTATTTTCTTTTATCCACTATCCTAACACTTTTCAGACATAGTAACTACCTCTTGGTTTTACTTGTTTCATGGAAAAAAAAAATGTCCATTTTGGAAAAAAACCACATTTTTCAGGTATTTGTTTAATTTTTAAAGTGTGCAGGAATTATTTATTACTTCAGTACTGAGAGAATGAAAGTAATCACTACATACTTTCCTGTTTACTTTCTCAGATTTTTTTTTTAATTATTAATGGTTTCCAGCATGTATACTTGAGAATGGGTACTTATAGACACAGAGTTGAAATAATCAGACATGCTGAGAATTTTAAAACCTTGAGAAGGGAGGCTTAAAAAGAAACAGCTACCAACTATTTCAGAAAACAGTTAATTAGTGAAATCAAAGCTTGATGAATGAGAAAACTGTATGCTCCAATCACATTAATGAGGAAGAAATACTTGTATTTGGCAGAGAGCACAATATTAAAATTGCACAAACCTGAAGTGAGCTTAGGTCACTGAAGCTTACCAATGCCTTCGCTTATCATACGTAATTATTAATCTTCCATTTGCTGGATCTACTTGGGAAAAACAAACACTCAGACTCTAATAGCAGAACAGGCTTACAAGAAAAAAATTATTTTCTTTCTCCTTAGGAATATATTCATCTACTTATGACCAAGTTACAGTGGGTTCATCTTGTCTCTGCCAGGTGCATTATTCTCTCATTTCCTCTCCTTATTAAGACAGGGTGAAAAAATAAGATGAAAATTCTTGCAGGCTGACAAAAGGACAAGGAAGACCACTAACCATTTAACGTGATCAAAACAGATTTGGCATGGGGAAAATTGTTTCGGTTTATTGCCTTTAAAAAAGTAGAGCAGGGTAGGCAGAGAAACAAAGACTTAGGCAGGGGAGTCAATAGGTCACCACATCTCTGTTTCACCACCTGGAACACCTCCTTCTGCTCCTTCTTCACTGGCCTCGGTTTATGCAGAGTTGTTGCTCCTAAATATTCTCACTCTTCTCTCATACATCTGTGTGCAGCAATATTTGCACTTCTTAAACATGTTTTTGCAGAAGTACCAACAGCACGACTGATGGACTTGGTTCGGTAGTGTCTGTTTTGGAGGCAACTGAAACAATTTGGAGAGTTCTGTCTCATCACCTGTAGTTTGCTCCACCAGAACATGGGCACCTGAAACTAATATACACCAAAATTTATGTTCAGCAGTTTTAATGGAACCCAGAAAAGTTATTTTAAAAAATTAAAAAAAGAAAAAAAGTAAAAGGCCTTACCTTTTTTTTAGAAAAGTGTCAAATAGAGTGTACTATTAGGATAAGTGTACAAAAGAGCAAAAAAAGCCAATCCTTGCTTTGTCTGGCTTGGTTTGGTTTAGGAAAGTTAGCACAACTTTGGAAAGGGGTTAATTCAAGTCTTTTTTCAGAATTTCACAATCTCTTAGATGTGCCACAAATTTAACTGACTTCTGGTGTCAGTTAACATTTTCATATCACATATAAAGAGGGTTAAGTCATGTTTATTTGTGCTTAAAGAGGTTAGAAGATAACTGAGGGTAGAAATTCAAGTTTTCCTCCACATCTTTCACACATAACATTCTGTCTAATTCCTGGAAGAAGAACTGTCCTAGAGAGCACAAGGACATCTGGCTAGAGGTGTGTGGTAGCTCACCTGCCTCCTGGACTTGTCCCCTGAGAGGAGACAACTGACGTCCAGCCTGACCATGCAAAGCTATGTAAAATTATGCAGCATCTGTGCTTCACACCAGACAATGCTGGAGACCTGCAAGTCTATACTTGTTTGAAGTTTAGGACAAGGATTTGATCCCCCAAAATGCTCAAGATGAAAAAGAAAGAAAACTTTTTCAGATTACTGAAAGCTCTGCTGCAGAGTGATAACTAAATATGATATGTGGTGTCAGCAGTCTCCCATCCATGCAGAGGTTCTATTTGATACAGTAGTCCAGGGCTCTGATCCCTGCAGGTGCAGGCTAGATGGAGACTTGTGATTTAGGTCTTCAGGCTGACCAAAGCTGAATTAGCATTGCAATTGTCATCTAAACACCAGATACCTTTATTCCAAGCTTTGGAATTGGTTCATTGTGTATTTTACATCATTATTAATTTATCTTAAAGAAAGACCTGACCACAACTTGTCACAGAAAACCTGACAAATAGCAAACTCAGCACATTAGGCTTGGTAGGCACCATTATTGTCTGCTTTCACTGTCACACAGCTTTGCAAGTGACTTTCAGTAGAAAGTTTCTCACATATGTGGTGGCAGTGTCATCACTCATTGTTTTTTAAAAAGGTTGAAGAAAACAGCTTTTAAGTATTATAATAATAACGTAAAAGGACAAAATTGAAAATAAAAAGGAGGAAAAGGTAGCAGGAAAGCAAAGTCTAGGCTATGAATTCATTAAGATTAGCAGATGGATATCTGTGCCCCACAACATCCAAGGGATCATGGTGACAAAAGAGACTTGGTGAATCAACTGCAGCACAGTGAAGTTTGACTGATCACTGTCCACAGTGTGGACATACATGTGGAAATGCAACAGCAGCTGATAGGTCACTTGGAAAAAATGCAAGAAATGCTACCAATAATCCCCTGTTTTGGACATTTGAATGTACAAATAGAAAATTGCCATGAATGAAAGCAATGAAAAAGAGCATTATATTTACTTATTTACTAAACTTATTTTTCATATAGATAGATAGATAGACTGATAGATAGACTGATATTTTAGTTCACCAATCTGAAATTTCCCAACCAAGAGCAAAACAGGCTTAAACTTTGAAAGGCATAAAGATGTACTAACAGAACGAAAAGAAGAATAACAAAAACAAGAATAGAACGCTCAGAACATTCCTCCTCCCTTCCCCACATCTTCTTTCTTTCCCGCTGACAACATACAGAAACACCCAGAATTCTCAAGTTAATATTCCAGTTCTAGAACAGTCTTTCTTCGGTTCACTTAGGGAGGGGAGCATCTGTCACTGCCATGGAAGAATTCTCCATGAACAGCAGCCGCCTGGAAAAACCTGCATTTGTGAAGTTCTTCCCACTTTCACAGCCTTTCCCCAGCTGTGCTTCTGGGCCATAACAACGTGTGGGGCTTTTTTTAAGAATGGACTGTTCAAAAGCAAAGGTTCTCTTCATCTTCTCTCAGGCCAAAAAAAGGTCTTCATCACTCATTTCCCTCTGATCAAATTTCTCACGGGATCACAGTGACTTCAACATTTGCTCACTTCAACACTGAATTCCTCTGCCCAGGTCTACAATTTAAACTCTCCATCTCCCCCACACATTTCTCCATGGTTTAAAGGGTATATTTTTATATATTACAGTCCATCACTACAGTTTACAAGAGAATTTCAGCCTAAATATAAGGCAGCTCCTCATACTCCTCCCATTTGGGACTTTACTCCTTCTTGACTGACCTTGGTGCCTTTATCTTGGGTCTTTATGTGTCTTCACTCTGTCCTTTTCTCTCACTTGAGAGAGGATGGATGCTTTCAGGTCTGATCTGTGCACTGACAGAGTTGGTATCTCACTCGGGCCCTGCTGATAGTCCTGTGATCTCTGCTGGGTAGAGGCTGCGCTGGGCTGTGTCAGAATCTCAGGGTATGCCCTGAGATACTCAGAATACCCTGCTGCATTTAATTCCAGCTGCGGGCCTCAGTCCCTTGGAAGTTCTTCAGCAGCCAGCTGGAAGGGGCAGCCCGGGGCTAGGAATTTACTCGCTGGGCTCAGCTGTGACATGCCAAGGGCTGACTACCTCCCCTTCTGCCTGCCCGGCAGCTGCCAGGGCCTGGCCCTGCCCCCCAGGCTGTGTGGGCCATGGTGGAATGGCCTGGCCCGTCCTGTAGCTGTTCTCTGCCTCGGCAGAGCCGATCCCAGGCACCACAGACCGGCTGGGCTTAGCCGGGCCCCCTGGCCTCTCCTTCCCCAGAGGAAGGGCCAGCCACCGGCTGCCGGGATCAGCAGGGGAACTCAGCCCAGCCCGGCCGCACAAAGCAGCCTCTGCCTCTTACCGCTCCCAAGCCGGAAATCAGAAAGAAAATTCCCGAAATTCTCATTTAAAAATGTGCATCCACGAAGGCATATACTCCCTTTTCATTGGTTTAATCATATGCCAGTATTTAAAATTGGCTAATCAATGCCAAATCGGGCCCTGCTGATAGTCCTGTGATCTCTGCTGGGTAGAGGCTGCGCTGGGCTGTGTCAGAATCTCAGGGTATGCCCTGAGATATTATACCCAGGATAATACCTTGGAGAGTAGAAAAGAAAATTACCTAGGATCCAGATCAATTTACAACCATGTAAAGTGAAAAGGCTGTGTGTGTGCCTGTTTCTGAATTCCACAGGAATTTCTCATTCCTAAATCTTTGCTGCAAGCATTAGTGGTATCTTTATAGTAGTTTACTTGCAAAGCTATTATTCTAAGAACAGCAATACAATCAGTTTTTGTTGTTAGAGATTATCCTGAAACCGTATGCAAAGTGAAAACATGAGCAGAAATATGCATTAAAACTCTAAAGATATTGTTATTAAACAGCAGTGAGTGAATATGGTTCCTTAGCAATTGTTAAGTTTCACAGAGATGTTTGAATTTTTCTTAATGATTTAGTAATCTCTGCTAGGATTTGGAAATCCCTTTTTTTCTTTCCTCTGGAATGACCCCACACACAGACATTGAATTTCAACCAAAATATTTTTCTTATTACCTGACTAATGTTTAATAAGTAAATAATTTGAGGGTTTTCTGTGAGTTAAGGTTTCATGACAGCCCTCAAATCAACATAATATTATAATTATATAATTATATAATTCTTCCTTAAAAAGTCAGATCAAATTATTGGTAATATTAATGAAATATGTACCTGCAGATATTAAAAAAAAGTCTTGTAGCCATTTTCTTAAATAAGTAAGATTCAGGGTGAGGAGGAATTAAATATATGAATGAAAGAGAACGGTTTAGATATTTAATGGATAAGAACAAACGCTGAAACTGTGGATCAAAGAGATCAAAGCAAGGTCAACTCTGTGCTGAGGTAAATTGACTGAATATTGCAGTGGATAAAGCCTTCTATATCTATATTCTCACAATTTTAAAAGTCTTAAAAATTGCACTGTTAAAATAAGTTTTGTGGTTTCTGAGGTCTTGCACTATGGAATTACTATTCCAGTGTTCCACTGGCCCATTCTGATTAAGCTCATGGATTCTAAGGTACCTAAAGTTAGGGGCTTTAAAAAAAAAAAGACTTAACCAAACTTTTAAGAATTTGGTATGAGGTGTGAAATTCAAACAAATTCAATGAGCAAAATTAAGTCTATGTGTGTTACCTTCATGTATGTCTTTATGTACCTAATATATGACAATTAGTGGCTATTCAGGTGCTTAAATGCCAGCAGTCAACACTGGGTATCCAAGAATATTTTGAGCTGGAGGGATTTAAATAGATTTACTTTGAAAACAGTAGCTACCACTCCTGCTATTCATCAAGAAATAGTCTATATTCAGCTTTGTGAGCAGGTTGCATTTCCAATTGGAAAGGTTTGTACATGGCTAGAAGGAACTGAACTCCCTCACATGAAACCCCTGGTGCGGCACAGCTGGAAAAATGAATGAGGGCATTTGTTCTTCCTATTCTTTTCTGTTTTTCTAATAAAGACTAATCCTACAGAGATCAGTGTGTTCTGTAACCTGTGTTTAACGTTTCTCTTGTGAACTGGACAGAAAATACAATGAAGAAAGTAACAGATGTGCATAAGGTGGCTATGAAGGAAAGGGGCTTAGAGAAATGAACAATTTGGAATCCTATATTTTCTAAAGTAGAGGAAAAAATAATATGATTAGATAATGTGAGTAATTTAAAACCTTTTCTGGAAATACTTTTCGCTTGAGTTTTTCTATTTATACCAGCTAGAAAAAGTGATTATGTATATTCTCATTGAAAGAATTTCTATGGATTTTTAATAATTTTTTTCTTTTTCTTTATTTGTGCTTTTGTATTAGTTTTTATCTTCCTTAATTCCCTTAAGAAGGCTGTTCTGACTGCCTCATTTCCAATTTCAGCCCTGTGTTATATTTTGCACTTACAAATATTGCCTGCCTACTTTTCCCAAGTTCTTTTAAAAGCTATCTGATTTTTATGGTTTTAATTAGTTTGACTAATTCAACTTTCTTTTTTCTTTTTTTTTTTTTTTTTTCCTTTCTTTATGAAGTCACTAGATATCTTCATGTTAGGTCACTTTGTATTAATATACATGATTTTGAAAGATCATAAAGATAGCAGCTTCTGCTTCTTTATGCATACTATATTGTTTTACATGATAATCCAAAAATCACCAAACTCCACAGGATGAAATGACTAAAAACATTTCAAATGCAAGATGCCAAGAAATCTAAAGTAATAAATGGGTATGACAAGAAGGAATTCATGGAACTTCCTGCATTTTTCCTCTCTCACAAAATTTTGATTCCTGTTGTTACAAGTAAGTTCATGTCAAATCTGGAGAGCTCTCAGCTGGCTAATTATGGTACTAAAAGAAATATCTTCTCAGTTTACACTTTTTTGTCTATACATATCACAGCTATAGAACAGAATATTTTATACTAGAAAAGACCTCTAAGATCATTAAGGTAGCCCAACACTGTCAAGTCCTCCACTAAACTGTGTCCCTAAGTACCTGTCTACATGTCATCTAAAGACTTTCAGGGATGGTGACTCAACCCCAGCCCTGGACAGACTGCTCCAGTTCTTGACAAAACTCAGGTGAAGAATTTTTTCTAGTATGCAATCTAAACCTTGTCTGTTGTTATTTGGAAGGAAACTGACACCCACCTCACCACAGCCTCCTTTCAGGTAATTGTAGAAATCAGTGTGGTCTCCTCAGCCTTCCTTCCTTGAATAACCCCAGCTCCTCCAGCTGTTCCTCACAAGAATTCTGGTCTACACCCTTCATCATCTCTTTAGCCCTTTTCTGGATATGCTCCAGCACCTCAACCTTTTTGTTGCCATGAGCAGCCCAGAAACAGAGCACAGAACTCAAGGTGTGACCTCACCAGTGCCCAGTACAGAGGGACAATCCCCACCCTGGTCCTGCTGATACAGACCAGGATGCCACTGGCCTTGGCCACCCGGGCAAACCCTGGCTCATGTTTAGTCCTCTGTCAACCAGCATCCTCAGGTGCTTTTCCATTGGGCAGCTTTCCAGGCACTCTGCCCCAACCTGTAGCCCTGCACAGGGTTGTTGTGACCCAAGGCAGGACTGACACTTGGCCTTATTGAACCTCTCCCCTTTGGCCTTGGCTCGTTGGTCCAGTCTGTCCAGGTGCCTCTGCAGAGCCTTCCTGCCCTTCAGGCAGGTCAGCACTCCCACACAATCTAGAGTCGTCTCTGAACTTACTGAGGATGCACTCTCTTCCTTCATCTAAATGAAAGATATTAAACAGAACGCCCCGAGATAGTTAAGTTCTACCATGATAACAGCAAACAAATTAAATGATTCTGAAGTAACTAGCAGTTGAAAAATCTAACGTCACAGTGAAAAACTGAGTTCATCATCAATGGATACCTTGTAATTGTTGCATATTTTCTCATAAGATTAATTATATTTGAAAAACAGACTCTGATTTGTAATATTCATATTCTTGACAATGTTCTGATATTCAGACTGCTTAGTCTAAAATATTTGCTCATCAGTTTACATGATACATCCAGAATTTTTTCTTGAATCTTCTAAAGTTAATAGTCTAACTGCAGTATTTAATGGAGACAATAATATTTGTCCTAGTGATTTTTTAAATGTGTTCTTTATTAAATGTGTTTTGCTTGTAAATTGTTTGATTTTTCTTTTTTTTTTTTTTTTTAATTTTTGGTTGCTTGTTGTTGGGTTTTTTTCTCCTCAAGGGAAACAGTGCTGAAATAGGTTCATTTTCATGAATAAAACCTCAGGATGAAGGTTAGAAAATCTAAGCTGGAATAATTTAAAATCAGAGTAGGATGAAAGAATTCCCATAAGCACTCAATAGAATAAAATATTTCAGTGTCCTACCCTCTTATTACATCTTCAGATTGCTGGAAGGGAAAAAACATCTATCTTGTTGTGGACATCCTGCTTTTCATACGTGGACATAGGGGTACTGTCATTACTAAACACAACTCTATTGTCTCTAATTTAAGCATGTTAAGGTTCTTAAAGGTCCATTAAGCAGCATGTAATTTTTCCCAAACTCTTCAAGAGACTGATAATTACCATATCATCTAGTAAAGAAGAAGGGGAGAAGAGAGGAGGATGGAGGGAAAAAATGTGTTGGTATTCTACTAAGCAACCATTTAACAATTACATTCCACTCTGAACATATTAAATTTTCCATTGTTGAAGGTTCATTAATTCACGTCAGTGTGAAATACCAAGGTGGTTTGTGTGTCTGGACACACTTTTTTTTCTTTATGTCCCAAAAATAACCTTAAAAGAAAGTCATAGCCTGCAGATAATGACAACTTCTTCATGTAGAGAAGTAGGCAATTAAACAAATTTCTTGAAAGTTTATAGTCACAGCTGTGTAGGAGTGTTGTCATTGTTAAATACTGAGAAACAAAAGAGACTTAGAGTTAAATTAATCTACTTTATATATAGCTCCTACAATTTCTTTTGGTTTCACTTCAGTAACACATGTAGTTATTATTAAAAAGGAAAGACATAATTATGGCTTCTCCTACAAAATGTAATTTAGCAGTCAGACTTTTGGCATGGTACATTTCATTTGTATATTTAACATGAACAGAACCAATACATGTAAAGTGTAAACATTTACTGCATAAAATTTTCTTTCACTAAATTAATTACTAAAAGGCTTTAGTTTTTTTGCATTTTAAAAATCTCTAAAAATAAGCACTTTAATGAAATACATTCTATCTTTGTCTTCTCTTCTTGTACAGTAAAATTGAAATTATTAGGAACATTTTACCATTCTTTTCTATGAAATAAATATTTCTATGAAGTGAATGACTTGTCTTTTATTATAGAACCACTATCCCTTAATCAGACTTTAAACCAAGTTTCTAAGCGGATGTTACACTGAGACAAGGCACTGGCCTACAAAGATGGGTGGAAACCTTGCAGATAAATACAACATTTTCCGTGACATACCTCAACATTTTCCTCTTGAAATATTCCAGGCTTCTGTAATGTTGCCAAACCTGAATTTAACACAGAGGATTAATCAAAATCTCTTTCCCATCAGATGGGATTTCATCTACTATCAATTCTTTGTAACATATGTTGGGTTGACCATCCTATGTGAACTTTTTTCTTTCCTCATCTATTTTAAGGCAACACCAAATAATTTGGGGTTTTTTTTTCTTCTATTTATTCTTTTCTAAGTCCACTGATATGTACTTTTACAGATGCTACTCTTCAGACTTTCACAGAAATAGACATCTGCTTTAATTTTATATTTATGTATGGGTGTGATAAGAAGGAATTTAGAATGAAAAGTAGGATTTCATTTTATGAAAAAATTTCTTGTGCTTTTCCTCTTATATCTGATATTCATTTACCTTGTTCCTTCTAACTGTTGTTGGATTATGTACTTGAGATGAAGAAGGAGCCATTATACCTTGTTTTAAAATGGCAGTAATGAACCATATCTTTCTGCAGTCTCCCCCTCCTTTTCTGAGTGATGGCCCAAAGATGCACTAGAAGGATCACCACACAGAATCCTCTCGTCCTTTGTTTCTTTTCTATTCTGGTAAAGTAGCTCTTTTAACTACCTTTGATATAGGAAATAACAGGATCAAACCCCTTGCCCTACCACTTGGACTTAAATATAATAGCCTGGGTTTTTAAATCCTCTTGTGTTAGTTAATTTGTTACTTAACATTAGCTTTAACTTACAATATGTTTTACCTGTACTTTCATCTCTTTGCAATCAAAAGAATTATCACCCCCATAAAAAGAAACCTATGTGGGAAAGCAAATGCAATGGGTAACTGCTGGAGATTACCCTTCTGTATTCTTGATAGAAATCTGTTAATAGAGGATCCTTGTTTGACAATTCTGCAAAAAAAATTATTGCTCCAATACCTGTATCTCCTTATGTGTGATTTAATATGTTTGTAATTCCCTGGGTAATACTAGAAGTCTGTTTCATAAATAGGCCTTCATTTTTAATTATTATTTAAACTGTAGAACACAAGATGACTTTACTTATCTGAAGTTACTTTGTTCAGATTAACTATGTGTAAAGTGGAAAAGTTACATTTGAGATGAATAGTAATGAATCTTTGGTCAAAAACCAGCTGGCGAATAAGCTAAGGCTAAGGTTTATTTAACAGAAATTTTTTAGACTCACAGTGGAATCAGAAATTACTAGGCCCTGAAAAATTACACTTTATTCAGTGTACCTTGTGTAACAAACATAACTCCCAAGCAAAATTTACAAGAGACAGTCTAAATTGTGACTATTGTTTATAGCAACCACTGAGATTATTGGAGGGAATCTGTCATTGTAAACATTAGCCAGTAAATTACAATATTATAGTTGCTTAACATTTTCTAGTATGGAATATGATCAGGAATCAGGCAGAATTAAACTATAGTTTCTCTTGGAGGCAACTTCTGTACATACGTGATCCACTCCCTCACTGAAAGCTGTGTCAGATGAGATCTGGCTACCCAGGGCCTTTCCAATCTAGTTTTTATTCCTAATATATTATCAAAATCTTCACTGATGTATTTACTCTTTGTTGCATTGTGTTATGGAGCTGCATAATTCCAAGTAAATGTATAAATAATTGATGAAATATTAACTACCAGGGACTTTTTGTGGACACATTACATTGAAGTGCAAGAGTTATGCCAGGATGTGCATATCAATGTCATTATAACCAAATGATATTCCATCTTTCTGAATATTAAATTGTCTACAGGTGGAATAATGTTTCTTAGAGTAAGTGCCAGAATACAGCAGACACACATTCTGTTTTGTGCTTGATGTAGAGTTATGTTTATTTATAGTCAAGGCAGAGTTCCAGAAGAGTGCAGGTATTTGACAGCTTAAAAAACTTCCTACTTTGTGCCAGTCTAAGGAGTGGAGTGGCTATATGTGAGGCTGTGCCTGAAAACAAGACAGACAAATTATGAAAGATGCAGTGATGAGAGCCAAGCCTGGTCAGTCAGGCTCATTGATGATAGTGTGGGAGAGACTGAGTATGATTGTTTCAAGATCTTATAGGGATCTCTGGCAACTGGGAAATAAGAGAAAAAACATGAAACCAAAACGTGTAGAGACCTCACAAAACACACATGGAGCCTATGATGATATAAAAACCTTGCCACTCACACTAGATGCGTGGCTATCAAGAAACTTCAGGAGGAGGAGGCTGGCTGTGCCTGTGTTTTATGTGAGTCCTGTACCTGTGTGTTGCTGAAGGCTTCATGCCCAGGTTGGTCAGCCTCTGTGCATCTCTCCAGGTATGGGTACACCTTTGAATCCACACCCAGAAAAGGGGCAGACATGTCCCACAGCTGGAGTGAGGGGTTACCCAGGTTGGAGTGACTGGGGAAGGTGGCCATGCTTCTGACACCCCTTAGCTCTCTAGATATCAAACAGCTATAAATTAGTTCTGTCCTTTAACCTAATACTTCTAAAATAAAGATGAAAAGCTGAAGAAAACTGAAGTCAGTTACTTACTGCTACAAAAACATACACATTTTTTTAATTTTGTCTTACTAAATTTTGCCAATATTAATGCTTGTTGAGCAAGTTTATTTTCCCATTCAAATCAATATATATGTCCGTCATTAATACATTGTTACTGATGGTAGTGATCTAAATATATATTTTCTAGTGAAAATATCACCTTTTGGTGATGGACAGTGCTTTTTTCAACATTTAGTGGGGAGTTATGAGGTGAATCAAGGTGAATGTGCCTTTGATGATGATTTATCTTCTTGTCTTGCTTTAGAAGTGAATAAATACAAACATCAGAAACATTCATTTCCTGCTTTCCCACCAGGGTTTTGAATGATATAGCTACTATAAATTTTGCTTTTATGTTCTACTTTTGTTTATTTGTCAACTTTTCAGCTATTCTTCACAATCTGATGCCTGTTGAGTCACATGATACCTCTAAGTATTTCTTTTTCTTGTTTTTATTTTTATTTTTATTTATATTTTCTACTAATTTTAGGCTTAGACCTCTGTGTGTTGTCCTATAAAACATTGGTTTTAATTTTTAAAAGGACTTCATGTCCTATCACAACTGATCTGAAAAAATTCTCCTGTCAAAAGGACCCATCTGTTCCTTTGGAAAAATAGTTTCAAACATAGTTTTCAGTGTAAAAATAACTTCCTTTTTTATCAAAGACTTTTCATTATTTAATTTGCCTAAGAGCAAGAAGATTCAAGTTTGTGTCTTGTATGAGAGAGAAGTTTTGCCCTAGTGTGGAGCCTATAATTACTGCAACACTGTACTCTTAAACATGGAAAGCTGATGAGAAACATAACAGTCTAGGAGTTTTCTGATGTCTTTTGGGAAATCCTATTAATAAGAATTCAAATGTCTTTCTATATGCTTGTGTATATGTACATATATATCTTTCATTGTGTTTTATTGTTTGTAACTCTATATATGCTATTCCTTTGCCTTGCCTTGCCTCACTGTTCCCTTCCTCCTCCTTTCCCTTTTCACCTTTCCTTTTACACTTTTCCTTTCTTATTTCTCCTTTCTCCGTCTGTCTCCTTTCTCTTTGCCTTGATTCTGCTGGAGTATCTGACAATTGAGATGAGGGCTTTCTTTCCCCTTTGGTATGTTCAGTTCACGATGCTAATAATCAGCCACATATCTTTTAAATTACTAAAAAAAAAAAAAGCTACACTTATTCAAAAATTTCTCGTTAAGTAACTAGTAACTTTTGGTAAAGAAAAAGCTCAGGTGATAGAAACAATCACAGAAGTAGTTTTGTCATTATTGTTTTTGAAAGAAAGATAACTAAAGAAAGATTTTCAGAGAATATTCATTAATTTCAATGAAATTCTCTAGGAAAGAGATATCCATATATCCCTCAATACGTATTTGGTTTGTGGCTGAGAAGAAGAGGAAAGAAGAAGAAAATAATAGTGCAAGCTGAAAGTGTGGGGTTTTTTTTCATATTGCAACAAAAATATCAGTGGCAATAGAACAAACAACATTTTTTCAGGGAAAATTCTTTATATATTTGAGCGACTCTACATAAAAGTCATAACAGTCATCAATGACTGTAGAGGAATTGAATGTTTTACCTGAAGTAGAAATGTTTTAGTTATAATGCCTTAAAATTTTTGTTCACAAGTTACACATAGGGAACACTGAAGAAAGAATTCTGAAAGCATTCATAGGATACATATAAACACACAAGAAATAGAAATTATATATGTGTTGGAAATCTTCCTGATTTTAAGCACCTTATATATTTTAGCTAGGGAGTATGGTTTTGTTTTGAAAGAGAGGCCAAAAATTAAAAAAACAACCCTCAAAATATCTTGTAGGAGTAAGTTTCTTCCTGCAAGTGTTCTTGGAAGGTCTGATCATACCTCAGAAATGATTAGGGTAGAGGGCCACAGTGTAGACTTTGCAATGGCATTTCAAGCCTTGAAGAACACATATGGGAAATCAAATCCCATGTCTGCAAGTGGTATGTTACTTGACTTCAAATTTGCTCAGATATTGGTAGACCCTGATGGGGCTAAGCCAGGTCTGCAGAGCTGTTCCCCTAAAAGGCATCCACCATGGAGGCATTGGATTAGGACCAGGCAGGCTAGGGAGAACAAGGCAGCACTGGGCTGCTTATCAGGCTGCTTGTATGACAAGGTGTTACTAGATCAGGTTCATGGCAAGGCAGGGACAACATTTAAGCTGACATTACTATTTCACGGTAAAGTGTGCAGACAGACAAGGAGACTTCCAGGAAAGAATGCAATAGACAAAAATCAGGACCAAATACAGTGAGGTTGACCCAGAAATGCCAAAAACTTGTCAATCTTCACCAATCAATAGGAAATATAGATTTTGGAAGAGGACAGGGGAGGATGATTTTCCTTCACAAGGTAGATGCTATGCTATGCATTTCTGTGCCAGAAATTTATTCTGATTTTTTTTAAATGTGTATATAGAAAAAAAAGTACAATTGTTTCTGAATACCACCTTCTAAGAATTGACTGTTACCTAGGGTACGTTGTTTGAAAAAGCCTTTCAAAAATATTTAACATGAAAATATTATATGAAAACAAACTATGTCATTAGACTATCTATTGTGTTGAAAAAAAGAATACCTCATGTTTGAAGCATTATTAATATTACTTCCATCATTAATATATAGTTGCTAGCCTTCTAATTAAATTTATGTGATTCCATGTTGCTGAAACCTGTTCAAGAAGACTGCAAAATGACTTTTTTTTTGAGTCTGCAGTAGATCTTACCAGCCTTCAAGGCTCTGCTAGTTGCTCTGGGACTATTTTTTCAACATATGTTGTTACTAATTCAGCTAATCCTCAGGTCAGTTACTGAGTCAGGGGGATACTCTTTTTTAGACATTTTATGTTAAGCTGCACACAGTTATGTTGAGTACCCTGATTAATATTGTACAGACCTTTGATTTAAGAGCTGATGAGTATAGGTGGAGACAGAAGTAAAATAGAGTTAAGGGAATAGAATTAAAAGGATAATAAACTTGGTTGTACCTAATTAATTGCCTAACAGCTGCAGTTTTCTCTGTCACTTTCTCCTTTAGGAGTATTACATGGAACTCTAGGGAATTGGAAACTTGCTGTGTTCTTAGAAGAAGTAAATGTAGATTTTAGATCTGTAAAGCAAAGATATTAGTTTAAAATTTTATGCCCTTATTCAAAATTAAATTACTGGAAATTTATTACTCCTCCAATTATGCAGTAGAGGTTATCACACATGGTAAGCAGTGAATGTGCTCAAACACTATCATGCCATCTCCAGCACTGATTTTTACATGACTTTTTGTTAATTAATTATCTGTGTTTTTCATACAAAAGCATTGTAATAAGATCACAGGGGGATATTAGGGATGATTATTACCTGTAACTTGTTTCCAAGTTATGAAATATGATTTAACATTATCACTGAGATGAATATATTTTCATTTGTATATTTAGCTCCATCACTATCAAACCCTCCCTTCTTCAGTGAGAAATTTTTCTGGTGCTGATAATCTGGAAAAGAATATGAAAAGTTCTCTTTGTAAATTTAACTTTCCTGACATCTAGAATAGTTAAGTTATTGGGGAATGATACAAACTTACCATAAAACTATTAGAAGAGTTTCAGAAAATAGTTATAGAAAAGAAATATCAGAAAACTCTGTGGACTGCATAATGGTTTGCTATCAATACCTTTGGGTCTAACTTTTTGAGGAAAAAATATTTGGAGAATTTCTACTTATTTTGCGCTGAAGTGAATTTTATGTTTTGTAAACACACAAAAAAATTTATCTAATTTGGGGAGTATAATTATAATTTTCTTTATATTATCAGGAAAAATTATTTCTTTTTTCTTTCAGTCTTTTTCTTCTTTTTTTTTTCCTTAAATATTTTTAAGTCCAAATATTTTAATTTCAAGAAAAGATTATATTTGGCATGACTAAGCATATCATTGAGGAACACATGGAACTTTATAAAATGTCTGTTGAAAAGTGCTCTGCTTGCTGAAAAATTAGTTTGAGATTCAGGTGTAATAAATTAATAAAAGAAGGGTAAAGAAGGCTACAGATTCTATACAGGAGTATATTTTGGCTACAAGTTTGTGTTATGGACTAAAATTGTGCAACTATAATTGCAGATTTTTGAAAAGCTGAATTGACATTTACTTAAATCTTATTGTAGTTATTCTTATTTGAGAGTACAGGGGTTGATTTAGTGACAAGATTTATTGAATACAATTGGGCTGCAGTGAACTACAGCAATTTCAATAAGGGAAGACACCCTTCTATAAAGAAAAAGTATTGTGAGCCTTATGTGTATCTTATACATATCCACATAAACATGTTCAGTCAGTTCAGCTCTCATATATCCATAATCCTACTACAGTTAGTGTTTGAAAAGCAATCCAAGGGAATGTGCAAATGCCAGTTTCATTATGAGTCTAAAGAAAAGGGTCTGCAAAACAGATATGAGCAAAAGGGAAGTCTGGAAAGAGAACTGGGAGACCATGTTTTAATCAGAGATTTTGAGCCTGATACTTTTTGCTAATTCTATTGTCCGTGTTTAGTACACCAGCATCATGCAATGTTCCTTCCTTTTCCTCTCCTTTCACCCAGGTGCAGCAGACACCTAATGAAAACACTTCCTCAGTTACTGCAGTATCCCCAATGCTGATGAATACTATAGAGATGAAAAAAATATTAATTTGAAGAACCTATTGGTTAGCTATGAATTTTGTGATTTTGTTTTGTTTTCCCTCTTAACTGTAACACAATTTTTATTGTGCTAGTATAATCTATTTGAAAACTACATTCTATTCTTCAAAAAATATAAATTATTTTAAATCAGTCATGACATAAGCAAAACCACTAAATTTGTAGAAGTAAAGGGTATTATTTTTAAACTTTTTAGCCTTTAAATAGAAACCAGAATCTAGAATTCATGTAAGAGATTAAAAAATCATAATTATATTAAACACTGTTAAAATTACTAGAGAACTTTGCAAATTATGCAAAGAAGCAACTGCCTCTCTGCACCACTGTTGCCCATATTGTTCCCTCTCCTTCCTTCTTTCCCCCTCCTCTAAATATGCCTCCTGGATTGCAGGAATTTGATCCATGAGTCTAGCCACCTGACAGGAACTTGAGCTAAGGTAAAGGTGGTACTATTATCTTAAAGGTGGTACAGTTATCTTAGTTCTAAGGAAAAATAAAGAAGACTTGGGAGATAAAAATGTATCTATGTGGAAAGCCAACTCGGCAGCTGTGTTGAAAATAATCTCTGGCTGGGTTCAGGGAGGGGAGGCTATAGCCCCCTGATTCATTTGCCGAGGTTTTCCAGCAGAGGACTCCACGTGATCCACAATGTTGCTGCAAAAAAGAGTGTAATACATCTCCCTTACAGGGAGAGTGCTTTGGTGTTCCCATGCTCCCGCATATAGCTGAATGTATATTAACCCGTTGAACTCTATACTTCACAGAACCCACCACAGAGAAGCCCAGGGTGAACAGGACTCATGGGATGCTCCTGGATCCACAGGCATCCTGTCTTTCTACTTAATATCTCTTTCTCACTCTCTTACTCTCCCTTCTCTTCCCTTTCCTATTTCTCTCTCTCTTTATCTGTAAAATAAATAAAATAAATATTTATTTTACTGTAAAATAAAATCTGTGGTATTGACTTAGATATGTGGTCTTGTTTGCATCTTAAATTCGGCAAAGGCATCTCTCTGATAATCATAATATTGAGGTCATAATTTTATTTTGCTCTAGTTGTTGCATGATATTGTTCTCTGACCCAAAGTGCCTTTCAAAATAGTACGGTTCCCTCTGTGGGAAGTGGGTGGTTCCTTGTATATGAACTCTTGGAAACTTTACTCCAGCTGCCCCTTGAAGGATGTTGTATGAGAGCTTTTGGGGACAATGGCTCTTCAGGGTGGACAGGGTAAAGAAAATATTTTGTTGTCCTTCATGGAAAAATTTACTCCCACTACATTCCTGGAGTGGAGTTGACATTAAAAGATTTGGGATAATGAGCAATTAGTGATGCAAAAAATCTGAAGATGAGATAATGCTATCTTTACAAGATATGTGAAAGGCTTGGTCCTTCTGTTAAGTGAAAAATAAATTTTAAAAAAGGCAGCATGAAGAGGCACTGCTTGCTGCAAAATGTGATCATGTCCAAAAGCTTCAGTCAGAGCTATGAAATGCAATTTTACAGGAAGAATTGTAGGATGCTAAACCCACAAAATATTTCTGAAACAGCGTCTAGGAATTCAGATTTTTTTTGTGCTCAGTTGAGGAGTTGAGACTAGATGAACAAGTCTCTTGTTCTGATAAACAGCAGTATGTAACATTCCTATTGACATCTGATGATGAGGAAGTAGCAAGTCAACCCATAATTAAAATTGAAACCACAAATGACTGACTGGATTAGCAAACTGCTGCTAAAAGGGTGCCACGTACAACTTCCAAGATCAAAATCTGATCATAAATCAGTCAAGATTGAAATATTAGTGCAGAGGGATGCCAGACAGCAAAGAGTTAAAATGATTGAAGTAAGCTAAGCAAGGGTTACCTGCCAGACTGATAAGGTTAATTCATGGCTCCAGGGTGAAAACTAGAAATGTGCTAAAAACCCTAAAAGAAACCCAGTTCAAGCACTTAAAGCATTAACTACTTCACAAGCCCCAGCACTTGAATTTTTACAGGCAGAATCACTCCCTCCAGACTTGAAGTTAGGAAGAGGAGACCCCCTTGAAAATATAGGGGAAACAACAAGCACTTCATGTAAGAGAAGTTGAAACTACACCTAAAAGATAGCAAGTTCATGCAGTCAGAAAACTTGATTCACTAAGGAGTAATGTGTCAGAAAATTTGTATTGTTTTCTTTTCCTGGGAAAAAAAAAAAAAAAAAAACAAACAGCCAGTGCAGATCAAAGGCAGAGAGGCAGAATTGTCAGCAGATTTACAAGAAAATGCTCACAGAGTACTATGATGATGTGGTAATAATTTTTGTCTTAGGCCCTTTTAGCTTTTTTGGTTGCTTTTATATGTTTGCAGGAGTGCCAGCATTTCAAACTGAGGTTGCTGCTTTTGTAACATTATACGAGACAAGAAATTTTTCCTTCTTTTTTATAATTGGCCTATATTAGACAAAATTTTCACTTTATGTAGGAATGTGTCAACAGATGAACTATGTGGGACCAACAGAACTTTCAATTTCCACCATAATTGCATGTGTTCTTAGTTTATTAATGTTTTGGATTTTTTTGTGTTTTCATCATGAGTGACTTATTTGGGCACCAAATATCAGTCAATCTATTTTATGTATTGTTTAATTTTGTTAAATTTGTTTTATCTTTTTACCAAAAAATTATGTGGGAAAAGCTTTTACTTTTGTCTTATGTTTGTACAATTTGTGTCAACCAAACTTAGCCTGGGAGTTGTACATGTGCATGTGCATATTTGGTATCAAAAATGTGTTATTTTCACCAGTTCTGCCTCAAAAGTATTTAGATTTTTTTATGATTTCACTAAATTTGTCAGCTACATTAATGAGTAAACTAAATAATCTTAGGAAAACAGAAGAAAATATTAAATGGAAAAACGTTGAGTCCCTCTTCCTAAACCAGGACAGACTGCAAATATGACAAGGTTAAGTACAGAAAAGCCTTTTAGCAGCTCTGAAGCAACTCTTCCTGTAACCATTGCTTTGAACCAAATATGTTATTGATCAGTAGACATTCCAAAGTGAATCACAGACTTGTATTCCCACCTGAGCTTCTCTATGTATTATTTGGTTTCCTACCACATCTCCTAAGAAGATATTTTAACTTTACCTCACTTCTTTTATTTATGCTAATCAATATAGTAACTATAACACATTCTGCACCACACACATCTGTTTTGAGTGCAACTTACTGTGGTAGCAATTGAAGAAAAAAAGACCTACATGGGATAATACAACTCAATTTGAAAGGGAATTAATTTCACTTATGACTCTTCAACAATAAAGCCACAGGTTTTGGTTATGTGTCAGATTAAATTACAATGGAGTTGTACTTCATCCCCTGAACAATAGAATAAGGGTTTGAGGTAAAGATGTATTTACATAAGAATTTTTTTTTTATGAATATTGGATTTACATCCAATGATTTTATTGTTCCGTAAAGAACACTACTAGTGTTGATTCTAAGACTACATGCACTGTCATAACTAATAGAATAAGTGTTTGATGCAGGCAAAGCTAGACTCCATTCTCAGCTGTCTTTCTAGAAGTGTAATCATGTTTTTTATTCTTCAAATCCGTCTTTCCTGTGTTGAGTTGATCTTATACTGTTTCTAAAATAGGCTTTCTACTTTAAGAGAAATGTGAGAATGGGGATATTTTTATTACTCCCTTCATTGTGAGGTATCTGTACCTCACAATTGTAAGGTTTAGGGTGCATTTTAAAATATAGGTAATATGGCAACAGCTCTGGGTGTCACTTCACACAGTCATTGGATCTGCCAGCATAGAATGAACTGGAAGGAGAGTGACATTCTCTGAATCCTAACACAAAACAGAGTTTGGTTTATATACTAAGTTGAATCCAGAATAATGTCAAAATCTCTAGAAAATGTTCATTTTAAGTTTTCTAAAAATTTAACTACTCTCTGTAAAGTAGCTGGCTATGCTGACTGAACAGGTAAAAGGGGTAACTACAGAAAGCTTGTGATTAAGTGAAATAAATGAAAGATGTATTTCTCCTCTCTTTTTAAGTTGGTAGGTTTTGATCCTGTTGACCCACTTAACCAAAATGTGAAAGAAATTTTCCAGGTGAGATCCTTACCTTACCATCAACAAATTAGGAATCTTCATGTGGAATGGAGGCTTTTGCATATCGTTGCTAATTTAGTTTCAGCTACTGGACACTGAAGGATAAATCAAAGATCTTTCACATAGGAAGAATCTCCATTCACAGATAGAATCTGTTCCAAGTTACGTATTTATTGAGACTTAGATAAATAGTGCTTTCTTATCCCAATGTTAGTATCATTTTCTGCTTCATTACTGATGCAGGGATAGGCCTCTTACATTTTGAACTCTGTCTGATGCCTTAGCTTCCTTCTGGGGGAAAAAAAAAAACAAAAAACAAACCAACAAACCAAAACAAAGTAGCATTAATTATATATTGAAAAAATTATAATTGCTTTTATGAAATCGTATGAGGGAAATTATTCTGGAAGCAATTTTTTAGAATAATTATCAGAAAAAAATAAAAGGCTGAAGGGAACTTAATAGACCATAAATGCTTTATTTAGTGTTTCAGAGATTGAAATCCATGGACCAATGAAGCTGACACAGAAAGCAAGGAAATGTTGACTTACCAATTAAAGTTTGGTGTAACCAGAACTAAATGTTATGAAACATGAGAGAACAGACATGTTAGATACATGGAACAGCTGGATGTCTCATAGAAACAAGAAAAGTTCCTAAAAAAAATCCTAAAAATCTAAGAATATGATTAGAAATTGTAACACTCAAAAATTTTATATTAAACATGTTAATTAGAACATGATCTATGTATTGTTTTCTACTACCAGTTCAATAATATATGTTTGATGCTTTTGCAGATTTTCACTGTTGTTTCTTCTATATTTACACATGAAGTTTTGTCCACTTTCAAACAGCTCCAACTGCCCAAGTGCTTTCCTCAAGGGTTGGTATCAGGACTGCTGTTTAATGGCTTGACCAGTGACATGAACAGCGGGATTGAGGGCACCCTCTGCAAGTTTCCCACCAACACCAAGCTCTGTGGTCCAGATGACACACTGGAGGGGAGGGACACCATCCAGAGGGGCCTGGAAAGGCTTGAGAAATGGACCTTTGTAAAGTACATGAAGTTTAACAAAACCAATTGCAAGGTCCAGCACGGGGGTCAGGTCAGTCCCAGGCACAAGTACAGGCTAGGCAGAGAATGAAAAGAGGGCAGCCCTAAGGCGAGGCTCTTATGTTGTTGGACAGTAATCTCAACTTGACCCTTGTATCCACAGTCCAAAAAGCCAACAGTGTCCTGGGCCACAGCAAATGCAGCATGGGCAGGAGGAAAAGGGTGCTCATTCTGCTCCTCTATTCTACTCTTCTGAGATACCACATGGAATATTGTTTCAAGTGATGAACCCACAACACAAGAAAGATGTGGACTTGTAGGATCAAGTCAGGAAAAAAGACACTAAGCTGATCAGAGGGGTAGAACATCTCTCCTCTGAGGACAGGCTGAGAGAATTGAGGCTGTTCAGCCTGAAGGGGAGAAGGCTTTGGCAAAGCGTTATCTCACCTTGTAATACCTAAATGGAGCCTACAGAAAAGCAGGAGACAGGATGAGGGGAGAATGGCTTTAAATTGAAAGAGGACAGATTCAGAGTAGTTATAAGGATGAAACTGTTCACTATAAAAGTGCTGAGACATTGGAACAAATTGCCCAGAGAAGCTGTGTGCCTCTTCCCTGGAGGTAAGGCTGGGCTGGATGGAGCTCTGTGAAATCTGGCCTAGTAGAAGGTGTCCCTGTTAGAACTAGATGATTCTCCAGGTCCCTTCCACCCCAAACAGTTCTATGATTTTAGGATTTTGCAGTCTTACAAATGCTAAATCTTTGCAATATACTCCTGAGAATTTATGCACTTTTAGCTTGCTTAAAGTTTTGGTTTAGTTTTTTCTGCTTTCCAAAAATATTCAAGCTGAGATAGATAGGAAAAAGAATCATTAACTTCAAACTATAGCCTGACACCTGGATGTACTTAGTGTGTGAAACTATACAGGCAGGGTTAGAATGACAAGTTTTCCAGTTAGTTGAGGTTTTGTTTTTGTTTTAGTTTTCTTGGTTGGGTTTTTTTTTTTTTTGGAGGGTGGGTTTTTTTGAGGGTTTTTTTAGCCTAAATTTCAACACAGTTCAGTCACTTAAAGACTGTCTATCTAAACAAACCTATTGTCTTCCTTTGAAACATATTTCCTCTGATGGCTTAATAATTTTCCTGATTATAAACAATCCAGAATCCACGAAAATAACATTTTATGAAACAAGTATGACATCAAGTAGGACATATGTACAATGCAGCTGTCCATTCTCTATCAGAGGTTCAATGAAAAAATGGGGTTCTTAATGATCCTGACAGTCTTATGAAGTCCTAAGCTAGCTTCTGCTCTTTGAACAGAGGTTCCACCTCCTGAGAATATGTGCATAAAAAAGAAAGATGCAACCTCCTTGTCTTACCTTGTAATAATGAGTGCCCTAGGGGATAAAACACACACAGGTGCTACTTCAGTGTGCTTAAAGTTCAGCAGGTTGAGAAGTCTCATTCAGTTGCTGCATCTGCCTTTAACTTTGCAAAAGGCCAAGCTTTCTTAAAATGGAGAAAACAAGATCTTGGTCCTACTGTTACTTTCTTTTAAACTACATTCTCAACTTTTCCCAGGTTAAGCCACTCAAAAGCTTTCAGGCTCCTTTTCCTCTGAACTAAATCTTAATGCTACTTTTGAGTTCAACACTCTGTAAAATATGTATTGGGTTTTATCCCCTGGATTCTCACCACATTACTTATTCTTTCAAACGGTTTTCTTTTCACACACCAAAGCAGTGAATAAATAATGGATTTACCTAGAATATTAAATATTTGTTCTAAATAACTTCCAATGTGCATGTTTATATTAAATGTTTATTTATTTCTTTTAAGGCTGCAAGAACAACAACCTAATGATTTCAGTTCCAGTTCTGCAAGTTATGCCTTTGTAATACATTGGAAAAAAGAGCTCCTTACTTTGGAAAGGTTTCAAAATAATCGTCTTTATTTTTTACAGTATTATCTCTCATGCTAAGAATTCCAACTGCTTTTTCTTCACATTTATAGCCAAAATTTCCTGCTACCTGTGCTAAAGCAATATGCTTGAGAATTGGCCATCACATATTGCAATTTCCTCTGAACAGGTCCAAACTTTCCATAGAAACTGGAGTATAGCACCTAGCAAAGTGTAAATTGCTGACAAAATGCAGAAAACAAATAGCTGTGGGAATGTATAGAGAACATATTGGAGGCAGAGTACAAAGTGTTTTCAAGAAATAGAAAGTCTATCCTTAATGCTAGATATTATACCCAAGTCTCTTCTTTAAAAGCTTACATTTTAGTATCACTTTGTGTATTTTTATAGTCAAATTCAAATGGATGTGCTACACAATGGAAAAAAAAACAAAAACAACTAAACAACATTTTACAGGAGAAAAGGAAAAGGCTGAGGAATACTTCTTAAGAATTGCTTTCTCTCTGCAGATTAACTTTGTGCTGAAGCTGACAGTTTCAGTGAAAGAAAAAAGTCAAGTGTCTAATATGCTTCTGCTCCCAACAGGCTTTTGACATTGACTTAAAAGGAATTCAAATAAATGTAAAACCAAAGAGGAAAAATTAAAATAGAACATCTGATTTACTTTTACATTCCACGTGGGCACCAGTTCAATTCTGTTAATGTCAATGGAGCTAGAATGAGACAAAATTGGAGTAATGAATTGTTGTATCTGGTCTCTCAAAGCATATTACATAAGAATTATGCAACAACAACAACAACATAAGTTATTTTCTCTTCAAAAAATTTACTTCTGTGGATGTTTCATTACATATTTTGTGGTGTTTTGAAGCACACCACATTTTATGTGCCTATTTGCACATATAGGCACATTTTTATGTGCCTATCTATCTATTTGCCAGATAGACCAGCTAGTCTCTCTTTGCTGTCAAATGTATTTGATCTTCAGTTTTGCACACTGATGAAGACAATGAACTACCATATTTTGATATCAAAAGATAGTGTCACTCAATTCCTTGTCTTCACTGATTTTAGAGATCTTCATTGACAGCTGCTTTTCATTATCAAATTATTAGCTTTCACAAACAGTAACACAAACTGCAATAATTCACATTAGATTGCTAGCATTAATTACGAAAAAAGTTCCAGAAAACAGTTCAGTGATTTTGGAAATAAGTCAATTACCATACCATAGGAAAAGAAGTTATTCTCCAAACAGTCTAACAGCCAAGAAATCTGACTCAGTTTATCAGAGGTTGTAGTGGCTGGACAAAAGAGACCTACACTACAAGAATTTTGATTTTCGTGTTTACCATTGTCTCACCATTTGGTGAGAATATTCTCAGAAATACAGAGTAATGGGTCCCCTTATACCTCAGTAGTCACAGTTTACTCTTCTCTTTCCCAAATAATTTGTAAAGAAAAATCCCATGACTCTTTCAGCAAGACAGGCGGGAGTGCTTTTACAATGGGTTTGGCACAACTGGCAGACATTCCGGCCGACAGAATTTTTTCCCACAAAAAAATGATCAAGAAATGGAGATTTCAGCTGACCTCCAAAATATAATGCTAGGTAACGTCCAAAAAAACAGCAGCTGTAAAAAGTACTTGAAGTCACCATAGATAACCAGCAGAAGAGAACTACTGTAATGCTACTACACAAAAAAAGCTTAGCACAGTCCTTGATTGTTTAAAACAGGATACCACTCCTTCATATCTATATGATTTGTGAATGTTTGTATACCTCTTTTTGTCTCCATTTCACAAAAACAC
Organism: Certhia americana; assembly: GCA_018697195.1. Classification (NCBI taxonomy): domain Eukaryota; kingdom Metazoa; phylum Chordata; class Aves; order Passeriformes; family Certhiidae; genus Certhia; species Certhia americana. Next base: position 48,077,893 of record CM031878.1, on the reverse strand, counting down.
TGAGAAACATAAAATAGTCCAAATAAACTCCACACATGTTCGTTAGCTTAAAACGGGCTAATTTCAAGTTTATTTTTTCTGGAAATCAGCAGCATATTTAGAATACAATTAATCTGGATGGTATAGACTACAGTTGCAGTTCAAGTAGTCTAGAAATAGCCAGTAAAGATATTCCTACAGACATGGGATATTTTCTGCGGGTAGAAACAGTAGAAAATTTCTACCAGTAGAAATCTTTGCACATCCCTTTTTTTATTTTCATGTAAAACGGAGACTGGGGAAACTTCTTAGCAGCAATGAAATGTTAATACAAATTGGAGCTGCACATCACTAGTGGGTGTTCAATTTCATGTTGGACTGAACAGGTGAATATTGATATGCCACCACTAGCCAGCTCTTTTTAACAGAAAACTGGGAATATCACCTTGCAGTAGGTGTTGTTACAGCAACAGTCTAATGAGAACAGCTAATGTAGATCATCTATAATAGTATTATGCAAGTAATAAAACTTTTGTTTTAACCTTAATTTGGAAGTAAATTATTAGGTTAGATGCTATCCATCAAACTGATGTTTGCTTTAATGTGAAAACAAAATTATAAAGCAGTTTAAAAGACCACTTAAGGATCTGAACAACACATCTTGTGAAGATTAAAACCAGAACTAAATTCAATACATTTGCAGCCAGCTGTATCATAAATTTTCACATACTTAAGAGAAACAAACAGTCCTATTTTCATGTTGGGCAATCAAAATCACCAGGTAGTCAATACTATCTCTCTTACTCTCACTCAGAACTTGTAAATGCTTTCTTAAAAATGTAACATGTATTTCATCTTTCTGCCCTAGAGTATAACAGAAACTATTCTTCAAATACCCCATATTCTTCTCCCCAATGTGTTTTTCCTATGCTAAGCATTCATACATTTCCCAATGAAAAATTCTGGATTCCCCTTCCCAAATTCTGTAGAATTTAAAATACAACATCACATCACAGGGTCAAAGAGATTTCTAGCCTAAGAAGCTTTTGATGCATGCTGTTGGCTAATCAGTGTGTCATAAAACACTGTTAAACAACACTCTCACAGGTTGCTGGAGGTCTAGAGCTCTGCTCAGATTCTGATATGTGGTTTTTAAAAGGCAAAGGTGTCAATCCATCCAGCAATAGACTAAAATATTATTTTTGTGCTATCAACAAGAACATATCATTGGTAAAACCAGATCAAATATGAAATTACATTTGCAAAACCTATTAAATTCTTTTAGCAAGGCTGAATGAATCAAGCAGTTTTCTAAGCAATAATGAAACAGTAATTCAGACTTTTAAGAAGGGGATAACTTTGATAGCTCTTGCTTCTTTTTGATGCTGCTTAACTAACATTCCTGTAAATCTCTATTGGATGTCTATGAACAGCAGCAATACCTTTAGTTGTAATTATCAGACAAATGCACACTCAAGTAAAAGACATGGCACCTTGCTATTAAAAATTACAGAAATATATATAATACCTCACATTCATGTCCTTATCCCTTAAATATTGTAGCTAATTTTAAAAATATATAACTTTGGAATGAAATATTTGAATTCAACAGGGAATGAGGAATTGTCACTTCACAGAACCATTTGCAGATTTTCAGTAGCACTGAATACTCTGGTGTCAGGTAGCTGTTGTAACATGAAGAATTTTTTAGTAAATGTAAACAAATTCTTACTCAAATAGAGCCACTACTCAAATGCTTTTTTATGTTTAATTATTTTAATTCTTGCTTCAAATAAAAGCAAATTATCTTTTACATAATTGATATCTACTGCCTTTCAGCAAAGCCTTGCTTTTGAACAGGGTTCCCAACAGAGCTGTTTAGGAAAAATGAATTGAAGCAAACAGAGTTACATTTACCATGCTGCTATTTGACATGTACCCTCATCTGACATATTTCCCTCATTCCTCACAATATAAAAAGGATATAAAACTAACAAAGAGTGTTCAAAAGGGGGTAACAAAGATGGTGAAGGGCCCTGAGGGGAATCTATATGAGGAGCAGCTGAGGTCACTTGGTGTATTCAGCCTGGAGGAGACTGAGGAGAGACCTCATTGCAGTTGCAGCTTTCTTTTGAGGGGAAGAGGAGGGGCAGGCACTGATCTCTGCTGACCTGTGACAAGACTTGAGGGAATGGTCTGAAGTTGTGTCAGGGGTGGTTTAGGTTAGATGTCAGGAAAATTTTGTTCCCCATTGTCCTGTCTTTCCAAACCAAGACACCCATGAGAGTGTCTGGGTACTGGAATAGTTCCCCAGGGAATGGATTACAGCACCAAGCCCCACAGAGTTCACAAAAGATTTGGACAAAGCTCTCAGGGACATAGTGTGACTATTGATGTGTACTGTGCAGGGTCAGAAGCAGGACTTCAATGATCCTTGTGGGTGTCTTCCATCTTAGGATATTCAATCATTTTATGATTTGATGAAAATCAAGGACTTTCAAAATGTTCATTATTAATACAGGTTTTTTAATTAATTAATATGAATCTGTCAATAGTTTTGGCCAAGACAAATGAGTTGCTGTTAATTTTGCTGCTCCAGAAATGCTTAGAATTATTTTTAAAATATGACAGTAATATTGATCATTGCTTATCCTAATAATTCATATAATTTCTAGAACGCATAGGAAGTTGTAGTCTGCTATGAGTTTCTTCTCAGTCTCCTCTTTCCTAGGCTGAACAAGACAAGTGATCTCATCCATTCCTCATATGCCTTCCCGTCTAGAACACTTTATAGTTTTTGTAGCCCTCCTTTGGACACTTTCTAATAGCTTTATATCTCTCTTGTATTGTGGCAACCGAAACTGCACACAGGACTTGAGGTAAGGCTGCACCAGTATGAGAAAAGGAGGACAATTGCCTCCTTTGATCAGCTTTTTAAGTTTGCTGACAAAAGAAAGACTCCTGTCATTTCATTTACAGAAGGGCTAGTGTTCCTGCAATTATCTCTAAGAGCTTCTGTTTCCCAGAGCTAAGTATTTCTACCAGGTTGAAAAGAAATAAATCTTAAAATGATTTCCATCTAGGGGAATGAGTGCATTTCTTTATAACTGCAATGCAGATTCACTGCATCTCCACAGTCCCATTCTCAGGACAATGGAAAATTATTATTGAAAAAGAAACCCAAAAAATAGAAGTGTTATTATACTGAACTGCATGTTTCAAGTTACTCAGAAAAAAGTTTAAAAGGCAAGAATGAACACAGCTGCGGTAGGATGAATATACCTCTACAAACAGTGTTTAAGCTCTTACTTTCAATGTCTGATAAGAATGTCAACAAAATAATAACACTCTTCTGCAAAAAATGTACTTCATTTTCAAAATATGATGTCTCAACATGCAGTATTTGAAATTTTTATGTGAAAGTTTTAGTTTATCCAATACATCCTGGCAGATTTTCCACTAAAATATTGTTCATAAGAGTCAAAAAGTCAGATGTTACTAGATTGTATTGTGAAATTTAATGTATTTTAAATAATTTGTAATGTCATTCCTTAGAGTTTAAATAGTGAGATTTTAAAAGTGTATTTTCCATTCTGCTTTCTCTTTTTTCATCATATCACATTGTCTTTTCAAAAGCAAACAAACAAACAAAAATAGAACAGGAATAGGAAAAAAATTGTATTTTCTTTCTGTGTAGCTTTCCATAATTGTAATTAGATTTTTTTTGTTGTGTTGTCAAACTAGGAATTAACTGTTACATTTTTTTGAGGAGGAATGGTTAAAATGTTCTTCTATACAAGGTAATGTTTTGGGGGTTTGTTTCTTTTTTTCTTTTCAAATGCTCTATTTTCGACATGTATACCATGAAGTAGGTTAAGAAACATACTTTTCTTTCATCCAAGACATAAAAATGTGCTTTGAATGGAAATTATGCATTTTTCAATTGAATTGAAGATTTCCTTTTTGTTTCTTCTTTCATTTCAAACAAAACATAAGTGAGTTTTATGAATCATGAAAAGAATTCTTTGAAAAAATGCTGCAGTCTAGAGGAAATATTTTTTTTTTTTTTACTTTTGAGTGACTTACTAAATAGTAAATAGCTTTTCTGAAAATAGCTTTCTTCAGTTACAGAGTTTAGGGTGAAAACAAAGTCTTTTGACACAAGCTTTCAATTTGTTTCTGAAGGAATAGTCACATCACTTGACATCCTGGCAATACATTTCCTTACCAAAGGACAAGCAATTCTTATTTTTGATTGTTTTTGAGATATCTCAATTAAAAAAATTAGCTGGCTAGCCTCCTGAAGTGAATTAATATCACCAGCATTTCCTCTCTTCCATTCATAGATATCTTGAGCTGCTCCACTTACACAGACAACTCAAGAACTTGTAAAAATTGTCCATGGAAGGATTCTGAGATTATAAGCTAGCAGTCAGTTTTAAGACAGAGAAAGTATGACACTGAATCCATTCCAAAATCTTGCTGATTCTGAAGTCATCCTGCTACACTGAGTATTTTCCTAAGTTGAGTTTTTACTATTATTATTGCTATTCCTAAGGGAGGAAGAAGAAAGCTTTTAATTGTATCATAATTTTGCTTGTATACTTGCTGGTGCTGAAATTTCATATTATACTGCTCAGATGCTCCTGCTGTAATTAAGCATCATGTGATCTGTATGATATCATTAAAAAAATGAGATCATATATCTGCTGTACAGAATATGCATCACAGAGGACTTCACCATTGCCCTCATGCGGTTTGCAGTAGCCCTTATCCTGACTGCTTATTAGCTTTGCACAGCACAGTCTCAAGCAAAATAAAGGATGCATTTACTGACCAATTTCACTAGTACAATCCTTTGTGGGAAAAAAAATGTTACTCCGAAGAATACAACTAAGAGAATATTTTCCTTCTTTATTTGTTCTGATGATTTATACAGAATAAATCAAAGCAAGATCCTATGTTGATTTGAAAAGTGAAAAAGGAGCTGTATTTGCAGATTGATCTATCAGTTAGAGAACAAAGAGACAGTCAGTTTTTTCTAAAGCATAGCTAAATTGATAGCTATAATTGTCCCCTGTATGAATCTTTTAATGAAATCAAATATATTACAACATATTACAATTACTTTTTTTTTTTTCTGAGACATCATCATCTTACAACAAAAAAACAAAAACAAAACAAACAAAAACAAACAAACAAAAAAAGCCTAGTACTTGTGTACTTGTAGCATACTTGTATGGAGTAGTGACAGAGTAAATATTTCTGTGTTTATTATATCAAAGATAGTAGATATCAGCAAGATTTGACTCTAGGACTCATTCAGGACTTTAGAACTCTACAGCCATCTGTTTGGTATAAGTCACATTTTCATATCTGAGTTATGGATAACAAGTTTTAGAGGAAGTTTAATACGTTTTAGATTTGGGAATCCAGAGATTGGTAGTACAATTGCTACATTCAACAGTAAATGACTTCTTGCATTATCAGAATGCACAATTTGCATAATCAGAAAAATTCTATACAGAAAGAGATTAAAAAACATGTGGACTAGTTAGTATGGATGCAACGTTTTCTTCTGAATGTAGATGTCTAAGGGCATTTAAATGTTCTAGGATATCCAGCATCAAAAGATTATTAATCTTCCACAGGTCATGTACCTTTACAGGTGTCTCAAATACCCTGATACAAATAACCAGAAAATATTATTTAATTCAGAAATTTTTGTCTAATTACTGACAAAATTCATTACATTATAAACTGGGTTTCTATTGCTACACTTCCATCAAGTTACCTGAATTAAGTGCACATTTTTGTAGGCTGGAGGGGCATATTTGATGGAACTATTGACTGCACTGGGCCTCTATTGCAATAATGCAATACACACAATAGAAAGGAGAAAGTTGTAGGATAAAACTGCAAGCCAAAAGCTTTGTAAGTCATGAAAGAGGCCATTTCTTGTGAATATTATTGTTAAGATGCATGGTTCGTATTCTCTCATATGCTAAAATGTATCATTTATTAGTAGCAAAACTGCTTTTCCATAAAAAAATTTTCATTGTCTTGATGCAATTTTCTGAAATTCATTGAAAAATTTCCTTCAGAGTCATGCCACATGGAAATACACAGCTATATAGCATTTTATTTCTATATGACTCTGGCATCCATATGCACAGCATAAATTCTTTATTTTATTTGAAGGCTTCAAAGAAAGAAAATATTCCTTGTGGAACAGCTTACAATAGGTTTGGGTTAGCATTTTTTACCCTGATAATTAAAGAAAACAGAAAAGATGAATGGAGAATGACTGTTTCAAGTTTTTAGTTAAACTTTGCAGTCTCTAAAACATGTTTTTCCAAAGCTAGCTACTTTTTCCTAAGGCAAACAATGTTACATTTTTTAATTCATAAGCAAATATCAGCTATCCCAGAAAGAAACTTTACTACTATTTTTTCAACAAGTGATGTCCCTTATCTCTGAAAAAAAGAACATGATCTGTTCTTCACTCCTGTCTACAAGCTTCCCCCATTTGTCTTTTTCATTGATCTTTAAGATTTTGGGGGAAAAAAAGTTTAAAAGGCTTTATTTAAGGATTGAAAGACATTGAATATTTTGTAACTTCCACTTATATTGTAAAAATGCATCAGTCTATAGTTACTCCAACCACCATATTTTACATGTATTTGACATTCAAACTCTTACTTTTGCCAGTTATTTTGCCTTCATGTACATCTCAGTAGAAAATGTACAATAATCAATTCTCTGTTTCATCCATCAGTTTCACATCTTGGTTATTTTGAAACAAATATTTCAAACAAAAATATAAATCCAGCCTCTAAGATAGATTTTTGTAGAATCCTAGAATCATTAGTTTGGAAAGACCTTTAAGATCCATGAGTCATCTGTAAGTCTAACACTTCCAAGTTTACCACTAAATAATCACTCTGCATGCCACTTGTGTGTCTCTCTTAAGTGCCTCCAGGGATGGTAATTTAACGACTTCCCTGAGCAGCCACTTCCAATGCCCAATAACTTTTCAGTGTTAAGAAATTCAGGTTTCACTAATACTATAAACATAAAAAGAAATCGACTCTGATTTTTTTCTATTCATTATGTGACCTCACAATGACTTTTACCAGGCCAATTCAACACACTGAAATGTTCATATCTGACAATATTAAGGTCAGAATGACTTCTTGTCAAGGAAATGCTTTAAGATATTGGGGAAAAAATGCAATTTTCATAACAATATGGTTTCTATCAAAAGTAATTCTTCCGACTACCTAAGTTTCTGCTATACTACAGTTTTTATGAACAACCAATTTAGGTCTCAGACGCTTCTTGGCTAGAAAAGGTCAAGAGAAAACACAAGAATGATGTAGACATAGTATTTTCTCCCTTTGTTATTTCAGCGTTGTGTTCTATTATGGATAAGGCTTAGAGGGAAAATAGTGAATTTCTTATAAATCAGAAATTCTCTACATCCAAAACAACTAAGCAGGAATGAAAGGTAAAAGATTAGGAAAATGGCACCTTAAATTAAAAAAAAAATGATGATACGGAAGTAACAACCCATGGCTGGTCACTCTAAGTGACACAATAAATAATAGCTTTTATTAATCCTTTCCTCATGCACAGGATATCCAGATCCTTTTCCATTAGGTTGCTTTGCTGCTGAAAATCCCCCAGCATATTCTGTTGCCTGTTGTTGGTCCTCCACAGGTGTATGAGTTTGCATTTCTCTTTATTGAAATTCTTACTGTTCCAATTAACCTGTTTCTCCAGCCTGTCCTGGCTCCTCTGAATGGTGACACACCCACCTGGTGCATCAGCCTCCCTTACAGCTTCCTATCCTGTACACATTTCTGTGGGTGCACTCTGACCCATTGTATGGGTCAGTAACAAAGCATTTCAAGAAACTGGCCCCAATTTCAACCCCATGGTTTCATCACTGTTGGCCAGACTTCTACTGGACTACTTGACACTTTTTACAAGCCTTTACACTTGTCAGTTCAGATGGTTTCAAGTTCATTTTACTATCCCAAATTTCATGTGATTGTCTACGAAGATTTTTTGGGAAAAAAAAATGTCAATTGGTTGTGCACAGCTTACCCTCTGTGGTGACTGCTCCAGGTTATTTTATTAAACTTGGAAACAATATTTCCACAAAACCAAACTGACTTTAAAAAGGTGAATGCTCACATGCTAGTTAACAAACTCCTAGAGACAGGAAAGTCAGAAAACAATACATTTTAAGGAAGAGGTAGATTGGAAGGGCAGCTCATCCTTTCAGTATTGTCTTATGTATTTATTTTAAATGAAAACAATTTTTTCTTCTTTATTCCTACTGCAAATTATATTTTCATTATAAAACTTTACAAGAAGTCTAGGAAATGAAATTTTATACATACAAGAAGCATATTTCAATCCCAAAGGTAATTCTTTAAAAAGGGTAGCTGACTGAAAAAGATGTGGGGAGTGGAATATTCTTACATATTACAGTTACTGCTTAGATTATATATAAACTAAAGAGTAAGTACATTCCAGAAGAAAGAAATGGAAATTTGAGCCTGTGACGATACAATATGGAGTACACATCATATTGGGGTATTATATTTGTTTTGAGGAATTTATTCCAGCCAAGACTCTGCAATTATAGCTGTGATTCTGCACAGAGAATAAAGGAAGAATGTAATTTTGTGTTTGTAATTATTATTTCATGTCTAGGCCACAACGGATTTCTAAAGTCCAGGCATTGTTTCTGAAATCTATCATTTTTGTGAATTGTAAATGAAAACAGGTATAATCCAAAAATTGCAGCACTTTCCTTTACTCTGCTGTATTCTGCATCTTCTTGACTGAGCAAAAGTAATCTGCATTCATACACTTAATCTGAAAGGAAACTGACTCAAATTTCAAGGCCTTTACCGTTATGGAGGCAGAAACACACACATGTTGACCTAAAACTTGCCACCCTTGGGCTTTAGGAGACTATTTCCAGTCCTCCAATTCTAGTTTACTAAAATTGAAATGTGTTTATTTTGTTACAATCCCTAAGATATGACTTTGACTCAAAGGACAGAATGGACATCTTGAAGTGAAAATACAGTAAAGTTTGTAAGCACTACCTAATACTCTTATCTAATTAAAAAAAAAAAAAAATAATGCTCTGGCAGCTGACTGCTATTCTGAGCCATTGACATTGACTGGCTAGCTGACCTAAAATAATCACATCTACCTGACTTCCTTATCTTTATGATACAAATTTAAAAATTGTATTAAAATTTGTACACTCTTTCAAAATCAGTGATGTTAAAAAAAAAAAAAAGAAAATATTTGTCTAGTTCAGAAAAGAAAACTTTATGATCCCACAGATAGAACCAGAAAAGCTAAAATTACATAATTAATAACATAATCATTGAAAATGTCTAATAGCATTAGTGTCAAATACATATAAATACCCTACAAAGAGTTCTTTACAAAATCAAAGGTACAAGTCTAGAAAATGTAATTTTATGACATTGACCTGGATAAGCTAGAGGTCAGCTTGTATGTACCCCAAAAGTAAGAAAATCCAAATTCAATTCCCAGAGGAAAAGAAAGAACAAATCTTGAATTTTTTTGTAGTTTCAATCAGTATGTCCTGCTCTCTGATACCTGAAAAAAATTAAAAGGTAGGGAAACAAAAGAAAACTGATTTTCAGGAAACAACAGACTTCTCAAAATCTACATGTCAGAGAAAGAATCTGGTTCTTAAAAAACCCAGTAGATACAAATTTTTGGTTTGTTTGAGATACTGGGATTTTTTTGTTCTCTGACTGGCTTTACATGAAGATTATCAAGTCCATTTCTCACTTTTTTAAGACGAAGATGAGAAATGCATTCTTTTGAGTATAATTTTTCAAGCAGCAAGCATGTAAGCGAGCAATCTTACTCCTTGGTATCATGCAGCTTCAGCAAGCTTTTCATGCTTTTTAACTAAGAAAGGACACCAATTTCTTGCTATCCAAAACTGTCAAAATCAGTTTTCCATGAACAACTTATGTTCCATCAAATGTCCAGCTACCAATGGCTGACAGATGAGTTATCTTTTGTTCTGTTATATCAGTCACAGCAATTTCAAGCCTGGCTAATACAGTCACACATGTCATTGGAAAAAATCCCATCTAGTACTGCAGTGGACAGTATAGAAAAGAAGCACCCCAGAACACTTCATTTTCTGAAGCATCAGGTAGTTTGAACAATTTAAGCATATAGTGTCTTCTCAGTGCCTCCTCAGAAAGACTAGCATCAGAAATATCTTGCAGTGAACCATATAATAAATGTTATGAAAAAAGCAGGATGGAAGACCAAAGAAAAAAGCTGTCCTATGCTGTTGTAAACACATCCCAATGACCCACTATTATGGCCTTCAATTATGGCATGTTGTTTTATACAATCTAACCCCGCAAGCACAGAATTTTTGGTTATATCAGCCTAAACTGAAATGCCAAAGGAATTTTAATAGCTTGTCATAAGCCAAACTAAACCAGGACTCTTCAAACAACAGATTGAAAAAAGTATGCAGAAAATCATTACAGCATCTGCAATGTAATAGCAGATATTTTAAAATTAGAGACTGCAATCAAATTAATATTCCTATAAACAAGAGTTTGAAGTGGTATTTAATATAATTAAGATAAATGCAAGGGTGGAAACAACAGCCATTTTTTAATAAAAGCTATTTATAAAGCTGCTTCAGGAAAATATGTGCTCCCACTAACTCACTCTAATATCAAATTTTCTTCATTTCTCCTGTTCCCAACTCCTACATGCCTGACTGCATGCTTTCAGCTTCTGTACTATTTTTCCATTCTGTGCAGGACAAAAGACACACAAATGTGGCTGTCTTTCATTCCAGTGTTCACTTCATGCTATATAACGCTATTTAATGCGCAAAAGGTAGTAATTCACCTATTCCTGGGACTTTGTGGTAGTTCAGCTATTATTCTTACCTCCAAGGGCCAAAATGCTATTATTCATAGAATTGTTTATGCTGGAAAAGGTCGTTAACCTGAGTGTCTCAAGTATACCACTAAACCATGTTTTCCATTTGGATGTTTTTTTAAAATGCATCCAGGTATTTAAAACTACTTCCTTGGTCAGCCTGTTCCAATGCCTGAACAGCCTTTCAGTGAAGAAATTTTTCTTAAAATCCAAATTAAACTTAGCCAGTTGAAACTTGAGGCCATTCACACTGGTCCTTAAATTTGTTACATGGGAGAAAAGACCAACATCCACCTTGCTAAAAACTCCTTTCAGGGAGATGAAGTGGAATTAGATATTCTTGAAGACTCCTTTTCCCAGGCTAAACACCCCAAGCTCCTGCAGCTTCTCATAAGACTTGTGCTCCATTCACCTGTTTTGTTGTATATCAGTTCTGCATGATTTGTGCTCTCCACATAGAACTATTTTAAATTTATAGGCATAAAATTGTAAGTTGCATCACTAAAGAATTTTTAAATATACACGTTTTACTTTAATATTTTACATTTTACATTTGATATCAGTATTTAAAATCAGAGATGAAACCATAGAAGTGAATTTATTTGTAATACACTGAAACCAATATCCAGTTCCATTTTAATACTCGCCTTTTACATTTTCAAAGTTAGTAAAAAATAATTCTGCTTACAGGTTTGATACACATCTTATCCAAACAATGCAGTTCTGAGACTATGAAGGATAGCCTCTCCTCAGACATGTAACAGGTCTCTGTTCTTTCCATACCCTTTTGTAAGGGTAAAATGTATGTTTTGCATACAACTTCTACTACTTAAATAGATCCATCAGTTCAGAAATTTTCATAAAAAGTTCTCATCTGTCTCACAAGGTGGCTAGAAAATCTCAGATATTTGCAATGAAATTTCTTATGGCAAAGATAAGCTTACAAGTCAATATTAGGCAAAAGCAACCTCAAATCCTACCATAAAGTCCTACAGATCAAGGAAAGAGAAAGATTAAAACACCAGGAAGCTAAACTATTACAATGTCTTCCAGTGTTTCTGCTTTTAACATCTTCTCATATGAAGCATAAAACCAATTTTCATATCAAAGAAATAACAGGGGAGAGAAGGAGGAAGGATAATTAATCATGATTTTATTGTCCTGTTAACATTACACGTGAAGATCTACACCATTTTTGTTTCTTTCCGAGAGTTTCTTTGTCAATTTACAGTTAAAGAAATGTGTGGGGGCAATTACACCACATTTAAGAAACAACTACTGTCAGTGACAGTAGACAACAGATAAGATAAAACTATCAGATGTTTGAGCTATGAGTGACTTGATGGAAAGAAAACATGAAGTTACGTAAGGTTATTGGATGTTAGAAAAGCACTTGTGCACATTCAGTGTCTACGAGTTACAAGAATAATTACGTCTAAACTTATCATGTCTGATTACAAGCTTTGCTTTAGTCTCTGTGTATAAACATTCAAAAATATATAATAGAAACAATACAAGTGTAAATGTTTATAATCTATCTAAATGCATTTTATATATAAAATCATTCAGTGTACCTATACTTGAATTATGACATAATTACATCCTTATTAAGCAAGTTATAGACTTGCTTTTCCTTCCATATACCAGACTCTTTGTCTAACTTTAAATCTGAGTTTAAAAACTGTAAATATGCAGCTTAGCTACTCACCAAAGTAATCATACCAAAATTATAGACCCTGATATCAGTGTGGGCATATCAGATATATCTTAGCACTTCCATATCAATTTTTTGGACCATAGGCTTTGTTATCATAAGAAAACTGAACTGCAGAAAAGAACCCCTACAAACAAACAAACAAACAAACAAGCAAACTCCCCATTAAACCAACAAACCAATCAACCAAGGAAAAAAAAAAAAAAAAAAGACTTAACAAAGATACCTGCTTGTAAGCATTGGTGCTTCCATATCTCAGTTTCTAAGTTCTACTTTGAACCATTTAGAAAACAAAATGCTACTATAGACCTCTTTGTGCATCCATGTAGTTTAAAAAGGTGCACATTTCCAAATCCTAAGAATTATACCAGTAATGTACACAGACTGAAAGCTGTTTTTGAGAGGAAATATTTGGTGCAGTCTCAGATGATACATTCAGTTTGAAAGTCACTTGATTAGTCATTATGAGGTTGTAGAGTACTTAGATTTTTAATTTCATTTATTGTAAAGATATTCCAAGTAGCCAACATTTTAATTAAACATTATGATTTATAGAATATATCAATGATCTAAATACAGTAATTCTGTGGTAGTAACCTGTACCTCAGTACAATAAATCTGTAACAGTGTGGTATGTAAGTCCAATGGCTTCAGGTTCTTTTGAAATTTAAATTGTTTGCGAATAGTAACACAGAATGCTATGAGAAATAGTTTCTGGTTATAAAGAGTAATTATGACTACAAGTCAAAGAAAAACTTATTTGAATTATATCTATTGAAGGACTAATCTGAACCATCATGCAAGCAAAACATTTTTGAAGTATGTGATTTTAACCTTGAGGGCTAGTTAGGGGAAACCATGGTGGGCTACTGTATTGTGTCCTTAAAGCAAGATATAAAAAATGTACCTTAGATTACTTGTTATTTTGATTTCTTTTTTATCCTCTCAGTACTATAGGAAGCCTGCAGTAATCTATCAAATCATAATTACCGTCTATCAGAATTTCTAAGTAACTGTATATCCCATCTGATTACTTGATAAGTATTTTATTTATAGCATGCCATATTTTCATTAGACTTGGCAAGGCCAGAGCTCACCTTTTTGAAGAGAAACTGGTTTAGGTCTGTTTAATTTTTCATGATGACTTACTTTTTTCTCTTCCTCAGCTAGTGTACAGACCATCTGTGCCTCTGGTACTCTTAAATAGTCCCTCAGTAACTTGAGTGATTTCTGAACATTTCTGCTTTAACCTTCAACCTTCTAGTAATATTTTTAGATCATTTAGCTCAAACCAGAGACATTTAGGTTTCCAAACCCAATTATTGAAAATCAAGTGCAAAACAACATCTCTAAATAAATTTCCTCTTGTTGTTAGTTGTTTCATGAAGTTTTGAGATAGCATATATCACAGAGCTTTCTGAATAGGCTCAGTGCCAGATAAAGTAGGCTCACATGCAGACTACCATGGTCACCAGGATTTAGATACTGAAATTTCAAACTGAGACCAAGAGGTAACTTTTTTTCTTGTTGTTTTTCATTTGTGTTTCCTTTCTTTTATTGGTTTCTCTGTTTATTAGTTTGCTTGATTGATTTGAGTGGGGAATAAATTTGTAGAAAGAGCTATCTTCACTTCCTTTCTTTTTCTAAGTTAATGTAGTTTATCTCATTGGCAGGGGAAGCAAAAATATATCACCACAGGATTCTTCTATATACTTCATACATGAGGAAAAATTAAAAAAAAAAACCAAACTCCTACAGTAAAGCTTTTCCTTTCATTCCTCACCTCATTTCCTTGTAGAAGAGCAAATCTACATTATGTTGAAAGACAGAATGGGATTGAATACACTGCCTTGTAAGTAAATCTGAAGGCAGAATTTGTGTTTTTCCTTACACAGCTAAAGGGTGTAAAGAGTAGACCTGTGCTACAGCTCATAGTTATGTTTACTTTTCAATATCATAGAAAACTAGAAACAAGTTGTCTCCTGGAGACAGAGTATGATGACAGCATGTGTTTATCAGGCTACCAGACATTTCTAGACATGCTGTTTTCCATAGTATCTTCTTGAAGCAAAATAGCAATATCAGAGACAACTAACAAAAGAATTGCTGAAAACATGCACTCCAGCACTTACAGGATGCCTCTGATAGAATTAATTTTATCGTAATCATAACTGAAGACTCATCCTTAAATATTTGTCTTTAAATTTTACTGAAGTATTACCTCTTTCTGGTAAATAGATTTGACATTCAATTTTATTTGATTTCATATAGTTTCTTTTGCTTGAAAATTCTTATTTCACAGAATCATAAAATCATTTAGGCTGAAAAGACCTCCATTGAAGAGTCCAACCTTTGACTGATCACCACTACAGCAAGTAGCCCATAGGACTAATTGCCACATCCTGTCATTTTTTTAACACTTCCAGGTCTGCTGACTCCTCCACCTCCCAGGGAAACCCGTTCCAATGCTTGACAACCCCTTCCATGTCCTGGACAATACCCAGACTTTCCCTGGTTCAGCTTGAATCTCCATCCTCTTGTCCTGTCACTCATTGCCTGGGAGAAGAGGTCAATCCCCACCTGGCTATACCCTCCTTTCAGGGAGTTGTAGAGAGTGATAAGATCCCTCCTAAGCCTCCTTTTCTCCAGCCTAAGCAAAACCAGTTCCCTCAGCTACTTCTTATAGCACTTGCTCTCTAGAGGTTTTTCCAGCCTTGTTGCTCTTCTCTGGACTCACTCCATCACCTCAATGTCTTTGATGTCGTGAGGAGCCCAGAACTGGATGTGTGCCTTTGCGTTTCATCACCTGCAGCTATGAAAGCATGAAGTGGATTAATTTTACATCTGTGAAGATGTGTCTTTGCCTTGATGGGAAGAAGCATTTAATAGTTATTATGCAGGGCACTATGTCATCAGTAAGACAAACAAAATTGCAATATTAAAAAAATTGCAATACTAAATAGAAGATTTTAATGTTACTTATTTACCTGAGGTTGTGTAACTTCTTTTACTTAGTTGCTTTGAAGCATGGCCTAAATTAAAGATATTAAGTCTTTCTAGTGTAGGCAGAAAGAAATATCTTTCTACTTACTGTAAGACTCTGAAATGTCTAACCTTCTCCTGAGAAAAGTGTAATTTTCCTGTTACTGAAGTGTCCAATATTGTGATTGAGCATAATAATATCAATGTAATGACTATGTAGACTTTCTCTGCTAAAGATGAATGGACAATCAGTGTATAGTGGCTTTTTTATTTTTCTGTGACATCATACTAAATTTGCCTATTTTTCTGGTTCTATGGAGGCAATTTTCAGTTACTGTTTTTATGGTAGTAAACCTTTTTGCTCCCACAAAGAAGCTTGAGAAAGAGAGGGAATAAAATTCACAGATATTGTCATGGCATACGGTACAAGTCTACAGCCACTGAGGATAGAAACAATTCTTCAGAATTGTGTATATAAAATATTAGCAATTTCTCCAGAGTCATGTCCATGACAGAATGGGAGAGGTATGTTCTATGCTGTGACTCAAACTAACCCTTGCATCCATCCAACAGCTTCAACCCTCTCTCTGTACTGTGCATCTTCTCATTTTCTCCCATACATGGATATCTTCTGTTCCCAGGATTCATCTGGGGGTTGAATGTAAAACTGGCAACCCCCAAATTGTACTAGTTTTAATAAGTTTTCCAGCAAAATTAATTTAACACCAATAGCCAAATAAGGGATGTCTTAACAAAGCACAACGAAGTATGATTGTATTAAACACACTTCTGTTTTAAAAACAGAAGGACAACATGAGTCATCCATCACAGTACAAGTGGAGTGAAAAGTAGAACTGCACTCAGATAACAATTCTGTAGGCAAAAAATGTTTTTTTTTCAGTGGGATTTTATATACTTTTAAGTATAAATATGCATATATTACATAGACTATATAAATTACTGTATAATCTGTAGTATTCTATAATATTCACCAACAGTCAGAAGGAGATGATTTTGGAGGGGTGTGAGGGGAAGGCAGAGGAAAGACAAAAACTTTCGTGTTTGTGGCCAAAGGTAAATCCTCTCCTGACCTAGCTCACCTTCCCTAAGTACGAGCCCTTAGAACTTGAGGACCAGGCATGAGATAATGTACAAAGGTACACCTAGGTTGGAGAAATTTCCTAGAGTGAGTCTGTCTACCACCCCACAGTCACAACCACCCCAGTTAAGAAATTAAATAAGGGTAATTGCCATCAGTGACTCCTTTCTGATGGGAAGAGCCCTCTATTCCTATATAGTCCCTATATGCTGACTCAACACAACCTATAGGAAGGCCTGCTATCTTGCTGAGACTAAGGTAAGAGACACTCTTCATCACATTTGAAAAGTTATAGACATCAGGAAAAATCCCTGATGAATTGGAAAACGGAAATATCACTCCTATTTTTAGAAAAGGGGACAGCGTAATACATGGGGAACTACAGATGGATAAACCTCACCTCTATGCCTTGAGAAGATCATGGAAAAAATGTATGGCACACACAAGTCAAGGAGATGATACAAGGCAGCTATCATGGCTTTACAAAGGGCAAATCGTGCCTGACCAGACTTGTGGCCTGCTATGATGGAGTGACCACAACAGCCAACAAGAAAAGACCAATTGATGTTATCGACATCATACCTAGGTTTCTGTTGGGCTTTTGACATGGTCCCACAAGACATCCTTACCTTCAAACTGCAGAAACATAGATTTGAATGGTTGACTATGTAATGGATAAAGAATTGGCTGGATGGGCTTTTAGGGCTTTAGAGGCTAGGAAAGGAAGAAAGAAAAAAATGACAGCAAAAAATGTGGTATTTCACAGAGGTAAAATGAACTTGGTGTGTTAGCCATAAGGCATTTTATACAGCAGTCTCATTTGGAGAGCACATGATGCATACAAAGAAGTTGATGAAAAGGGCAACACATCTGGGAAAGGGGATGGAGCACAAGTCTTATGATGAGCAGCTGAGGAAACTGGGGCTTTAAAGCCCAGAGAAAAAGAGACTGAGGAAATGCCTTATTGTGCTCTACAGCTATCTGGAAGAAAGCTTTCACAAGGTGGGGGGGGGTCGTTATATTCTCCCACATAACATGATGGGAAAAGAAATTTTCTCAAGTTGAAAGGCCTTTTCCATCCATCTCCCCATCTGTTTAAACTACTCTTAAAGTAAGAATATAAACTGGAAGAGTGTGTTTGTAACCTTGAAATTTTTAACAATCAAACCATGAATTTTTATTCAAAATATCTTTCATCATCTAAAGATACATCAGTAGAAGTGATGTGTCCATTACCCTCAAAGCAACAACTGCTAACCTGTTGAAAATTTAGCACAGATCAGTTATGCTTTTTATTCTTATGTATAAATATATTGGACAAATTTAGCGTACTTCCAGGTTTTCCTTCCAAAGAATCAAGTGGTATTCTTTCAGCCCCTTTTTTTCTTTCTTTTCATCATTAGTTGACCTATTTGATGTAGTTTAATTAACAGCTTCTGATTCTTCCATGGCAAGGAGTCCTTTTGTAGCAGGAGCCATACACTAAATGACAATCTTTCCAGAAGATCTCATTACTTCCAAAAAATGTTCAACATTGAACTCCACACTTACATAAATGGCCTTCTTTTTCACTTCAGTCAAACATGAAGCAAAAAAAGACTAATCTCAAGGCTACTGAACATTTATTCTATATAAAAATAACCTCCTTGATAGCAGTCAATTTATTTGTTAAGTAATTCTCTTCATTTGTTGCAGAAGGATTCTCAGCCATCTCTGATGAGCTAATCACTGTCTGTGACTATTATAAATGATTTCTCTAAGATCAAAGAGACAGAATTACAGAAAGATTAAAAAACCCCTAAGTTTCTGGAAAGGCGTATTGTTCGACATGTTTATGTATCAATAAAATCATCATTTTATTGAAAGTGTTTTATAGCTTTACATAAGAAGAATGGAATTGTGTCATAAGGAGATCATTTATTGTTAACTAAAGGTAAATATATACCAAAAATTACTGTCAAATGATTTTAGTTTTTAGAATACAAAAAATAACAAATAGAGTGTAGTCTTTTATCTAGGTCAACATAGCTTGCCTTGTCTTGTGATGAAAATGACTTTATTCAAGACTTTAGGTCAGAAAAAATTTTGTTCTGGTTCCTTCTCAGGAGTATTTCCTTCTGAAGTTCTTGGATTTTTATCTCTAAAATAACAAATTTCTTTTCACAAGTAGTTACCCCTTTAGATCATAAATTATTCCACTACAGAAAGCCATTCCTTGACAAAGAATGAGTCCTAAACATTTTAAGCCTCTATGGTGGCTTCAAAAATCTGTTAACTGCAGATAGAGACTGCTTAGGGCAGGCAGTTGATAATAAGGAAAGGTGTCAGTCACTTTAACCAGGTTAAATTAATCCTTACCTTTCAACTTCTTCAGATAAAATCTTTTGGATTAACTCTTTCCCAAGCACAAAAATCGTATTAAAAAAAATTCATGTATGAATGACTATAATAGGTCATTGTAAGGACTTAAATAGCACAATGGCCCATCTCAAACACTGTTTAAACCACCGAAGGGTTTTGCCATGGAATAAGCACATGAAATAAGGAGGTGAAAGGATGGTGCCAACTCCAGGCCTGTTGGAGGTGAGGTCTGGTCAATAGATCCTGGGAAAGGGAAAGACAGGTGTCAGCTAGGGAAGGCAGGAGTCTCCCTTAGAATGAGAAATGTAAAGCCCCTCCCTCGGAATCGTTATAATTTTGAAATTAAGGGGATCTCAGACAAAGATATGAGGAATATGAGGAGTAGGAATATTCCTGTGCTATAGGAATAGCAGTTCTTTACTTGTGTGCCCAACAAGGTAAGCAGAGCAAGAACAATAACTACAGCATTAACTGCAGAGGCAGGGACCCAGTCACAGCCTTTCTCAGCCGCGGGCACTTTCCCCTTTGGTGCAGTCACTGTCACAGGCAGCTGGAGCCAGGCAGAATCCCCGGGTGCAGGACGAGATGTGTCAGAGGCTCGGCAGCGGTGGCTGGAGCTGCGGAGATGTCCGGCAGGTGGGAGGTGCGGGACACGGTGTGGGGAAAGCCAGAGCAGGAGCGAAGGAACCGCGGGCATGGGGCAGCGGGGCAGGAGCTCCCAGCAGGGCAGGCAGAGGCCAGGCACAGAATTTTTGGGGTACACTAGCAAATGGTGGTAGGTCACTCAGGGCTGAGCTCCAGCAGTGCCACTGAATTCTCCCATCCTTTTCCAATCCAAACAAGCGAGAGAGCAGCTGGAGCAGCCCCTGTCCTTTACCTGCCTCAAAATCCTACAGTATCTCTGTCCCTCCAAAAGAAAATTCTTTGGAGAAAAAAGTGTAGCCAGATGCCACACTCCTCTCCCAACTTCAGCTACTTCTTGAGTCTTTCTTAAGTACCTATAAGTGCCCATAAGTATCCAGTAATTAGTTTCCTAGCAACTTATGGAAAAAATTCTTATGGGAAAAAATAAGAAAGAAACCAAACCCCCAACAGTAAGGCACTCACACAAAAATTGTCATTATGACAAACTGTGTAAAGAAGAAACTGCTCATAGGCATATCACTGGTCAAACAAAGATCACCCCAAGTTTGGGTAGAAATGGTATCTGTGAGGACTAGTGACCACCAGAGCCCCTCTGAACATACCTCCATGGGTACCCAGAACTTGAACTGTAAATTAAACCACAGTGATGAGAACTTGAGAGAAGATATAAATGATATTATTGTCCAGGAGTTATCTCAGACCTAGAGGGAGGTAAGCAAAACTGGGGGAGAAGAAAGTATTACTGATAATAGACACAAAGAATGCAGAATTTACAGGCCACAAGGAAAAGCAGTTCATAAATTGTGTTGAAATCAGCTCTGACTGGGAAATTCTGGGACGGGTAGGTTGGGGCCCACCAATCCAAGAAACTCATCAACTCAAGAGAAGACTGAGCATAGGACTAATTAGCATAAGAAACAAGGGAGTCATTTAACCAATAGAATACTACAACTGTGTAGCCAATGAGCATTAATTCTTTTGTTCTCTAAGATGTATAAATAGTGAACAATTTTGAGCAACCTGTAAACCCCCATTGCTGAGAAGCCCAGAGTGAAGAAAGACCAATGGGGCATCACTGATTCCATGGATGGTGACTATCTTCTGCTCTAATATTTCCTCTCCTCTCCTCTCCTCTCCTCTCCTCTCGCTCTCCCTCCTCTCCGCTCCTCTCCTCTCCTCTCTCCTCTCCCTCCCCGCCTCCATCTCCTCTCCTCTCTCATCCTCATCCTCTCCGCTCTCCTCATCCTCATCTCTCCTCTCCTCTCCCTGCCTCTCCTCTCCTCTCCTCTCCTCGGCCTCTCCTCTCCTCGAACTCTCCTCGAACATCTCCTCGATCCTCCTCTCCTCTCCTGCTCCTCTCCTCTCCTCTCTCTCCTCTCCGCAATCCTCTCCTCTTCCCTCCTCTCCCTCTCTCCTCTCCTCTCTCTCCTCTCCTCGGCCTCGCCTCTCCTCGGCCTCTCCTCTCCTCGCCGTCTCCCTCTCCTCTCCTCTCCTCTCCTCTCCTCACCTCCTCCTCTCCTCTCCTCC
>CM031878.1:48025777-48052107 GCA_018697195.1 Certhia americana | reverse complement strand
TCCGCCTCCTCTCCGCTCCTCTCCTCTCCTCTCCCTCCTCTCCTCTCCCTCTCCTCTCCTCTCCTCCCTCTCCTCTCCCTCCTCTCCTCTCCTCGTCCCTCCTCTCCTCTCCCTCCTCGAACTTTCCGCTCCTCTCCTCTCCTGCTCTTCTCCTCTCCTCGAACTCTCCTCGAACTCTCCTCTCCTCTCCTCGAACTCTCCTCGAACTCTCCTCTCCTCGAACTCTCCTCTCCTCTCCTCGAACTCTCCTCTCCTCTCCTCTCTTTTCTACTTCTTCCTATTTCTCCACATCACATTCATTGTTAAAATAAAATCTGTACTTCTGACTTCAGCATATGGTCTCATTTGCATCCTAATTCCATCAGAGGCATCTCTCACTAATTGGATCTTAACAATAATTTTATACGTTTTGTATGTAGCATGTCAACATTTTCAAGTATTCACTGCTTCCCCTTCCTAGGAATAATGCTGTAAATACAGGGTCAAAACTTTCATCTCCAGAGGCTGTGTGAGCACTGTAGTTATGTCTGTCTCAAAACAGCATGCTGGTTCTAATCAGCAATAATACCTAAAAAACTTATGTGACATGGATTTTCTATTTGTCCAGGAGTACCAGACGGTGCTTTTATGCAGGTGAACACAAGCCCAAAACCAACAGAATTATGCAGAAAAGCTTCTGTCACCTGTGCTTTTGACAAGAAAAAAATTGAGTGTAGAAGGTTTCTAAATTTCTGTTGGACATCTTTCAAAAATGATCAGAATAACAGTTGAGAAAGCATTATTCAAACTGGATCCGTTTATCAAAACAGGAAAAATGAACAGATGGTAAATCATACCCTAAAAGATTTGTTACCTGCTTTACACTGGCAGATTTTAAACTAACAGAAGGAGCTAAAAAGAAAAATCTAGGATATCCTTATATTTTGTGAACTGAAATCAACAAGAAAAAGTAAAGAACAAGCCAAAAAAAAAAAAAAAAAAAACAAGAAGTGAGAGTAAGGTGTATGGAGTAAAAGAAAGCAAAAGTATACTATTCCTTTAGGGACAACTGCCTTTTTATAAGAGTTTATTTGCTTTTCTAAAATATCCAAATTAGACCTGTGCTATAGTCTGAGGGCAGTGGAAGAGCAGAAAAAACACTGTGGAGGCAAAATGTGTTCCTGTGGGCTTCAGGAGCACTCTGCAGAGAAAACATCCAAGTCATCATTACATCCTACCAGTTCATTCTGCAATAGTTACTTTCTCTGTACAGGATAGCTACAGTAGGGTTTGACTGATGTGAGAAGAGGGAGGAAGACAAAAATAAAAATCTCATTTTCTCACTTATAAAGCAGATACATATACCCTTACAAGTCTGTAAATAATAAGAGAGTATGTAAACCCATATCATGTTTACTAGAGTTACTTCTTGGACTACAGAAAAGCCACTATGCTTTAAAATACTGCATTATTATGAGAAACAACTATTATAGCTAGAAACAAAACAAAAATGGCACATTACAATTTGTCTTGTAATTTACAGATTTTTTAATTTTGTTTGTAATTTGGAGTCAATGAGAAATTAATCAACACCAGACAGAAGTAAATGTTTTCTATACATAATATTCTTGCTCTCAGATGAGTTATTACTAATATTCACTTCTATGTATTAATTGATTGTAATCAGAGAAAGAATACTAGGAATTTCATTAATTCCATTTCCACACACACTGAATTTTGGGCAGATCATTAGATTTAATTAAACTCCTTCCAGCTAATATTGCCATGTAGAACAGGTTCTGCAGTTCAGAGCATATGAGAAAATATCAGATTCAGCTGTGTATATCTTTCACAAGCTTCTGGTTGATAATCATACAAGATTGTTTTCATGGCAACATGTTAGATTTTTAATTAACATTGTAAATCTGATTACTTGCTGACCTCCAAACCAGCCACCCATTTGCTAACTTATAATACAATTTAAAGACTGACTCATATCAATCAAAATTGAAGGTGTTTCTGGTGAGATTTTACATTGTAAAAGGAAGATCTGATAAGACTCTTTGTTTTCAGATTTAAATATTAATAGTAAGATTCTGAAATATCAGATCATTGCTTGTTCTGAAATCATAGGTATTTATTCTTTTCTCAAATAATCTTGCACCATAACTTTTTTTCCTCACCCTTGAGTCTCTACATATGGAGACAAACTCCTTTTTGGGTGCAGTTTGTCACTTTTTAAAGTGAAGGGGTCAATATAGGAGTAACTGCATAGGAAATGTAACTACCAATGGATTGACTTGTCTACAGTCAGATAAGATTTTTGTATTCAAGAAAAATGGTGTGAATAAACAGTAACAGAGTAAAAGAGTGAGGAGTTTCCGAAGACATGTTTTGCACTTGCTTCAGAGCACTAATGGATGCATAGATGGATAAATGCAAATCTATGAGGAAAATAAGACTTGCAAACCATACTATTTAAGAAGTCAAACTGCTATAGTGTTGCTACAAGTATCCAAGTGAAAAGAATTTATGTGTTTTTATTAGTGGCCCAGGCTTCTGCCAGTAGTAATTGTGCCATTGGCTTGATTAATTGTTATTGATTTAAGAGGTAACATCTCTATGAAGTTTACTTTTTGTACCCATGTTGTCATTCTAATTCTTTCATAAAAGATGTAATTGGAATTTCTTTCATGTTGCCATAAATTCTGCTTTTTCAATTCTAATTTGTAGCAGTATAAGACCCTTTAGACCTAAGCTTTTTATGACAGTGGTGTTAGTTAGATTTTTATTTTGTTTTCTTTAGAGAGCTTTTTCCTATAGCAATATATACTGAAGGTGCAATCATGGAATCACTGAGTTTAGAAGGTAGCTCTGGAGACTACCAAATTTTAGGCTGGTAAATCAAACATCTGCCAGTTTCTCAGGGTGGTCTCCAGCCTTTTCATCTAGGTTATTACTTAAAAAGTGTTGGTTGGAATATGTGCTCCTGAGCTACTACTGCTGGTTTTCAGCTGTACTTTTCTGCTCCTGATCACAGTCCTTCAAGCCTGGCAACTAGAAGTTTTCAATCTACCTCACTGTTCTTTGTCTAAACGATACTTCGTTTATGGGGACCTTGTGGGACACCGTCAAATGGCTCTGAACTGAAGATCGCATCTACAACTCTCCTGTCATCCTCTAAGTTAACCATGTCATTTTAAAGGTCTAACAGGTTGCTCCAGCATGAATTCTTCTTTAGAAACCTATGCTGAGCATTCCCAATCGCCATCTAGTCCTTAATTCTATTTGTAAATTGTTTTTTTCTAGAAAAAGATGCTCCCTCAGCTCCTCATAACTAAAGTGTGGCTTGTTGGCCTGTAGTTCTTTGGATTCTCCTTGTTGCCCTACTCAAAGACCGCAGTGACACTTGTTCTCTTCCAGTCCTTAGATCTCATTCAAGCACCATTACCTTTCAATTATAATCGAGAGGAACCTCACAATGACATGGGACAGCTCCCTCAGTACTTGTGGGTGGTTCCCAACAGAGCCCACAGATTTGTGTAGCTCCAATTTGTCTAAATGATCTCCAACCTGATCCTCTTCAACTAACAGTAAGTCTTCCTTGCTTCAGATTTTCGATATTGCTCTCATAGTAACCTTATGTGTTTCTAAGGACCAGAGTGATGACTGCGGTGAAGATAGCATTGTTCACCTTGGGATTTTATCTGCTCTTTGTCACCAGGACTTAAAAGAAGCTTAAAAAGCAGAGCTGACCTCATTATTTCTCTTAAGACAGGAAAAAAAAAAATGAGTCTTTTCATTGTTCTTGTCCTTATCTTGCTTCAGCATTCTGAATATTTTGTCCAAATACACAACATAACTTTTCCTTGTCCTTGGATTTATTCTGCCAACAGGTACATCAATTCTTCACCATAAGGACAACCCTTTGAAATTACTTTGTATCAGGTGTATGCAAAATAATTGCATGAACAAGATTATTATGCACAAAATAGACAAACAGCATTATTCATGACCTAGCTGCCTATTAATCACCTTCAAGATTACAAAGATTTAGAGGAATACCAGGGTAGAACATAGCTCTACTAAGACATTTCCAGCATGATTGCTTTGGTAAAGATTTTATAAACTTCAGATATGCAACAGAAATACTCTAGTGACCCTGTCTAACTTTATTTTTATTTGAATATGGAGTAAGAAACTGTTAAATTAATTCTGCTAGTATCATTTAAATGACAATATTTCTGTAATCAAGACATTATGGGTTATTTAGATATGTGGCTAGCAAATTCCTGAGTGAAAACAAACTACTGTATCCCCATTTTAAGTAAAGTTAGGCTGATTTATAGGGACTGAGCATCTGGCTTCTATAAATTGCAAGTTGTTTAATTGGAAGGCACTGCATATTTTATGATGAAGAGGACAATTCCCTCTACTGCACCACTTCTATTACATAAAGGATATTGTTTGGTAAAAGGCTGCAGTCTACAGATAACTAGGAAATAAATCCTAGAGAACAGGACAGTTCTATGTGAATTAATACTAATCCCATTATTTCTTAAAAAATTAAATGTAACGGATACCATAATCAGAAAGCAATGAACTAAATTTGTAGCATTATATTATACTTCCCTACTTCCTAATGTGCCCATTGGCAGAGACAGAACATTTGGCCAACATATCAGTTTTAAGGAGAAAGTGAACCTCTTGAAACAACATTGTGTGTTTTTTAAGGATCACGTATAAATCATCATTATTTTCATATTATCTGCATAACATCTATCCCAGAAAAAATAAAATTATTGTCAATAAATATAATATTAAAATATTAATAAGATTAAACATTTTGTGAACCCTGTGATGCACTATTTTTGCAACATTGGGAAATTTTTACTGATTAATATGAAGATCCTTAATGAACAATAATGTTCATGCTTTTCTCTGAAATAGCACTCTCATTTTAAGACTCCTGCCTGCACAGGAGTATTTGCATCCTAGTCTAATGAGGGAAAATTTGCAGGCATCTTTCAGGAGCTATATATTTTATTTTCAAATATTTTATATTGAAGTAGAGTAATGGAGATTTTTTACTGGTATGCGGTTGGTGGTTTTTGTGGGGTTTTTTTCACTCTCTGTACCCTGAGTCATGAAATAATAAAATCATTTTTCATATTCAAGAGTAACACAACACTGGTATTACTCCTGTGAATCTAATTCTCATTCAAACCTGGAATGAGTTTCTTTCCACCCAAAAATGTACATTATACTTCAGAAACGTGGTCTATGAAGATAAGGTTCTCAGACCCAAACAGAAAGGCCACAATAGTACTGTCTGATAAGCTTTCCAATAAGAATGCAATGTGATTTATTTATGGAAATTAGTTAATTTAGTTAGAACAATGTGCTGTCTGCTGCAGCAGAAATGAGACCACTGGCTGCCCTTCACTTGTACACAGGTGCTGGGTTCTAGCCCGTGATGTGATGGCATGTGTGAGGGCAGCTGGCACCCCCCAGCTAGCATCAGGGAGCTGCCACCACCTCCTGAAGGTGGCAAGCAAGGAAGCCTCATGCTGATAGCAAAAGGATGCTCATGTTTAATGCAAAAGAAAGTCAAACAGCACATCATCCGTCACACTTCGTTACTCTGTGTGTGTCTTTACTACTGAATATTACCAATACACTAAATATGCTTACAAACACTACACATTAAGAACACTGAAATTAAGAGTGATTGATCAGACCTTATGTGCAGAGAAGTTTGGGCTCTTGCTTCTTTTTTCAGGACCTTGTACCCTTGTACTGCTTCTTGACATAGTTCAGGGTTGTCCTTTTCCTGGATTTGATTTCTCCACTCTCCTCTCCTTAACTTTTAAGAGAATGGAATTAGGAGGTATAGAGTCACAAGGCTACAACCAGAACATGCAGTAATATATGCATGACCTTCTCTTTTTTCCCCTTTAGTGGGAATGAACATGTAGACAGAAATTTTTCCTGAAAAACACCCACAGGATGCACCCACACAAACCTGAAACTCAGAGGAGCAGTTCTCTTGCTCTCACCAAACCAGTCTCTGGCTTGTGGCCCTAACAAATCCTTCTCAGACTCAACCCTTTGCATGTTGTTGAAGGCCTACACAGAATCATTAAGATTGGAAAACATCTCTAACATCATCAAGTTCAACCTTTGATCAATCACCGTCATGACAACTAGACTGTAGCATTAAGTGCCATGTCCAGTCATTCTTGAACTTTCAGGGCTGGTGACTCCAACCCTTGCCTGGGCAGTCCATTCCAATGCTTGACCTCTCTTTCTGTGATAAAATTCTTCCTGATGTCCAACCTGAAATTCCCCCAGTGTAGCTTGAGGCCATTTCCTCTTGTTCTGTCACCAGTTGCCTGGGTGTTAGCACAGAGCAATAAGGTCACCCTTGAGCCTCCTTCTCTCCCCAGCTCCCTGAGCTTTCTCTCATCCACTGGGCAGGTCATCTGGTCATGAATGAGATCAGATTCATCAAGCAGGATTTGCCTTTCCTAAACCCATGCTGACTGGGCCTGCTCCCTTGGTTATGCTGTACGTGCCCATAGTGGCAAGCGTCTTTTTCCATTACCTTCCTTGGCACCAAAGTCAGACTGACAGACTTATGGCATCTGTGTCTCCTTTCAAGGGACTACTTTTTTCCCTTGGTGCAGCTTTTAAAATTAGTTAATCAGGAAAAGAACACCAATATCTTCATTAGTTGTGGAGTCCTATCCTACCTCTTTGGCTTTTTCCGAGTCAAAGGTTCCTAGTAGTTCTCTAGTCTGTTTGCTCAGATGCATTATAGCACTTGTTAAATTAACAGCTGTGACATTATATAGCCTGATATTGATGTATTAATCTAATAATCTCATCAGTTTAAACAGTACAGCTGTGTTTTGAAGTATACTTCATCCCAACACATCTTCAATGGCAAGTTAGCAATCTTGTAGAATCACAGAATGGTTTGGGCTGAAATGGATATTAAAGATCATCTAGTTCTAATCCCCTGATATGGGAAGAGACACCTTTAACTAGACCAGGTTGCTCAGAGCCCCATTCAACCTGGCCTTCTACATTTCCCAGGAATGGAGCCTACAACAGCTTCTTTGGCAGCCAGCTTCAGTGTCTCACCATCCTCACAGTAGAGAAAGTCTTCCTAATATGAATCTAAGCCTGCTTTCTTTTGGTTTGAAACCATTTACACTTGTCTTGCCACTACATGTTCTTGCAAGAAAGTCTGTCCCCATCTGGCCTGTAGGTTTTCAATTGTCTACTGGACGGCCAGAATTAGGTTACCCCTAAGATATCTCTTTTCCAGACTTAAGACACTCAACTCTCTCAGCCTTTGCTCAAGAAGAGGTGCTCCATTCCCCTAATCATCTTGGCTTCCTTGCTCTGGACTCAGTGAAACAAGTTGGTCCTTCCAGAGCTGGGACCCCAGAGCTGGATGTAGTGTTCCTGGTGGGGTCTCATTAGACCTGTAGCTGGAGCAAGAATGTTTGGTCAGTGTTCTCCCCTTGGTCAGGAGCCTGTCACAGACACCAACCAAAATGCTCCCTTTGCTGCCTCGGCCCAGCATCGTTACCCACCAGCTTTTGACCTGCTCATGGCTCTTCTTCAGACCCAATCCAGCTCCTGATGTAGAGGGCAATCCCTCTGTGTTTCTTTCTCCCCATGTCCCTTCTGAACAGCCTGTGGCCATTGCTAGTCACACTCCAGTCATGGGGTCTATCCAGCCGAGTTTCAGGAGTGACAACAAGGTCAAAACTGTCCAGCAGCACAGCAGCTTCCAACTCCTGCTGTTTGCTGCCCTAGTTGCAAGACAGAAACAATTTTCTTTTTTCAAAACCAGTTTCTTTTTTCACTAAATTGTTGACCTTTGTTCCCCAATTCATGTGTGTTTTTCATTTAACCTTCAATGTGTTCTTCCCTTCTTTTTCTCCACATGTTCAAAATGCCTCACTCCAGTATATGTTTATGTTGGTTTGAATCATGCACAAGTCATTCATTAATATCACAGAAGGTTTTTCTTCCTAATCTCTGGTATGGCATATCCCTTGTGAGGAAGAGGTTTTTTGACCCCTAGAGAACAATTTGAAACATGTAAAAACACATAAAGAGACCATCCTTTTCACCACCACACTCATCCACATTGAGCAAAGTGGCTGATGTCTTACTTTATTGACACTAACAGAAGACAATTTAAGGAGTCTAAAAAGAACAAGCAAAGAGCTAGACAAAAAATACTCCTGGGATATTGCAACCTAACAAACTTTTTAGCATATTTCATAAAAACGTGTGCTGGAAGTTTAGAAAACACAGACCTAAAAGACTCCATATTTGATAGCTATATTATCCTTCTTTCTTCCATGTATAAATTCTGTCTACAATTTTCCTAACTCATTTAATCCATCCTTAGAACTCAAAATATTTTAAGAATAGATAAAACAAGAAATGAAAAAAAATTGAGGATTTTTACCTAGCATACAACAACTCAAATTTATAGTATAATATTGCATATAGAATCTAAAAAATTATCCTGATTTTTCAGAGGAATATTTCTGTGCAAAGGGAGGAAATAGACTCAAAATTAATCAAAGAAAACTATAGGTTTAATGCTATTATTCTGTTTCTCCTAAGATCAGGGAAGAATGAACAATTTCATTAATGATAACTGCAATAACTAATCATTAGCTATTTTGAAATTTCATGAGTCTGGCCAAAAGATCAGTTCAAAAAGTCAGTTAATTTTTTTTTTTTAAAGAAATATTCCTTTTGTTGTTCTCAGAGCTGATTTGCTTTTTCTTACACTCTCGGACAAAAGTAAAAAAACCCTATTTTCTAAGGTGTCTTGATGCCTTTCAAAAATGTCATTAATAATTATTTTTCTGTTGAAATTTTCTTTCAAACATCCTTAGAATAAGAGAAAAATCTCAGTGTTGAAACTAATTTTGTTGAAGTTAAAGCAGAGATGAAAATAATTCATTGCAATAATTTCCATGTGCTCTATACAGGCAGACAATATCCAGTACAAGCAGATTAGCTCTTTGGAAGCTTGAATTTTGCATTAAAAATGTAAAACTAGATTGAGTTTTAACATATCTTGTCTACCATATTTACTGTTAAACCGTTCACCTCCCCTTAGATACCACTTTCTTTGTGTATTATTCTGTTTTCAGAATGTTACAATAATCCATGTTTTGCAAAAATTTATCACAGAAGGCTTAGGTCTTGCAGTTTATTATCAGTATCGTATTGTAGAAGTATTGTATTTAATAAAATGTTATACAATTTGAAGCTTCTTTTAAAAGTATACTTTACATTTCAAGCATTTCTACTTCCTTAAATCTATTCCATCTGTATAATTTTTTTTATGGGTAAATTCATGTGTGTTTTATACAAGATGTCTAAAATTAATAATTTCCTCCATGTGCACATAGTCTGAATTGTACAGTGTAGATGACTCCAAATAGCTTTACGAGGTCCTGTGTGTGACATGACTGACCATCAAAAAATTTTGAAATTAATTAAAAATACTCAGTTGGTTGCCTCCTGAGAGGCACAGAGGACAGATAATCATTTTATTACATGCAAACAATTAGGAAAATCCTGCCTTTAAACACACCCCAAACTAAATGTTACCATTTTGGAAGTGTGTGTATAATTGTGTATATACACACACGTGTTTATGTGTAACTTAGTGCTTTAGAGTACTACTTATTGGTAAGTATTTTTAATGTATTAAATGTAAGATACAAATTCAATCCAGTTCTCATATCACTCACCAGTAGTAAGTTCTTCAGTGTGCATGAACTGCTGACTTCCACAATCCAGTGGTACTGTATCTTCCTACTCAGCCTTGTATGTTTAACTGCACACAAGTCTTCGCAGGACTGGATTAGTCCCTAGTGACAAATCTCAGAACAGATTTAGTTTTTTGAAACAGCAAGTCAGATTGTTACAAAGTTTTCTGAAGATAAATTCCCTACATGGAGATTTCTGAACAAATCTACTCTAAAGCAAATATGTGCATAGGCTTCAAACTATGCAGTATAATCCATTAATCCATTGTACTTTGTTGCTGTTGTACCATTTGTTGGTTTCTTTCAGTGCAAAATAACAAAAAAAGAAGGCATCTGATTGTTCCAGATGGCTAGTTTTTATCATCTGAGTTGCCATTTTCAGCAGCAGTAAGTAGGTGGAGTGAATTACCAAACCTGGAAATCTGATATGAAGGCTGGGCTGGAGCTGACCAGATGGGAGTACTGTTGAAACAGATGCCACAGTCCCAGTTGTTCTCCTCAGTAATATCTTTGATGGTAAAACACCTCATTGCTAACAGAGGCACTGAAAGCACCATTTTTTGCATCTGAGGGCCCACATTCAATGCAATGAAGTTTGCAGAAATATTCACCAAGTTTTCTTGATTATACATTCATAGAAGAAAGATCTGCATAGACATATTTTCTGCACAGCACTAGTTGGATAGCTTTGTTAGCGCAGAGCTGGAACCACAGTAACATTTAGTTTACTTTTATGATTTGTGGCTTGCTCAGAAGTTGTGGATGGTAAAAAATTCAATTTAACTGTCCTCTCACATGCTACCCTTTTCTTATCTCTGCAGTAAGCTACAGTTTGTATCTTACTGTAAATAGTGCCGGTGTTCATTAATGGTTTCAGGTCAGGCTGTAACATAATTGCCATACGCATGAAATTCACAGGGAATTATTTATTCACACTGGAGATATTTTCATTAGGACCATAATTATAGTTATCACTGTCGATTGTAGATTTTTAAATTACTTGGAAACTGCAAACAACTATGACCCATTTCTATTTGCTGCTTAACTAAATTTTCTAATTCATATAAACAGTTTACTTTTTGTTATGATTTACTTATTTCAGAGTAACGTATGACTTTGGTCACTGTAATTAACTCATACTCCAAGTGCTTCAGATTGTGTCAAATTTATCAGACTGCAATGAAACTAGCTATACATTGAAAGAAATATATACTATTATATTATTATTATACAAATATATGATTTAAAACATGATATGTTTACATATGTTTAAATATAATCTGGTTTTATATTTATTTATATTTTCCATGTGTTATGTATATCACATTATTTGGTAAGTTTGCAAGCACCCAAAAACAACTTCCTTATACAGGAATGCCTTTGTGAACAAAACAGTTGAGTAATAGGAAGCCTCTGGTGTAAAATAACTCTAAAATGTTTAGAGAAAAGCTTTTTTTTAATTATTCACAAGTTAAAAATGAGCAGAAACTCTCTGGGAAAAAACATTGCAGAGAACAAGTAGCCCAGACAGAGAATCAGAGAAAAAAAAAAAAAAAAAAAAAGGGAAAAAATAAAAAAAAAAAAAACCCCAAAAAACCTGACCCCAAACAGAAAAGATAAAACAAAGAAGAGCAAAATTCTATGAATTTCTGGTCAACAGCATTGAAGAAAGCAGAAAAAAAAACCCAGTCCTGCCACATGAACTCACTACAATAAAGTCTTAGTCTACCTTGAAGCAATGACAGACTGCAATACAACGATTCACTTCCAAAGTACAATTTTATGTTTTCTTCTGATGTAAAAGCACTTAGCAGAAGGTTGTAGAATGAGATAGAGAGGCTCTAGAGACTAGAGAGCAAATAAAAAGATTTGATGACTCAGTGAGAGCTGTAGCTTTCATGTTAATTTCTGTGACAGTGTGAAGGTTCTTGGCAAGGGCAGAAACTAGGTTTTAAATCATGGCATATTTTAGTGTAAAACCAGATGATTCTCTGTCAAAAGATGAATATGTCCCTTTTTTTTATTTTATTTTTTTTTTCTTTTTTTCATTATTGCTGTTAGAAAGGAAAGAAATGGACCTGCCAGATGATAATGAGGTCAGACACTCCTCACCTCTAGTGTTTGCTGACTTGCAAATAAGACATGAACCTGTACTCCTTATCTACCATCTTCAGTGATATGGACAGGTTTAATAGTTCAAACTTTTCAATTTAATTTCAGCACACATGGAACCAGAATTAATTTATGGGCAGTCTAGTGGTCTGGAAATCATCTGATGTGAAATCATCTTATGCATTTGCATTCTCTGTAAAGCATCTCATTCACTGGCTTGCTATCAGAATGATAGACTTGTGATTAAAATAAAATAAAAATTCAAATATATTTCAATTTTTTAAGGAAATACATGACAACTTTTTTTTTTTTTTTATGAACCATCTGGAACTCAGAGGTCATTAGTGGTAGAATCATACTCATGCTTTTAGCAAATGAATACATAGACCCCTTGGTCTGTAGATCCAAACTGCTGCTAAATGGAGCATTTTAGCAGATAGATGTTATGAACAAGTTCTAGTCTTATAAAGTTTAGGGATGATCTGTTCTAGGAGCACAATATGTATTGTATCCAGGACAAGCCAAGTCCCAGACCTGCCTAAGGAGTGGTAGTTTTACAGAAGTTTGCAGTCATCCTAGGAATCAAATCACTTTATGTCTGTCACCTGATTGTTGCACGCAGAAATGCAGTGCATCTTGCAGAATTTGACAAAAGCAGGGTGTCTATGTAGGTGCTGCTTATTTCACAGAAATAATTTATGCTGCAACTCTAATTTAGCCTGTATTCAGTGTAAAGTTATATATTGAAAATCGAAGTGTCCTATGATTGTGTATTAGATTTTTAATAATTTACACAGACTACAGCTTGTGCAAAGACATTATGAAGGGGAAAATAGCTTTTTTCTATTTCATTTCAAAGACTTGATTGTTTTCTCTTTCTTCTTAGCACACATTAGTTTGTTATGATATTCATCAGCATATTCCTAAAACCTAGGAGCTAAATGATCTATTAGGCAAGAGTTGTAACAGAAAATTAAAATGTGCGTGCACTAAAATGAAGGCTCTGTTACTAACTGGTTACCATCTAAATTGGGTGAGATACTAGCTAGATGTTCAGTTTCTTGTAAGAAGAGAGAAAGGAGGAAAAAGAGGGGAAAAAAGTGAGCCTCTGCTCCTTATAAATAGACTAGGTCATCAGAACTGTTACATTCCCTGGAAGTCATCAAGGTTCTGACATTTAGAGAAAAATTACTTCCCAAGAACAGGCCATTCATAGTTGATCATGACCCTTATTTTGGTTACAATTTTGTGGGACATGCCTTCAAACCAGTTGTAGACCAGTTTCACTATGGCAAGTAAAGCAGAAAGTTAAGTCTTACATTGACATGGAGATGGTAGTTATCACCCACATTTTATGTGAGATTTCAACCTTCTCACATAAGGATCTTTAAAGGAACATATTTAGCAAATAAATTCCTGCTACCAATTATTCATTTCCTTTTCCCCTCTGTTTATGTGTTCTTTATCCAGTCTCAATTACAGCATGCTTTGCTCAAGGTATGCAGCATTCAACAACACTCTGAAAGAGCAATGCAATAATAATGAAATTATTCTACAGTGCAATGTCTCTTCTAACGTATTGGTAGTGCAGACTCCTTCCAAAGGGTGCCTGAAGTCTTATTATATAGGAAAGTAGGGCTAGAATTGTGAATTAGAGTGTTTATGTTTGTCAACAACCTGGGCCTATTTAGGGAATCTAACTGCCATTACTCTGTACCCCTCTCCCCTTGCTTCCCTCTCCTTTTTCCTCCAAAGTCCTTGTGATGTGAACCAGGCAGGTTTTAGAAGAGTCTACACTAACCCTTAAAATTGCTTAAGCAACTTCAGGTAAGCATTCCTAATGATTTATCCTTGCCAGCTAAAATTAGTTCCAAATTCTATGAGCAAGTGGCTTGCTTGCTGAATATGCAAACTCCGAGTTACTTCCAGCTTATAAGTAATATTTAGAGCCTGCAGAATGGAAAGTGTGAATACAATTGCAAGGGAAGATCCAGCACATTGGATTTACATGAGGGTCCCCAGCATAAAAATCTCTAGTAGGAAATCACTGTTTACCCATAGTATGTGAACCAAAAAAGGGAAAAATCATATTTTTTTCCTTGCATTACTTCACTTATATTTCTTTTGTCAAATCTATAAATCCTACTAGACGTAAACCAGACTCCCTGTGAAAGTCTTATTTTATTGAGAATTACTCAGTTTGGAGAAGGAGTGTGAGACAGGCAGAACTTAAAGCTAAATTTTTTCGTGATCATATTTCTGGGTCTGTGACCAGTAACTGCATAAACAAAATCCTTCACAATCCCTTTTTCCTGCCTCATGGCAACAGTTTCCCTTTTTCTTAAGCATATCTTCCATACTTGCACTTGTGCATTGAAATCCTGGGGTTTTTTCTAGAGACTGAATGTTGTTCTTTAAGATTTCTTTTAACACTCTGGTTTTAATGCAAAGTTTCTTTGGGTTTTTTTCCTTTTTTTTTTCCCTAAATAAAAAATAATCAAGATCTTTGAAAAATATCTTATTGAAGACTTCACTGTGTTAATTTGCAAGAATTTAAATTAAAGACTGAAAATGGCAGATCCTTGTTTTAGTCTGATCATGGCATAATATTTACTGTTTGCTGAAACTGTGATCAATAAAAATAGATTTTATTTGATTTATCTGCTCTTGGATAATGGAGGTAGATTGAACTGAGGAGCACAAACGACCTTTCACAACCATTCTTCATCGTTTTGCCACAACCAGAGTTGATCAAAGCAGCTTTCTACAGAAATGCTTTCTCATTCTCTACAGTTTTGTGAGCCTGAAGTGACTACTTCTGTACTGCTTTGACCTACCACTTGCTTACTTGCTTCTGTGGTGAATATAACTGTGGTATTGTGGTGTGGTGACATGCTACGTTGTGCCCAGTTACAAAACCTACCCAAAAATGGGGGGAAGGGGTCAAAGTGAAAAACAGCCCTATTAGGTTTGAGAGTTCATTGATATGTTCTTCCCCATAAAAGCCCAGATAATTTCTGACAATCTACCACAAAAAAAAAAAAAAAAAAAAACAAAAACACCAAAACTAAAATGACAGCATAATCACACATTTGCTGGTGCAAGGAGATGGATGCATATATACCCAACCATTAGAATGTCCATAGCAATGATGGTTAATTCAGATCATCTAATCACAAAGGTTAAGAGAAAGGCTGTGAATAGAACTTGTCAAAGGGCAACTTTAAATCATTAGAAAACGCTATTCTTCTTGAAAATCTGTGAGAAAGAAATACCTTTAAAAGAAGAAATGTGCTGAGCTCTTTCCTCCTGTGAAAATTTGTCTTAGAGAATATTTTCAGGAAGTATTGTCATAATGATTTTGCATTACACCATATTCTTGAAAAATATTCTTATAAAAATAATACACAGGTTGTTGAGAGAAAAAAAAAATGTCTTACAGGTCAAGTATGCAGAATTAGGTAAATGTAGGAAGACAGGCAGGAAAAGAGTGAAAGATCCAACACAGAGTAGCAGTAGACCATGATATATACATCTGTACAAAACTGTGTATTCAGCTCTCAGGAGACAGATAGTGTTGGTTGCATGAATCCCCACCTGTATTTGTGGTCAAGACCTGACAAACTTTCCTTTGTTTAAGTAATTCTTCATAGAATCATATCATAGAACAGTAAAATCATTCAGGTTAGAAAGGAGCTTGAAAGATCATCTGGTTCAGCCTCTCATGAGAAAGCAATCCTAGGTGAAATTTATCTAGCATTCTGGCAAGTTCCATCTTGAGAACCTCCAGTAATAAGGACTTTATCACATCCTGCGGGGAGAGCACTAATTACCACTCCTGTAGGGAGTGAATAATTGCTTTTAATGCAAAAAGTTCTTTCATATGTTGAGATAAACCTCTTCCAGTGCAACTTGTACCTACTACTCCTTGTTTTCCTCACCTAACTCCTTCTAAAGAGTCTCCATTCTTTTTGCAACAGCCCTCTAGATATTGAAATGCTGTGATGTACCAGCATATTGTGAACTCAAACCACTCTTAATCAAAAGACTAAATCAAACATTTATCTGCTTTAAATGGCTTTTGTACATGGAATAAAATTGTTCCTGTTAATAAATGCATTGCTTTTTATATCTTTTTATTTAGGATTTTTGTTAAGATACCTTTTAAAGGAATACTAGAACTCAAATAATAACACCAAATGAATAATTTTTAAAAAGTGAAGCATAAGAACTAAATCAATTTTAAAAAAATTTTCAAAGCCTGCTATTAAGAAAGAACATATTAAAAGTATTTAGTCATTGAGGAATTGCTTGCTGTCACCAAAATATATATAAACACTGATGTAGGTTTTATTTAGCCATCAAACCAAGGATTACACTACAAATAATACTCCACCTTTTTGAACACGCAAATTCTAGTAAATCAGTATATGTCGATAAGGATAATTTAGATAGCATGGGAGAAAAACATAGCATAAAATAAGAGGAATCCTGTGTTCTTAGATCTAGTACAGGAAGAGTTTTTTCTTTTTATTATTAAATCTCTAAACATCAAATAACTAATCTTTAAGAGCAGCTAACATGACATCAAAGTTTTAGCAATCACTAATCTTTTCTAAATGTCACCTTGATTTCTGAGATTTACTGATTTTTCTGGAATAAAAATATAGGAATTATTAGTGCAAGTAAGAAAGCTCAAAAATTCTCATAACTCTGGTGCCTTCTTTAATGGTGGATTACTAAGTAGAAGATTTTATCTTCAAAATTTAAGCAGTAAAGCAAAAATTTGGGAATTTAAGGTCATATTTTAATCACTCTCAGTATCTGAAAGAACCCTGAAGTTCAGATATTTTTGTGGGATAATTAAAAAAATACAAAACACAGCAGCACTTCAGAGCTCCTTTCTTCTTTCTTATTTATGTCTTTATGTATGATGTGTAAACAAAAGGCTTCACCATATGGTTTGATCACTTTTACCTTTGAAAAATAAATGAAAATTAATGGCTGTTCTTTGCATAAACTTTCAAGGCGTGAAATCTCAAGGTCTTCTAATCTATCAAAATACCATGGCATACACAAATATTGTATCATTAGCATATGTAATTTAAAATGAAAGATACCACTACAATAGTTTCCTAATGCCTTGTGACAGATATAATCCTAGGAAAAGCATAAAAATCTGGTTTAGAAACACTTCTGCTGTTACACTGCCATTTCTTAAAACAAATTTTATGATACATTAGTATGTCAGGATGACTGTATATTGGATTGAAATGTAATAATCTCAAATGATGGTCTTCATGGTTGGGCAGATCTGCAAACTTGGTTTACAAGTGACAATTCAGTTTGTATGGCTGTGACTCAGCAGATGTTCTTGTACCTCAAATACCAATATTATACTAATATAGCAGCATGTAGGTCAAGACAATAAAGCGCGTGTACATCTAGTTATTTTGAAAACAAGGCAGTGTACTAATTTTGAAGACTACCGTGTTTTAGGTTTTGTGAACACAAAGCTGTTGCAGAGTACAAGAAGGGTTTTTCTTTGCTATCACTTAGGGTCACTTAGGAGGATTAAAAAACATGCAAAATATCAGTTGTGAAACAGCAAAGAAACAAAAATAAGTAAGTAAAATCTTCTTTCAGGGAGTGGCAATGGTAATACTACTACTACTACTACTACTACTACTACTACTATTGACTGCTATTATTACTGCTACTTCTACTGTTGTTATTATTATAGTAGACAATGCATCATATGTGTTTTTAAAGATTTTTTCCTGTTCTTTTTTATATCTATGACTGTTTATTAGACTCAGTCCAAACTTTTCCATGAAGCTCTGCTTTTCCACAGTAGAGTTTTTCCTTCTTGACACAGGCATCACAGCAGAAAAAGCTATGTGCAGGTGATCTGTTGGGTGGGAAAGGATGGATCAACAAACAGGAAAAGGTAAGAAGCTACTCAAACAAAGCAGGAAAAAAGACAGAATTAACTCCCGTTTTCCCAACTCTTTTGCTTCCCAGAAAGGACAGTATAACTGTAGACTGGAGGGCTAGTTGTGGTTAGGACAGTACATGAATGTTACTGTCACTGAGACAGCTTCAGTTCTGCCTTGTCTCCGACATGGCTTTGGGAAAATTTGGAACACAAATTATACAAACATGGAGCTGGCAGCTGTAGCTTTTAGTTTCAGCTAAAATACTTCAACTGTAAACCTGAGTAGCCTTTACTACCTTAAATTCCAATAATAAATGGGAGGGTGTTATGATGAAAGAATAAAATAGGAAATGAAGAGAATGGATGAAAGAAGATGCTAAACTATGTTATTGGAGACCAGCTAGGTTTCAGAAAACTGAAACAGTAATAGAGAACAGTGAAAACCCACTGAACCGTGAGACTGAAGGAAGCATTTTAAGTATCAATGGACTTTGAATATGGATCTTTACCTGTTCTTGGGAAAAGGAAGAGCACCTGAGCACTTTTTCTTGGGAAAAAGAACTTAAAGTAGAATACTCTTACTCTTCCAGTTTAATCTTCTTGGAGGAGAAGCACAGGCTAAAGAGACTGGCTGAGCTGGAGTCAAAATGGTGTCATTCTTTCCATCTTGGGAAAGGTGAAAAGTTAGAAACCTGCAAACCCAAAGGTCAAAGATGACTGTACAATTCTTATTATTTTCATGGCCGAGTTTTAAGATGTCAAAATAGATTTCATTGACATGAAGTAAACATATTTTTTAGAGATTACAATGTTTATATTCTGTGGTCTGCATGTTTACCTTTTTGGCACCATCACAGTAAGTTTGCTTTGTTCCTTTATCCTTTACAACCCATCAAATATATTTTTTTGAATGGCACTGAATAACAGATTTCATGATTATTGATTTTCCTTTCTAAATGCAACTAATAATAAGGAAGATAGGCTTTAATGGGAGAAATAATTGGTATATGAGTTGTGTTTTCCTTGGTAAGAAATAACAAACATTAAAACACTGAGATGTAATATGGGATGCAAAATACCTTCCATTTTATGTTCTGAGTCAATTGCCTGGTCTACTTGAAAAAGGTTAATTTTCAGTTTCTCTAGAATGCATCTGTGTAAACCAAATACATAAGCATGTGCAGAAATTAATTTTTCCCACTCACACTTTAATTTTGTGCAAATTGAATCAACAAGCTACACCTGGATTGTTTTTAGGATTTCACTCAATGCTTTTAATATGCCCTACACTATTAGAATAAAGAAATTCACAGATGAGGATTGCCGCACATTTACTGGTGATTACTTATTTTCTGGTACAGATATATTGAAGATACTGGCAAACCTTTCTAGCTCTGTGTTGCTTATTCTGTGTTCAACTACCTTCATCCTCAATTGCACTTTTATGCTGTGACTATAGATTGATTTTAATCACCTTAATCAAACTCTATCGTACACTAATTGTTCATTATGAATGCACCGTATATTTATAACATGAGATTTTCAACTTATATAATTCCTGACTCTGCCTTAATTGATAATTTTAATTAAATTAATTGTAGATTAAGTTACCTTAGCTTAATTGATGACATACAGATTTACTATTTTTTTTGATAAGAAAGTTATTATCATTCATTAGATTAGCCTCGTGATTGCTTTGTGGTACGACATTGATAGATGAGGACATACCACAGGTTGTCAGAGCATAAAAAAACCCCCAAACATTTAGTGGGTACCTAACTACTTTCAAGGCATAGTACATGATCAGAACACCTTCTTTTCACATTCCTTTTAAGGCTTGAATGAGTATAAGATGGCACCATGGTGATATTTCTTTAATTACCCTTCATTTTTATATCATTTGAGATCTGATTTTCCATAAGTATTGATCTCATTGTTACATTTGAGAAATTATTGTTGCCACTTATTAAGGTAATAGACCCACCCACCTGAGACCCACCACTATTTTTTTTTCTTTTTTCCTTAAGGGAACATTATTTTTTATAGCAATATAAACTTTGGTGAATTTAGAAATAGTATGTTGCATCACAGAATGAGCTCCTTGGTGTTGCAGTAACATTGAATATAAACTCTGCTATCTAGAATCTGAGCAATAACACTGAAATGGCCTTCCCATTACCCTGCTGGCTGCTGTGCATGAAACATCAGAACAGATCACAAATGATGTCCAAATCACAAATGACTGGAACTAATGCAGTTAGATGAGGGCTTGTCATGCATGAACTGTGGCACAGTTGAACATCTTGGTTTCAACTGAAGCTGAATGGAAAGAGAGTTTAAAATTAGAATGGTCAAAATTGGATTGGTCTTACAGAAATGTGAGATCAATGTTTCTTCCACACAGAGCAATGAGAAATTTAGCTCTGTGAAGAGATATGGTTGGGATGGGGAGGTGATTCAACTCATATTGTGAGGTTATAGAGTGACTGTCCTTTCAAGAGGACACAGTCATTTTACTTCTGTTTAAATTAGACTGAGGTTCCCCATAGAACAAGAATTTTCTGGCTTTTGGTGTTTTAAATAAATTTACACGAATTACTACTCAGGTGTAACAAGCTGGCTGTTCTGAGACATTAAAGATGCATACTGCTGTCTGTGCAACAGAACAGGACATTCTACCCAATTTAGACAAAAATCCATGAGTGGATTTTAGCTAATATAATGCTGCTATTTAAGTGCACCCAGGCATGAAACTTTGCACAATACTTCCATTTGTAAATCTGATGAGGGGAAATCCATATTTAACCCTGACGATGTTAGTCATTATTTGAACTTTGAGGGAATGAAGATAAAAAGTATGTGACTCTGTACAACTGAGACTGATACCAGTGAGAACTTGGTGGGTATTTTCAGCTTTCATGACTTTATGAACCAAAGCTTAAAAAAATTATTCTGCTTTGATTTGCCTACTGCTCTAAGCAATGAAAGTTTCCTGATAGCTGTTGAGCACCTACATTTAATTTTTGTTCTCAGGGTGAAAAAAGTTCGTCTGGCTTCCAAACTAAAAATGCACAGAATGCTGCCTATCCAATTGCAGGCACGCATATGTAAGAATTTTGGTAGTGGTCTCCTCAACTGTGTAAAACTTAGCATAGTTTAATGTACCTGTCATCTTTTGAAGATCTGTGCTTTGATTCTTCAGGTTACTTATATTTTTAGCCACTTTGTGGTTTTCCTTAGTAAACACTTCAACAAATCATCTCCTGGAGCAGAACAAACTACATGTGATGTATTCTGCAAAGCCCAGTTTTAATCATTTGTCAAGGATCCCATAGAAGCCCTGTAGCAGAACTGCCACCAAAAAATTGCTTGGCTGCTTCAGTTGAAACATCATTTTTATTTCTTGTTCCTCTCTGTGAAGCAGTGTTAAAGACATTCTTCCATAAACTCCATGTTATTCAACAAGTTCACCTGAATCATATAGGCAATATCCTCCTGGATTCAGCAATTC
Source organism: Certhia americana (assembly GCA_018697195.1). NCBI lineage: Eukaryota > Metazoa > Chordata > Aves > Passeriformes > Certhiidae > Certhia > Certhia americana. Next base: position 48,030,746 of record CM031878.1, on the reverse strand, counting down.
TGATATATTTTTAAGCCAGGGCAGCCTGCATACACTAAAGGGGCCCATTCATTGCTGGACTGTGTGTTTAAAGACTGTGTTTAAAAACTGCATGATAATCTGCACTGTCAAGATATATTGAACTGCTTCTCAGCTTCCAAATACTTAATTTTCAGAATTCTGCATACTTTGATTTGTAACCTTAATTATTAAGTCTGAACATAAAATATAATAATTGAGCTTATGAAGAAACGAACCAGGAGTATCTTATGTTGCTGTTTTGATAAAGATGTGCCTGAAATTTACAATTTTTCAAGTCTTACAAGGGACAGTCATCAAAAATCCAGCAAACCATTGGAAAGTACTAAGAGTTTTGCTGGCATTGAAAGTGCTGCTATATGCATTTGTTGTTTATAGATATAAAATTAATTTTTCCAAAAGCAATGAAACCGTTCCATAATCTTTCTTTCGTTAAATATTTATAAGGGTGAATATGCATAATTTCTAATTAGCTTCTCTGGGTAGCAACTTTTATAGGAAAATGCTAATTGCAGCAATATCAACAGCAGATTCATAGGCATATAACACTTTATTTTCCAAGTGAAAATTTTTAGTACTCTGTATTTGTTGCATATATATGTTTTAACAGATGATGTTGTAAATGTTCCAGTGTATGAGGAATTGTTATGTCTATATATATTCAGAAATGTATAGTGCATATTGAGCACTAACTATATATATAGTACATATATATATATAGTACACACACACACACACACACACACACACACACACACACACACACTGTATATGAGTGCACATATCTTGAACAGAAGAAAAAAATATCAGAATCATTAGTAAATAGTGTGTAATGTATGCCTAAAAGACATTTGTACTGCTTCCTGGACAGGAATAGGAATATTTAGAATAACTAAGTGTGAGCTGTAGATGCAAAACATAAGTATAGATTACTCCATTTCCCAGTGAGGAAGAATTTTCTCTGTAAGAAAATTACAGGGGGAAGCATTATTGGATATGCTGAGATAATATGTCTGGTTATTTCTCTTCATAACTATTTCCTCTGATGAAGGAAAACATTTAAAAATGTTTTAAATTCTGTTCCATCAAAGTCTTCAGAAATTTAATCATATTTAATCTGAGACAACACAGATGTTTCTACCTCCTAAAAAACTCACCAAATCAATGAGGAGGTGGTCCATTAATATGGATTCTTGTATTGATTCCTCCATATTCAATGTATTAAGCATCTATTTAACTGACTTTGAGACATAGGAAACCCTATTAGAGGACTATATAAACAAATTATATTTGTTTATGGTGATTGCTTTCACTTTCTCACATGCTCAGATTCCAAGAAAGTATCCAAACCAGACTTAAATATAACACAAAAGTAGATCTAGTCTAGCAAATTGATATGTTATTTAAAGATATAAAAAATATAGAACTGTATGTTGGAACAATAAGTTTTATACATTCATTATTTAACATATCCTGTAAAACAGCAATTGTTCAGTACCACATTTCTCTCCCTTGAAAACAGAGGAATGGGACGAACATAAAAAGCAATATATAACAGACCTGGTTGGAAGTGACCTCATAATCATCTAGTCCAATTTTTCATGGGAAATGGAGCTTGGATCACATTGTCTATCTCTCTATCGCTCGCTCTCTCTCTCTCTCTCTCCCTCTCTCTCTGTCCCATCACATCTTGAAAACATCCAACAGTGGAGAATTTATTGTGTCCCTTGGGGAGAGTATTCCACTGAATGATTGATCTTACTGCAAAAAATTTCTTTCTTATGTTGAGATGAAACCATTTCCAAAGCAACTTATACCAAATTTTCCTGGTCTTCTCCATATGGTACCTTGTGAAGACAGAAGATAAATTTGCTCAGTTTATTAGCAGTAAATCTAGCAATAACTTGTCCCTAATCTGCATTTCCAGTATCTTGGTCACAAAAACAGTTCAATTAATTCCATTAATCTGGTGAACATCTTGTGATTGAAAGAGCTTCCACTCTTTATGTGCTTTTACCAATGTCAAGGTAACTGAAATTGGTCATAAAGACAAGGTTCTGTTGACCTCAATATTTTGAGCAGCTGAAGGAAGATTTTGTTGGCCTTGTTACTCAGACTGGGAGTTAGCAACAGAAAGCAAACAACCCCATGATGACAATAATTTAAATTTTGTCATGATCTCTTTGCCTCCATACCTCTACACTACGTCTTTTACATCAAATCTCCAACTCTTCTTCTTCCCCTCTTATCTTTCCAAAAGATTTTATAGCCATCCATCATAAATGTCCAATCATGTGCCTTTTCTCATCATGTTTCTGTGAGTCATGATGTCTGAAATCTCAGACTGGGCACAAGGCTCTAGTTCCTGCTGTCTGTTTCTCAGACTATATGTGCTGGTATAACTGAATTTAAGCTTGCTGCACATAATACTCTTGCCTTTGAAAAGAGCTGGATGTCATTCTTCAAAACTCTGGTAGTGAAGAATGCACTGGTAGTGCATTCAACTGCCTCATGGTTTGTGGATATACAGGTGTCACAGCTGTAGACCATGAATGCAAGTTTCTTAGTTTAAAATACAATTCACTCAGCCAATCTGCTAATGAAGGTTTTCATGCCTCTTCCATGATCCTATCTCCATGCAACAGGCTTAATTTTTTGAAGAACCAAAGAGCTGACAACATCTGCCACAAAGTGATCTGTGTAACACGTCAATTGTACCCTGGCTCTTGATGGGGAAGATAGGGCACAAGATCACTTGAACATCTGTCCCTTCACTTGGTCCTTGCAGGCTCTGAAGTCCTAGTGACTTGCCATACATTTTGCTTGCATTTGTTCCCACACGGAAAAGATGTAGAGGATAGTAGTCTGTGCTTTTAACCTGTTGTAGCAGTCACTGTACAACAAATTGGATCCTGTCTCTTGGCAAGTTGGAGATTTCCCTTAAATGTATATCAGGTCTGCAGATGAGCATCTCTGTGCCTGTCAAAAGTCACCACTGGTACTCACCACTTTCTTTTGAAATTTTAATTATGAGCTGAAGGTACAGTTTCTGCCTGTGAATCTTGACCATTGATCTTGGCAACTGTCAGGGTTTCATACATTTTGCTGGTTCATACATATTAGCAGAGAGTGAAGTGATATCCTGTTCCCATGAACCACCAAGACCATGGCCTCTCCTCCTCTAAGGTGTTGTCTGTTCACTGTTGACCTCTTTTGGTAGTCCTTAGGAGTCAGTGCCATGGGTCATTACTACTTCTTCCTGTTTCAGATAATAATCTATTTCTGGTCCACTCTCCTTTGTACAGTGCAACCTGATTATTCCTTCTGCATCTCCTCCTCCCACTGCTTGAGTGACTCCGCTTTGTGCAGGTGGGTTCTACCTTCCTTCCACCCAGTGGACAGAATTAATTTTTATGGCCCTGAACCTAAACAGCAGTTGCCCTAATAAGTCTGTCCAGGTGACACCTCTGCCCATCTCAGGCTAACCTGGTTAGGTAACTGGATCCTGTCAGCTGCGGACACCAATAAGTCATCTCTACCACCATGATTTTAACATGAAAACAGAGATTAAGAAGCCCTTTATTCTCTGAAGACCTCAGGCTGCTGGATAGACTTGCACAGTCACAGTTTGTTGAGTTGACTGATGGGTTTGCAGCCTAAACCTGTGGGTGAGCAGAGCACACAGCTACCCAATAACCAGCAGAGTGCACAGCCCTTCCTGCACACCTTTCCATCAGATCTGCCATGAACACTGACACACCACTCCCATTTTCTGTGCCTGCCCTGTTTGCTGGTAGTCCATCTGGGAAGGTTATAGGCAACTTCCCACTGTTTAAATGGGTAATGGGGACACTGCCCATCTGTCACCCACCTCTCTTGTGAGATCTTTCAGCTGCCAATTTTTCCCTACGCACACACACACACACAAATAAAGGAAGATAGGAACTGAGAAATCCCCTCAGATACTCCCTGTGGACCTCAAAAGTCTCACATGCCTCCCCAGCACATAGCATCTGCTGCTGCTGCCTTTGCTGCTAGCATCTGCTTCATGCATCAGTTATGTTTCAGTAACAGAATAATGCAGGTGCTCACAAAAAATTCTGAAATTTCATTTTAGGAAAGGATTAAAACCAACTGCAGGTACAAATAATGGGGATATTCAGTAATATATGAAGATCCAGGTTGTAGAAAGCCATTTAAAGCTCATATTAATGGAATCACTGCAGATATCTGAGTAATGTAAAATCCCAGGGTAATTCCAAGAGTCTGTGGTTTGTGGGGAGAACACAGGCTCTCGTGGCAGATCTTCAAGGCTAATCTAGACAACTCATATTCAAATACAGCATTTCTTGCCTATGGCTTTCCAGTTCTTTCACAAATTTTGTGCACTGACACACTACCTTGCTGATAAGTTATCTACTCAGGAAAAAAATCATTTAATGTATTCATAAAACGTTTTCTTTGGATCTATTATGCCGCTGTAAGTCTATATGATTGTATGACAAACAGAATACCCAGCACTTTAATTTATTACAATCTGAAAACATATCTCTTGATAAATTTGGCTTTTTTTTTTTTTTTTTTTGGAATTGTTTCCAGCGTAAGTTAATATCTGATTATCCCCCCCCAAAACATCTCCTTATCAAGAACGACAGGGTAACAAAACAAGAACAAAGAAAAACTTTATGTTTTTAAGCCACAATTGGTAACATAACAGAAGAAACAAATGTTCATTTTTTCTTGTTAACTGGATTTTGCTCTCTTTCACTCGGTTTTTCCTCTTAAACGATCTACATTGCATTTCTACCAATCCGCTGCAGCTCTGATTTCCTACTTCTCCCAATGGTACATTTTCGTGGTAACAAATGAAAAATGTGACCTGTCACCAGTCAATCCGTATCCTCACCCCATGGACCTCAACATTCTTAACCACAGCCCGATAACTCTCTCC
>CM031878.1:47991047-48025711 GCA_018697195.1 Certhia americana | reverse complement strand
GAAAGACAGGGGAAAAAAAACCCAAGAACAAAAAAAAAAAACTTTATGTTTTTAAGCCAAAAATTTGGTACAATAAACAGAAGAAACAATGTTTCATTTTTTCTTGTTAACTTGGATTTTGCTCTCTTTCAGACATCTTGGGTTTCTCTTAAACTATCTGTACAGTGATCATGTGCTACCAAATCAGCTGCAGGGCTCTGAGTTGCCTACTTCAGCCCAATGGTACATTTACGTGGAGTAAACACAATGAAAAATGTGACTGTCTAGCCTAGATGCAAATCCTTATCCTCAACATATGGAAACCTCAAACATTCCTTAACCACAGCCAGAATAACTCTCCTTGCTGTATTTCCAAAGTAGTAGAACGGGCTGTCACTGCTGGTGTCTCTAGATGTGTCTTCAGTCCTCTTTCCCTCCTCCCAATTTAGTGTTTTCTGTTCCTTAAAGGTATCAGTCAAGACTTTTACTGACACAGGGTTTGTTGCTGGAAGAAGAAATATTTCTCATTTATGATATTTCTCATTTATACGCTATCAGCTTTCCCCTGGTAGCAACTTACTATTGCTCTGAACGAAGCAACATGAAGGTAGATGGACCTTCCTCTCCCCTATCCAATATTCAATTTTCCTCAAACTGTCCAAATATGTGCACAGGAGAATAATCCCCAACCAGCACAGGGAGTAGCAGATGGACAGGTAACCAGAGTATGACCACAGAGAGCAGAGGTGTGACAGGCACCATCACTCACACTCCTGTGAAAAGGGAAACCCTCATGAGACCAGGGCATAAGAAATTTCCCAAAGGTCAATAAAACTATTTTGTCTGCAAAAAACTATTTTTGTTAGCAAGTTGTCTTGGTTTGGAAAGACAGGGGTGTCTGCTAAGGAACCAAAAAAAAAGGAAACTTCCCTTGGATTTTGTTATAATCCTAAAATCGAAGGGGGGGTCTCAGACAACAATATAAGGGTAGGAATAACAGTTCTTTACTAGTTAGTCTAACAAGGTAAATTAACAATAATAACTATAATATTGACAACAAACAGAACTAGAGAAGAAAATGGAAAAAAACCCAACAACCCAGTTACAGTTTTCCTCTGGCACCCTCCCCCCTCAGTACCATCACAAGCTAATAGAGCCAGCAGCAGTCCTGGGGGTGAGATGTATCTGAGGCTCAGCGGTAGTAGCTGGAGCTGTAGAAAATGTCCTGGCTGCAGAAACAGGTTGCAGAAAACACAGCGTGGGGAGACCTCGAACAAAACTGAAGAAGCCGTGGGTGCAGGGCAGGGAGAAGGAGCTCCTGGCAGGGCAGGGAGGGAACAGGTTCCCAAAATCCTGGGGGACACATGAAGAGACGGTGGTCCGACCGAGTTCCAGGTGAAGGATGGTGAGAGCTCTTTGCCGCGCCGAGACGAGCAGCTCGTGGACGTTTTCCTGAGAGCAGAAAAACTGCCCAGAGCGAAGTGAAGTAGTGAAGTCGGTGCCTCCCTGTCTCTGCCTTAGCTGCTTCTTTTGTTTGGCCCTAAGCACCCATGAGTACCGAAAAGCACCCAGCCATTAGCTTCTTAGCAACTTCTGGGAAAAAATTCTATAAGAAAATAACCCAACCCCCAACACAAGTGGAACAGTCCTGCACTAGCATAAAGAATATAAAGTCAAAATTGGTCATGTGGAGAAGTAGGAAGGAAATAAATGTTCAGCTGTTGTTGGAGTCTGGAAATATGACGAATTTCTCTTTGCATGTTTGAGAGATTTTAGAATCTCTGAAACAGTGTTTTTAACCTTTGTCCATGGAAAAAGGGCTTTTAAGCTGTGAAATGAAGCAGGGTATTTAGGAGTGTGTATTAAATAGTAGAATAGTGCATAGTTTTATCACAGGGTGAGAATTTTAGATATATGGGGATTTTAGGGTGGTAAGCAAGTGATGACAAGATGGAGGAAGCACATGGCTTTTGGGTTTCTTCCTTCTTCTTCCTTGCCTCCAGCTTCTGCAGTGAGGTGGCACATTATAGTTGGCTTAGAAGAGAATCTAACCTTCTAACATAGATAATAGTTATTGGTGAAGAATTATAAATATTGATTACGTAGTTTGTAGTATAAAGATAATCGTCACCTTTGGGGCTGGGTCATTTCCCCGTGAGCTGACCTGCTGAACAGATCTCTGTGGGTCAGAGAAGAAATTGTGCTGATAAGAGAAAAATAAACAGCCTTGAAGAAGCAGAGGAGACGGCTCTCGGTTTTTTCCTTCTATCTCGGTGCTGGGCAAAAGACTTTGACACTCTCGGGAAGAAAAATATCGTCGTAAAAAAACCCGAGAAGCTGTCATGAAGAAAGACATAGCATATGACAATTTCTATGCTGATCCAATTTTCAGATATGTTCATCCATCCTGAGAATAATTGTATATACCAGTATATCTTCTGAAATGTTACTTTAGATTAAATAGAATATTTCAACCTGATGACATTTTGTGATCCTAGGATAACCAACACCAATCAAAGTCAGAGAAAATTTTTTATAATTTATGTTTCTCTGTTTTGTTGGAAACAAAAGTAATGGAGAGACAAAATGAAAACATTTTGACTTATTTCCACAGCATTTGTCCACTCACTATATATATAAATGATATAATTTCCAAGATTCCAATCAGTTTATTCAAAGCTACAATCAGTTGGGGATCAGAAGCTTGAAATTGCCAATCTTTTGTAGACTTGTTGATCAAGAGAAAAGAAGAAGCTTCAATAATTCTTTTGCACATAATTTCATTTAGGCTTATAATTCAAATTCAGGTACTTCAGCAGCTTGGATGGGAATAAGCTTTGCTGTCAAAGTGATATAAATTTTTGTCCTCTTCTGTTCTCTATTTTTTTTTAAGCTGTAATTTGCTAGGTGTGTACTTGTCCTCTAGAACCTGTGCATTTTTAACCATTTAAAAAATTCATTTTGTTCAAAGTAGAGTACGCTCACAAAACTGCAAATTTGTTACTTTTGATCCCCATTCAGGAAAACATACTTTTCTGCATGGGCAATAAAGCATCTCTAACACAGATGATACAGATGTTGAGATAAAACTTAAGAATGCAACTTAGTGGCAATAGCTCTTTCCCCCAGAGTGACAGGGATAGTACTAGTGAAATTGCACTGACAGCAGATTGCTTACTGTCATAAAGGGGGGGGGGGGGGGAAGAGAGAAGGAAAAATCCAAACATTTTCTTCACTGAGGTGACAGATTGTTCATGAAAGTAAAAAGCTGTCATACCTAGCATAGGCCATGGTAGCAGCATAAAGCACAGCAATGATTACTGTGACTTCGGGTGTACGGCCTGTGAGCCAATGGTTTTTGATATTATATGTGTTTCAAAATGTGTAACAAGTCTCTACAAGGCTTGTGCATCCTGTGCTTGTAACACACAACATTTTATAGCTGAAATACACTTCTCTCCATCCATAAAATTTCATCCACTTTCTTCTTTTTTTCTTATTATTATGATATTAATCCACTTATTTTTTTCACTGAAAGGTTTGAGCAACAAATTTTCTTTCTAAAATTATTTTACTGCTTTCTTGAGATGTATGAAAAGAAATCTTTTGTTCTCCTTCTTCCCCTCCCATATGAAAAGAAAATAAATCCAGGATCTTTTAATCATGAGTTAGAAACCTGTGTCTGTTAATGCACTTTCTGATAAATGCAGCAGCATTCATAATGATTCTTTCTGTTAATAAATCAATGAGATTTTAAAAGTCCTGAATACACAATGGGAAATATGGCAAACAAAAGCAGCTGACTGATACTTCATGTATCTAGAAATTTTTAAAGGAGAAATGTGACATATTGTACAATGGTTTCAAATAATTGTATTCAAAAGAATGAGATTTGTAATAATATAAATAAAAGTGTTATTGAGGGTTGCTGTAATATCTAAGTTACCATTTCATAGGTGAATTTGCTCAGAAAAATAAAAATTTTGTTTGCACACATAATGCTTCATTATTGAGATTTTCCCTTTGAATAGATCTCCATCTCCAAAGAAGACAAAGATTTTGGATGTTTTTGGTATCTAAATTCATCTCACTTTTAAAAACCAGCTACCAGTGAATTTTACCAAATATCTTTTAATTACTGTTACTTTACAGGGAAAAAAAAAAAAAAAAAAAAAAAAAAAGTGGTGTTTTGTGAATAGGGTTTAAAATTCAATAAAGTTATTAAAATTTTTCTTCAAACTCCTACTTAGTTTTACTGGTACTAGGATGTCGATATTACTATGCTAGCACATAGATGAGCCTGACATGGAAAGAAACTAACTGAATCAAAATAATTGAAAGAACTCATGCAGTCTGTTTACTGCCACATCATTTATAATTTACTGAATTTGTAAGAACAAAAGAAAGAATAAATCCAGGCATTGTGGGGATCTGTGGGAGGTGTAATGACATTCAGGACCACCACTCAGCCCAGACTGCCTTCCTGTTTGACAGAAGGGCAGGAGAGGGAGTGGTGTGCTCATTGACTGTGTGGACTTTGCACACTTAGAAATCCAGGGCAGTTTTGCAGCAATTTTTTCTTTCACCAGAGGCAAGCAGTCTCAGTGAAGTCTGCTATTATGTCAAACCAGTTTTAGACTTCTAACCCACTCATGCATTTTGATTGACACTTAAGCCAAAAGAAAGTTATCCAGGCAGGAAGAATTTGAAGAAAGCAATTACACAGACACAAACTTAAGTACTGATGATTTTTTCTTACTGGATGGTCCTCCAGAATCTTTCTTAACAACAAGGATGTTTTATGTGATATTATTGAAGGTATGCAATTACTTTTATGATTGCAATAGCTTGTAGACATGTATTATACAATTTTTTTCCTGGGTATTTCCTTTTTTTTTTTGGGTTCGATTTATAGTTTATGACAAACTTACATTGTTATAGGAAAACTGATTCTGAATTAAATTTGTAGTGTGACAGGTCTCCTTTATACCATATTTTTGAAAAGGCATTAGTTTTTAAAATATGCACCTTAGAGGTACCCTGCTGAATATGTGATTTCAATACCTGTTTTGTTCTGTATTTAGCTGGAAGACATGAATGTACAAATTTTAGCATAATGTTAGTATTTTAGGTACGAAAAAATGTGAGACTGGCCCAAGTGGATGCCCAGTATGCAGAAATCTTTTCTTTTATCATTCATCTATAGGAAAAGCCTGCTCTGAAAAGCACCCATTACCTCCATTTCCTTGCTCTGAGCCCTCATGCCTGCCTGGCCTGTGCAAGCACTTCTGCTTGTACACTTCACCATAACACCTTTTCTATATCCAATAAGGCTACAAATGAGTGGTTATCCTTTACTATCCTTGAGAAAATGCTCCATGGCACACAGCTTAAAAATAGCTTTTCAAATATCTTCTTCAAACAGAGACAGATTTTCTTAATTAAGGGAGACTGATAGCTCTTTTTCTGTCTTCTGTTGGTTTCAGGAGTGATTAGTATCCATAAATTTTGGCTGGTTGTTTGGTTTTGTTTTTTTTTTTCTTGTTTGAACAACCCATTCTGCTACTGAACTAATTTTTCTTTCAGTCTAAAGCTTCGTTTTATCTTCATATCTAATGTGGGCTGCTATTTTTCCAGGGTTAGCTTACACAATGGTGAACAACCAAAATCTAAAATAATTTATTCCTCTTCCTCTAAATATTTTCAGAGCAAAAAACCCAAAACAACCAAGCCAAACAAACAAATAAACAGACCAACTGAAACCTATTAAAACATTGGTAAGAATATTTGAAAGAAAGGTACTGGACGGTTTTGATTTGGACGGTTATAGAGAAATTTTAGGCAAAGAAATATAGGAAGTTTTTTGCACTTGCAATATTCATTCACACCCTACTAAATTATACATAAGTTGAATGTTTTCAATGCAGGAAAAGTACCTTAGGTAACAACAGACATCAGAATCCTCATTTTACTGTAGTCATTAGACTGGCAAAAACCCCTGCAAATATTTGGACAAACTTTGGAAGATATAACTTATGACTAGGGAAGTTATTAGAGCTGTTGTTAATGGGTCAGTGAGGTGAGCAGATTAATAATTAATTTTTTGTCCAGGCTAAGAAAACTACTTCATCAATTTGTGCTCAGAATGTAAGAAATAACAGAAATATTTAGACTTCCAGTAAAACACAATAGTGCAGCTTGCTGGCGCAGGTCCTTACAAACAACTTTGAAAATACAATATATCCTCCCATAAAGTATATCACCACAATAAATTTAGATAGATGTTGTCAACAAATATTTTTGCAGAGATTGTAATAAAATTATGTGTCCAAAGTGTATTGTATTCTACAATGAGAAATATCTAACATGGAAAACTGTGAAACACTTTTGAGTCTCTTAGAGAAAGGTTCCTCACTCAGAGGGCAGTAGAGAACAGGTACTCCACGGAAGTGGTCACAGCAGCAAGCCTGACAGAGTTCAAGAATTGCTTGGACAATACTCTCAGGCACTTGGTGTGATTCTTGAGAATGTCCTGTGCACAGCCAGGAGTTGGACTCAATGATCCTTGAGGGTCCCTTCCAATTCAGAAGATTCTGTGATTCTGGGACACTGGGATTTAGTTGCTCTGGACTAAAAATATTCAAGGTAGATTATTGCTGCTTTTCAAAAATCCGTAATTGAGTCTGTGTGTATCCACTATATCCTCACTATATATTAAAGAATATTAAAGATACTGTATTGAGCTACCAAGCCACCCTGCTTAAATTTACCTGGATTCAGTGTCAAGGAAGATGAATTTTTCAATGTTTCCAAACAAAAACAATCAGAATTTGAGGAAGCGTGCTTCTTTTCACTGATTTTTTTATTTACAGCAGAGATGATTTACCTGAGGATATGAGGATATTTACCTCATACCCTGTGCCACAAGATACTCAGAGAACATGTCTCAACTTTATTACATTTAAAATCAGAATAGCCTAGGCTGCTGAGACACAGAAAAATATTCTCATGCAGTGGTGAACCAAGCAAGGCCTTTCTGGCACAGAACAAGCCCACTGAAGCATGAGGAAAATACATTGAAATGCTCAGACAGTTTTAGTAACTATGCACAATTAGAGAGAGAAAAAAAAAATTAAACCTACAGGGAAAACACACAAGAACACATGCAAAATACTACATGTCTGATATTTTCTATTTATTTTTGTACAACCAAAACAAGACTAAATTGTTGAACTTGGAAAAAAAATTCAAGTTCAGATAAGAACCTCTACAAATATTCAAATAAAAGAGTCCCTAGGATATGTTAGAAAAGACAGAGAAAGCTGTTTCAAACAGCAACATTGTCCATTTTGTATCTGGGATTCTATTTTGGCTCTTGAAATTATGCAAAACTGTTCTCACTTATTGTGAGGTCTCACTATGGAATCTTATTTATTGTATTTAATATCCCATTATGAAAATCAACACAATTCTGAGTCATCAAGAAATTTGTAAGTCATCTAGAATTTTGAAAGATCACTTTTTGCCAGAAAAGCTGGATTCCCAGTGACCTGTAATCTACCTAGATATCTAGGTAAGCAAATACACATATGTACTTAAAAACACGCATAATTAGAAAAAGGTATTTGAAGTTAATGAAATGCTAAAGGTACTTGGCAAAAAGACAGGTTTTCAGCAAGATAGTGTGTTCACAAAGTTGAAATATTTATCAAAGACCTGTCTGGAAATGAGGCAAAGCCAGGACTTGTCTTTTGTCTGCTTTTGCAGTATTTTTGATTAAATATAATTTTTATACTAAATGAAATGTGAACATGAGGTTATTCGTGTGCTGTCTGGCAGCACAGGGATGACTTAAAATATAGCCTTTGTTCCCACATGAGATCAAAAAGTTCTTGACAGTACAAGGAAATATGGAATGGTCATTCTCAGCATGGGCATGTGAAATTTCTCATACTTTACTGCTAGGTTAATTGAATAATGTCTCAACTTCCCTTATCAGAGGTAATGAATGTTTGTTTACAGCTAACGACAAAGCAATATTTTCTGTTTCAATTATACATTTTAATTTTTTCTACTGTGCATACCCACTTCATTAATAGAAACAGAACAATAACTTTTATAAATTCAACCCTGACATCAAAGGCAATGCTTCATACTGTGATTTAGTTTCTTTAATGTTTTCTTTAAGCAGAGAATTATATTTGTCATACTGACAACATACATACTGTCTTTTTCTGTGTTTAGCATGAGATGCAGAGTCAAAAGTCTTCTTGGAGGGTCCAAATTATGTATTTTGATTTGTAATTCTATTAGTAAAAATTAAAGAGATATCAGTCACTTATCAAGGAATATATCTCTCTTTTGTGACATGCAGCTCACTGTTTTTCACAATTTAAAATGGTTTTACCAACATTTAAATTTTCCGCTCATAATAAGTTTTCATAAGAGACCCATAGGTTTGAAAAGCAAAGGAAGGATCTGGATATTATTGTATAAAATTCTCAGAAACATTGAACTTTCCACAACCATGAAATCCTCTTCAAAGAACAGTCATTGTGTTTGGTGACAATTATTTTTTGCCTTAAATGTACTCTATCAATATCTTGGAGTATGTACTCCAAGACTGGGAGCATATAGGACAAGGGAAAAAAATACATTGTAGACTTTTAATTATTTAGAGACTCACTTTAGCCTTTAATAATTTTTTTATTATTTATACATTTTATATCTTTCTAAAGGCTATAAACCTGATAGAATCATATTCATTACCATTGTCCAATACCCATACCTTCTTCACAGGAACAAGCTGTTTTTAATTCATTGCAATAAGAAGTTCAGATGTCAATGTCCCATTTTTCATTTTCTGCTTTTTGCATTTATGACAAGGCTGAGAAACTACAGAATATAGAAAGAATATGAAAGTAATCTACACAGCCTTTTTGAAACTTAGCAAATAATTAATTCTTTCAACATGTTCAAATATAAATGTATGTTTTTTCACAGGAAATCTTCTTGAGAGTTCCATTAGGATTAAACAGTGGCTGAAGACTAGAAGACACAACTACTGCTGCATTATTAATTAGTCTCCTTGTCTTTACTTTGCAACTTGTTTATTGTAATATAATATTTAATTATTTGATTGCTGAATAGTGTAGATAGGTACAAGCATTTCAGAATACATCAAACCTTAGAACTGCAGGTTGTTTCTAAGGTATGGTCAAATTTCCAGAAACCTTTCTTCACTAGCAGGCTTTGATGAAGTACCATGAAACTGATTTCTGCTAACTTCAGCTGCAAGATAGAGAAAAAACAACTAGTAGCAGGATGCATTCTTGCTATGAGAAATTAACTTGGGTTAATAACAACAGGAAGGGACACCAATCTGCTCTATAGACATCCATGTCATGTTTTTTAACCCAACAGATTTCCTTCATTTTATCTTAAGCTTTCTATGGGATTGTTTACTTGTTTGTTAAAGAACTGCAACCTTCACAGCTACTCTGTCCTAAAGGTGATGTAGTTGACAGGCTTCTGTGACAAAAGTACTCATCTGGATATATGTGTCACTGCAGCTGTTGATTTTCCTACTATAGTCCCCTGATAGTGTATTCAACACTCCCATAATCCCTCCAAGAGGGAACTCTTAGGTCAGATACAGGAGCAAAGCTGGCCTGAGCAGTGCATTTCTCAAACTTGCAGTATATCCATGTAAAATGTTTAAAGCCAGATTACTAGCAATTTCTAACAGTCATGGACTGCCATGGGGAGCCTGAGAAAAAAATCACTTGAAAATTTAAATACTTACATACTTGAAGGGCTATGCAATAAATAAGACAAGTATAATTCTTTAGAGTTTCTAAAATATTATGGGGGACAATGTTGAGAAGATAAGACTGAAAACCTCTGCCATTAAGTTCAGAAAAATATTAAATTATTTAGTACCTTATAGAATCTGGGAATATTAATAATAATATTTAGATATTTGATGTAGATATAGGCATAAATAAAAAGAGCTGAATATCTGCATTTTCTCCAATGATTTGATCAGACATTACTTTGAGAATGTCCTCCACTATCCTGCTGTAAATTCAGATATTTCACCACAACCAACAGAAGTACTGTACCAGTACTTTATTGTGTGTCATTATTTCCTCCAAAATCATCATTCCGTATATATTCATATCCTTTTATGCTTCTATAGGGCAATTGCCAGATATCTAGGATTTTTGACTGTATACATTGTTATGTAGTTTTTGAATGGATAACAGTGTTGAACTTTGACACAGATAAACACAAACAACGACCATGGATTCATTCACAAACTCTGTTAGTAGGTTGTGAAATTTTTAACTTTGTCCAGGATTCCTGGATTAATAGCAGTATGGTTCGGGATGATAGCCATAGCCCTCATTGCAACATTGCTCCATTTTCTCACTAAAGCATCATAGCTGATTTATTTCAAACTCTTGCACAAATAGACACCAGATGAGCACAGCTACAAGATCTATCAGCAGATGGTTCATTTCTTTTCTTAGTTTTCCTGACAGAATACCAGATTTATCCAGAGGACAATAGGGAGGACTAAAACAGAAATTCTGTTCTCCTGAACCCAGTTCTCAGCTCTCATGGCCAGAAGATAATTTGTATTCAGAGCCCAGAACTGACAAGTAATTTCTCTAACCTTAGTCATCCCATACTTCATGAATCCTTCTTTGCTTATGGACCAACTTTTACATGGTACAGATAATAACATCTGGGGGTTTTGCACACTAATCATTCTCTGTATAGAGTAGCCATCTGATGTATCCCTTTTACGAATGCTCTCTCCCCAAAACCCCTCCCCCAGAAACTGTAACCTGGCCTGATTTACCTGCCCCTTGTCTCTTGACCTATGTATGGCCTTCGGCCAGGTAACCTGACCCCAACCCCAAAGGAGATAAAAACCCCTCTTCCTCCATGTGCGCCCTCCTTGCTTCCTGGGATCCCTTCATTGAGAATAAAGCTTTGGAATACATCCTGAGGTAAGGGGCCTCTTTTGAATCTCTTCTCCCTATCTTGTAGATCCCCTCTCCCAAAACTCCCTAAATCTGAGCTAGCAGCTTGTGGGGGGTGGCAGGAAAGGGGAATCATCAACCATCACGCCCAAGCCTTGACCACAGTACAAAAGTAACATTGATATCATATCTAGCAGTTGATCATGATGTAAATCAAGTGAACTTGAAGATGAAGGTTTAGGTTTTAAGGAATTTTTTACCCAAAGTATTCCAGAGAGCTAGTTAATTGTTAAGTCCGTGCTTAGGTCATAATGTTATTTAGCTACAGATGCCATTTCACTATGAAAGCCTGCTGGTTTTCCAGATGACAAAATTACTTGTTGACATAGTCAGAGTCTTGATGGTCTCTGCCCCCAGGATGAGTAGAAAATTAAGGATTACCTGATTACTTCACTGGGTATAGTCTCTCTTATCACCCATCATATTGTTGCTCATAAATAGAACAGGAGAAGATACAATTAATATAAAGAACTACTGTTTTTGTTCTATATCAGAGTATCAACATTTTGCTTGTTAGCAGTCCTTGCACTTCAGTTCATCTGCTTTGTTTCTCTGATGTAGAAATATTATGTTCATCACCTAAGTCAGATATGTGGAAGAATTTGCTAGTATTCTCAAGGCTTATAGATTTCTGAAGGGCTTGCTTTTGATCTTTCTTTTGTCCTCAGAATATTTCCCTGACCATTCAGTCTGTCCTCATTGCAGTTATTTGATTCAACTTCAACAAACTTCAAATTACTTGGGTTCCAATTCAGATCAAACTCAGAGGTGTTAAAAAGGAAAAGAAGGCCACCAGCTTTGTATGTTATGGGTAAAGCTTCTCTTTGAAGTTTTCAACTGGTGAGAACCCTTCTCAAAGAGCATTGTGTCTTTTGGAAGGACAGGCACCTTCTGCTTTAATGCTTGAGGTTCTTTGTGCATTTTCATCTAGGGGATAATAGGCTTTTATTTCTGAAATGGTCACTGGAGGAACAAGCATATTTTTTTAACCTTTAAAAAATGTATAAGCCAGTTTCTTCCTTAACAAATGAAGAGAAAGCAGAGATGTATCAGTATCAGAACACCCCTAAGTTCTTCGTTATATGTGTACTTTAGTAAGCTGAAATATACAGGTTTTAAACAATTCTTCTTAAAAATCTGTTTCTAAACAAAAAGAGGTTTGGGGACAATCTTGAATGCTTTTAATTGGAAATAGCTAAGTTGTTAGAATCAGACTCTCTAAGTATGAGATATTTTAATTATCAGAAAGTAAGCAGTAGGTAATTCAACCTAAATATACAAAAGCATGCTGAAGCAGTTTAAGTTATCATGATTTATAAGAACACCCAAGGTGGCTGGTTCCAAATCAAGCAGAATTGCATGTTACCTTATTCAGACTAGACCACACTAAAATGTCACTGCATTTACTTCTGATCCTTTCTTGTTCTGCTCTCTCTGCACTAACCATAGTCCTCAAACATGAGGACATATTTGATTGATTTTGATCAGTGAGAGATATGGCAGGATGGTGTTAGGTTGTTTTTTTATTTTCCCCACAGAGTTCTGCTTGCAATAAAACTGTTAATACACGTTGCCTCATTGCCTCAAACAAACCTTACATGTAGGGCATGTAGTGTGTCAGCAAGAATATCAGTCAGAGTAGTCACAGAAGATAGTCCAGGAGACTCTTAGACTTCACTGAAGGTAACTTTTTAAGCCAGGTAGTAGACAGCCTAGTTGAAGGGGATGTTGATTTCCAGTGCAGGTTATCTATCATGATT
Organism: Certhia americana; assembly: GCA_018697195.1. Lineage (NCBI taxonomy): Eukaryota > Metazoa > Chordata > Aves > Passeriformes > Certhiidae > Certhia > Certhia americana. The sequence continues at coordinate 48,012,918 of CM031878.1, read as the reverse complement.
GGAGGCAACCTGGGATGCAGTGACCATGTATCTCTACCTGGAATACTGTGTCCAGTTCTCAAGTCCCCTGTACAAAGGACACGTGGACCGGTTGGAGCAGGTCCAAAGGAGGGCCACAAAAATAACCAGAGTTATTAGAGATGTTCTTCATGGAGCACCTCTCCTATGGAGATGGGCTGAGAGAGTTAAGATTGTTCAGTGTGGAGTAGGGAGGTCTCTGGGGAGACTTCCAGTGCTAAAAGGGGGCTTGAAAGAAAGATAGGGACAGATTTTTTATCAGGTTGTATTGTGATAGATTTTAAACGAAAAGTGGGTTTTTCAGACTAGGATGAGGGAGGCTTCTTTTGCAACAAAGGTGGTTGAGGTGAAACCTTGCCCATAGAAGTGGTGGGTAAGGGAACATTCCAGACCAGATTGGACAGAACTTGATCGGTTGAAGAAGTTCCTGCTCATTGTAGGATTGGAACTAAATGATCTTTAAAGGTTCCTTCCAACACAATGGAATGATGTTTGATTCCGTGATGCAATTCTGCTTCAATACCAGACATAAAATCAAGTTTCAAAGATGGAATCAGGAAAAGCATATGGGGAAGGTGCAATCTTAAAAACACCCTCCCCACCATTGCAGAAGAGCCATAAGTAAAATAACTAAACTTTAATTTAGAGTGGGGTAAAGGAACAGAGATGTAATCCATGAAGGGAATATGTTTTTTGCAAAAAAAAAATGCTTAAATACATGTTTAAAACTCAGCATTATACTTCAGCTGTTAAACCTGATCAAAACAGGCAAATATGCAGGTATCTGAAAGAAAATAAAGTTGTATGACCACTTTCTAGTATGTATACAGTCTTCCATTAGTCATACCTAAGGTGATATTTTCTCTTAAAGTAAAAAAAAGTTACAACAGATACTTACATTGGTTTTATTTTGGAGGTTTACTTATAGTTCATCTACAGTTTTTATAACTGAAGCAATAATTTTCCTCCAGAAACCTTGGGAAGTACCAAGGAAATTCCCCTGGGAATTCTGGAATCCACAAGAAGAAGCAAGGACATAAAACTAAATTTTGAACCTTGAATAACATAGGTTGATCTTCAGTACAGCCATGTGTTTTTTGGATATTTCCAGGTATATGCTTGAGTATTTGAGTAAATAATTTGAACTTCCAGTCTGCAAAAAACACCAGCTTGTAGGCAGGACTCACCTTCCAGCCAAGTACTGCACTGAAAGACAACAAGCTAAGCATCAAAAATATCCCCTCTGTTCCCACGAGGCTACCACTGCAGAAGATGCCTTCTGCCAGCGCAGACCCAGTCATAATGACAGATCCTTTTCTGGGCTGGTTAGTCCCAGTACAAAAACAAAAAGGCTCCTGTATAATCTAAATTATATTTATATTGATTACATTAATTCTAGTAAATATATAAATAATATTATTCAGATATATTATCATATTGTAAATATTGTATATATAGTAATACACAAATACCCTGGAATCCAGAAACCCATCAAGGTGGGAAAGAACCGAGTAGGAATTGGTAGGATGTGGGTTGGATCTCTTTATCCATTGAGAACTGCAGAGCTACTATGGTGCCATCTTCAGGGGGACAACATGGTTTATTTGATTGATTTTGATCAGTGAGAGATATGGCAGGATGGTGTTAGGTTGTTTTTTTATTTTCCCCACAGAGTTCTGCTTGCAATAAAACTGTAGTCAGAATTTGCAAAGAAACCCAGAGCAGCAGTATAAACTTTATTCACAGCTTTATCCACAGATTATTTTACTGCAAAGCCACATCTGACTGCTTTTAGAACACATAAAATAGCAAAAATAAATTAATAAAAGCTATCTGTTATCATAATTTGATACCATGTTTTTATAAATATTTGAACCCAACCTTAGACATTTATATAGGAAGCAAAAGCCAGCAAACTTCTTCAATTTATATTACCAAAAAACCCAACTAAATAACAACATAAATTATAATTTTTTAAATAAGGTTCCTTGAGCTTAAGATACCCATGAAGCAATAAGATTAGTGGTTTATACCAGGCAAAATATTTTCTAATATCTTATAAATAAAAGAAAATCATAGTAAAACCCCCTGTGTTTTTTTCTCCCACCAGAAGACCATTTTCCTTTGCTTTGATATGTAATAAAGCATTTTAGAATATATAGAGAGATTATATAGCCTTTATGCTGTCTATACGCTATGTTGCCACTTCTGCTGTTAACATTTTTAATAAACATGGAAGGAAGATTGATTCTATAGAAACAATGCATAAAATTACAGCCTTGAAAAAGATCTCAGTATCAATTGAGTGTGCTGTCAAATTTATAACACAAATTAATTTCTTTTGGGAAAACAATATATTGCTACAGCTATGAGAATTTAAATGTTTTTAAACCAGTGTGTGTCATACACACATGCATATACACATACATATATATACACATACGATACACAGATAGTAAACAAAAAGTCATATGCAGAATTTCATACTGCTGGAGACATTTATGGTTTAGGAATAAACTTACAAGTAAGAGAGAAGTGCTAGGTGCCATAGATCTTCCATGGTGAAAGAAATCTTGAAGCATAAGAAACTTTTGAATTTTTTCAGTGGTGAATTCATCTGCAGGTGAAATTAGAAAGCTGAGCAAAATTGAAATGCTCAGCTGCAATGGACCCTGGAAGAAATGACACTTACAGAATCCTCCAAGGAGTATAGAAGTAAATTTATTTAATCAAAACTTAGAGACACAGATACATTTTCTGAACTCTTGCTTTCTCAAAATAGTTGTATGTGCATACATATAAATAAAAAGAGTGAATTCTCAGCCATTTAGTCAGTATGAAAGTTCTAAATTTTGCAAAGAGTGAGCCAAGTGCCTGCTGAGCAGCACACTCTGACTGATTCTTTGCCCTGGCACTACCACCAAACTGCCATCTGTCTCTAGTCAAACTCTCTCACCTCAGCCTATGCAAAAAAAAAAATCATTTAGCCCTGCTAGGCACTAAGCTTTCCCAGGTGGAAATTACCTTGGGCAGAGTTAGAATAAGGGTTCAACACTTAGGGGAAGATGTTCTCCCCTCTGTAACGCAACGCTTATCATTACTGGTATTAAAGTTTTCCAGACAGCCAATTCCCTGCCAGCCAGAAGGATGGAGAAATGTGATTCTGTGAAAAAAAAAAGCAGGGAGAAAGCAGAAGCATATCCACAGGCTACAAGGGCATGTGAGCACTGGACTGTCTTGATATTATGTAAGCTTTTCTGTCACAGCTATAGAACTCTTCTCAGTAGTTTAATGAGAAGATTTCTGCTTGTTAAATTTAGCTATCACTATTGGTGACTCTGCAATTACTCAAGAAGAGTATATATCTTGAAACAACAGAGGTCACTAAGTACATTACAATGGGAAATATATTTTCAGTCTATTAATTTTCATGCTACTGAAAGGATATTTCAGTGCAGTCATGTCAGACTTACTGAGTCCACTCTACACAACTACCTGCAATACTTTAGTTATATAAAATATTTGAATTTTAATTCAAACAAGGGTCTCATTTAACTAATCTCTATTTCCAGTCATGTCTCGTTGGTGTCACATAATGCTGTTCTGTACTTTTCAGTTCAATCAGCAGGATTGTTATTACCAAAAAAAAAAAAAAAAAAAAAGAGAGTAAGGAAAAAGAAAGTAAATTAGAAAATTAGATAATTTTGACTAACAGTTTACTATCATGCTTGCCTCTCCTGGGTTAAAATACTTTACACAACTAATATACATAATTTCCCAAAACACTCTTTTTTGGCACTTGGACTGTGTTTTCAGTCAAAAGACTAAAGAATGGTGTATTCACCATCCTATTCAGTGCCTATCATCTGCTTCCCAGCCTGTTTTCAATGTTCAACATAGACAACTTTACTAAGAAAAAGTAAAAAAGCCACAACATTTTCATCCAGGGGAAAACCAATTAAATTCACTCCTGTCATACAAACTTGACCAAAAAAACCCCCAAAAACCAGTAAAATATTCCTTACCAATATTTGATTTAACTTCAAAAAACCTCCTTTATTCTGTAGAGATACTGTGTCAAGCTTTTTCCAGAAATATTTCACAGAGATCTTCAGAGTTTGGTTCTTTTCTTCTACATCAGGCCTCCCAGCAAGATGACGTGCTGAGAAGTATCATATTGTACCACCAGGGGTTCTTCTGAATGTAAATTAATTCCTGGCTCTTACCATGCTGTTGTATTGAGCTACATGGCAAGATTGTGGTAGTGTAAGTGGAGCTGGGGCTGTGGAGGGAGGGGTGCATTGGCTGCCATGGTGGTTTCTGTTAGAAGACACCAGAAGCAGCCTCCACATGCCTGATGGAGCCAGTGAGGCTCCAGGATAGATTCACAGCTTACCAAACACTTACCCCATCAGTGATAGGGGCAACACCTTCGGGATAACATATTTAAGAAAGGATAAATAACCTCTGTGAAGCAGCAGAGGGGGAGAAGTGGGAGAGAACATGATAAAACCACTCTGCAGCACGAAGGTCATTCAAAAAGGAGGGGGAGGAGGCATTCCAGGTGCCAAAGCAGAGATTCTCCTGCAGCCTGTGGAGGTTCACAATGAAGCACATATCCACCCTGAAGCCCATGGAGGACCCTACACCAGAGAAGGTTCAATGCAAGAAGCTGCAGTCCCTGAAGAGTACACATTAGAGCAAGTTTCTGATGGAAATCATGACCGTGTGGAGGGAAGCCTATGCAGAAGCTTTTCTCTCAGGACCTGTGGCCTGGGAAAGCACCCACAATGGAGTAATTTGTGAAGAATTGCAACCTGTGTAAGTACCTATGCTGGAAAATTTCATAAAGAACTGTCTCCTGTGTTCTCTAATTCTCCACATTAGAGCAGGCAGAGAGCATGAGAAGCAAGAAAAAAACAGATACAATATTGAATGAACTGACAGCAGCACCAGGTCCCTGTCCCTCTGTGATACAGGTGGGGACATGGTAGAGAGATCACAAGTGAAGTTGTGCCAAGGAAGAAGAGAGGAGTTATGGAAAAGGGTCTTAAGATTTGAGTTTATTTCTCATTATCCTCATTACTACTGTTATTTGATTGAAAATAAATTAAATTAATTACACCAGGTCAAGTCTGTTTTGCCCATGGTAAGTAGTCTCTCCCTGTCCTTGTCGCAACCCATGAGTCTTTTTTTTTTTCACTTCCTATCTCTGATCCTGTTGCTAAAAGAGAGTGATAAAGTGGCTTTGGTAGGCAGTCGGTCAGGGTCAGCCAAAAGTTGGACAGTGCAGTGTTAGGATGAGCACAGTCTTGTCTTAATTTCTCTCAGTTGTCTGCTAGAAATTCCCCACTGTATTGTAGGAACCTCAGAATTCCTAGTCTGACTGAAGGGATTTTACCTGAACTTAACACAAGTTGACTCTAAACTATAAACATTGAGTTTGGTTTGGAGTTTTCGGTATGGGTTTTCTGTGACCTAAGAGATAGCCACAGAAGTTTTAAGTGTACAAGAAACTTGGTGCAAAATAGTTTTATATCATGTAATTTCAGAAACATCAATATATATAAAAATAAAAAGAACTATTGAGAGGTATCCATTAAATCTGATGTACTGTCAAAGCAAATAACATGGGCAATGACATAATATTTGGATGTGAGCTTACTGGAAGTGGAAAATTACTGACAGCTATCAAACCAACTTGTTATATGTTAGGCATATCCTGGACCTCAAGCATTATGGAGTGATTTGCTGGAGAAGACATTTACCACAGATTCTCTTGTTCAGAAAGCGGCCTAGTCTTACTCGCATCTGAACCAATCCTATTCCCTGCAGACAAAGCTCTTATAAATGTCAGTGCTAGGGGTAAAATCTCCTTTACCCCTAAATATCAGCTCCTCTGATATCCTATCAGGATATCAAAAAAAAATCTTTTTTTCATAAATAAATAAATAAATACATACATACATACATACATATGCATATGCATATGTATATGTGTATGTATGTATTTATGTATGCATGTATATATGTGTATATATTTATGTATGTATGTATGTTTTGGAAAGATATAAAAAATTCATAGCAAAGTTTTCTGTTTAATTTCATTATCTGTGTGAACTAGAAACATAACAATCTATAGACTTTAATTGCAAATCACTAACATGTTTTTTGCTTACTGCTACTTTTTTACATACCGCTAAAAGCCTTTGATTAAAATGATTTTATGTTTATTTTTGCAATTTACAATGAAAACCTTCATCTGACAAGTATTGCTTGTGGGAAACTCAGGTACTGCCTGTTAACTTTCTGTCTCATAGGGAGTTGTAATTGAACGTGCTGTAGCGTGTCTACATTTACTTCTGCAGTAAAATGAAACCAACCAACAAACAAACAAACAAACAACAAAACCAAAAACCAAAACCCCAGCCCATACAACAACAGCATCAAAAAAGATATTTAAAAGAAAAGCAGAATAGTGAAGATTAATCATACCATACATTACAGATCAGTCCCTCCTGCCTCCCAGGGTTGGAAATATGCTTATGTTATTTCATATCAAGCAAACAGATTTGTTAAACGTTGTTTCATTTGTGCCCAGTGATTGCCATGTAAAAGGAAAAACCTCAGAGGCTTTACTCATATGGTTTCCAACGCTCTACTAGTAGGTCTTCTGCTTCGCCTACTTTTTGGGGAAGTTTTGTTTAACTTGGAATTGTGTGAAACAGTTGGGTTAGAGACCACACCCAGAGGCTGAACCTCATTAAACCAGGTAAATCAAAAGCGGCCTTCTTTTCAGTACAAAGATAGGAGGAGTAGGAGAAACTTCACAAAGATTTTCTAGTAAACAACAGACCAAAAAAGAAAAATGAAGGCAATTATGTTCACAAAGAGAAAGAGTGAGTCTGGTTAGTACAGATTATAAGTAACTGTTTAAAAACACAAGATAAATTGTAAGTGGTATTTTTGTGTGGCATGGTAACTTTATTTTTTTTTAATCTTCCGTAAAATTCAGTTTATTCTTCTCAAAAAAAAGGAAGGTAGATACCACATAATTTGTAAAGATTTTATTTCTTTTAGATACACCAAATATGTTTTTTATAAGAGAAGAATAATGAAAATTTTGGAGATGCTCTCTTGAAAGATATACATAATTTGTTGTGTAAGTACTGCTAAATTGGAAACAAAATATCACACATTTGTTCTCCATCACTGTATCAATAAAGCTCTGTTTTGAGACAGAGACGTTAGAGTAACAGATATTACATGGCCAGTCTCACAATTAGAGGTGGTCTCAACAATTAAACAGTGATGTCACACCCTCTGTATCTCCAAAGGCTCGTTGGCAGGTTGTTGGGGTTTGTGTTTTCCCATTTTATTGTTGCTTTGGTTGGTTTGTAGGTAGTTTGATGGTGCTATTTTGTATTGCTTTTTGGGTTTTGGTGCGTTTTTATAGAGAATTACATCTCTGTCTGTTAAGATGGGACTTATTTTAAATGCTGTGCTGGCAATGTTGTTTCATTCTGGCCTCTAGGGTCATGTTTCCTAGCAGCTCTATGTGGCGCACTTCTGTTGGAGACAGAAAACTGGTGAATTGTCTCAAGTGCTGATCTTACTCATGTAAATGGCAATGTGTGGCAAAGAAGGTTGCAGGGTGAGAAGACCTGTTGTGGTAAGATGTGATTAATATACTGAGTCTGTTGAAGGAAAAAACATTATCAAGACAGGAAAATTGCTAAAGGTATCATTTCAGAAGGCAGACCTGAAAATCTGGAAAATAAAGAGAATTTGAGAGGATGAGGATGAAAAGGAAAATAATCTTTCTAGGATAAATTCAAATTAGTGACAACAACAATGCCTAAGTATAAGAGGTACAGTCTTTCTCTATGTATGAGGCACTTGGTATGTTACTCACAAATATTTCAGCATTCTGACATTACAGAAGCCAGATTCTGCCAATCCTGAGTTTCTGCAAAAGGTTCAGATTACTTTCAATACTGTTCACACTGGTCCTGAAGCCATACATGGACAAGGTGTCATGTTCTGCTGTGGGGACTTCTTTTAAAACAGATGTTCTAAGACAGAATTAAGCCAAACAAGGCAAATATTACATCAAAGAACCATTTTTGGTAACCGAAAGTGTATTGCTCTACTAAAGAAGAATAGGCAGACAAGAAGGAAGGGAAAAGGAAAAGAATAGAGGGAGGGAGAGAGAGGAGAGAGGAAAAAGTGAGAGTTACCACCAGAAGGTCGGGGTGTGCGGTCAATGTCCATGGTGAAGAGGTGTGCACGCTGCATGCTGAGGAGCCTGCACAGCTGCTGGAGAGGAGCAGATCCACAGGGCATAGCTCTCAGGGTGGAGTGCGGCCAGACACGTGGTGCTGGGGCAGGAGGAGCAGGACCCTGCACAGGGCCACGGCAGAGACAGCAGCAGCAGCAGGCTGGCACAGCAGGGTTGAAAGCGGTGGCTCACACAGCAAGGAGGCAGGTTGGGACACAGCAGGCAGGGCATCGGACAGGGCCACAGGGAGGTAGGGCAAGCCAAGGCTGGAGCAGGTGAGGGAGAATTGTTGGGGAGGGATGAGGCTCAGAGGTAGTCTCAGGTGGTCAGTCAGTGAAGTGAAGTCAGCCAGCCAAGCCAAGCCAAGCTAAGCCAAAGGCAGAGCCAAGCACCCAGCCAAGTGTTCCTCCCAGCATCCAGCTCCACGGCTTCTTCACAGTTACTTTTAAATCCCCTGGCTCCTCCCAAAGCCTGCTCACTGGCCGGAGACCAGTAGCCAGTCAAGCATTTGACTTCATTGGTGGAGACCTTTTGCCACCCAGTTGGAGAACTTTTCTAGAGGACACATTGCCCTTGGCAAGCTCCTTCTCCTCACGGATACTGACTGCCAATAGGCTATGTAAGATGTGAAATGGTTGTATTACGGAAATTGGCCCCAGAGATAGAGCTTCTCTCCATCTCCTCCTAGCTGCCTCCTGCATATGACATCTGTGCAGCCCATCTTACCTGTGGTCAAACAATGTTGAAACAAGTATCAAAATTAAATTGGGTCCTCACAGAAGGATTCTAGAGGAGGAGGCCACACTTCCTGCTTGGACCCAAGTGGGAAGAGATTAAATTGCAGTCATCTGATCATACCCTTTGTAAGACAAATAAATATGCAAATCATTAAGCCTTTTAATACTATTGCACTTGATTCTGGCAGGGGGGGGATTTTTCAAAGTTCCATGCTGATTTTTTCTGAGTTAAAATTAATTTTCCCAGTAGCCCTCTTACGGGCCTGTATTTTGGGTTTATGTTGAAAGCAGTCTTGATACCACCACAATGCTGTAATTACTAATTACAGCTGAACTGGCCTTACACTGAGCTAAGGCCTTTTCTGCTCCACACCCCATCATACCAGTGAGCAGGCCAGGGTATAAACTGGGAAGAGCAGCTGACCCCAACTATCCAAAGGGATATCCCATACATTGCGGTATCACATTCAGTCATAAACACTTGGGGAAGAGCAAATATGTCAGGACTGTTACTGCTAGGCACTGTTAGCTAGTAGTGAGAAATTAAAGGGCTTTTTTTTCACCTCATTTTTCTCCCCCTTGGCTTTGTTTTTTAATGTTAATAATTTTTTTTTTTTTTTTTTTTTTTTCATTTGGTTGGTTATTTTGATTTGGGGTTTTTGTTTCTGTTGTGGTGGTGGTGTATTTTTACAATCAGACTGTTTTTATCTTAACCCAGGGGTTTTCTTGCTTTTAGTTTATAAGTTCTCTCCACCACAGTTTAACCACAATTGACTGACATGCAGGGGTATTTAGTGTCCATCCACTACTGAGGGAGATTGAGTTGAGATAGGATTGAGGTCCAGCAAACAAAGACATCAGAAAAAGAGTTGGTGAAACAATGACTAAATAGTGAAGTTTCTTTTGAATATACTAATAATTAGAAGTTCAAAATTTTATGATGAAACAACTCTGCTGTTCTATCGTGTCTCACAAAAGAGATAGTGTAGTAGTTTTTTTCTTACAGGAAAGCAAATTGCTTTATTCTCTACTTAATTAGATTAAAGGCAAATAAAAATTTGTGAATCAAAACTGCCTAGTGAAAAAGATTATTGTCTTACTAGGGAGACTTGACCTATAGCTATATTTTTAATGGAATAAGAGCCACAGCACCTTCTAGTCAGTGCTTGATTTACATAACATTGCTTTCTTTTGGCTTTAGAACTAAGAAAAATATCATTGCTTACAGGCACATCAAATCAGTTCTGAAGGTTCAGCATCAACTATTTTGTTCCCTTTTTAAAAATTATTTTACCTATAAATCTCCTTTATGAAAATCTTAGAAGTATGTGCAAATTATATAAAGCTTTATATTTTATGTGAAGGACTGCTGCTGCAGCTTTAACACCTTTGGTTTTGAACATCCCTTCCTTTGCAGGGTGTCTGTGTGCCTGCAGTGTAACAGATCAGTTGATTGTAGCATTCTTTGGGCAAAAGATTACAAGGCTTTTGATGATGGTCCTTACCTCTGAAAAACTTCCTCTCCTGGGTTCTTGTGCTATGTTGTTAATATCCAGAATAAAACTGTCCATTTGTCTTTTTTCCGTTAATTAAGAAATAAATGTCAGTTATTGGACAATTGAGTGCCACATATATAGAAAGCCATGAATCCATCGTTATCCCAAGAGTTTTGTTTCTAATAAATCCTCTTCTTCTCTTCCTCATAAATGAGATCTTTTGAGACAAAGTCTATGGATCATGCCAATAGATGGTCCTATTTCAGCAAGATTGATCAATTCCTTTTGAAGATCTGAGGTCATGAAAAGTTTAAGATCCTTTTTAAATGAAATGTCACAATGAACTTGCTGAAAAATGTGAGATCTGGTTAGCCCATCCTAGTCAAGGCATCTGGACAAAGAATTCCTGCTGTGGCACACTGTGAAAAAGGAAACAACTGCTCAGAAACTTGCCATTCCAAGTTATAGGAACATCTACCTCATGGGAACACCCACCCCATGGATACCTGGAACCTGAGCTGTATGAAGGTCATACCCTCAGAAGAATGGACCCCCTTCCAGTGAGATGCCCAGAGTGTAGAAGGATCAATGGGAAGTCACAGGATCCACAAGTGGTGGATAGACTTGATATCTCTCTCTATTCCCCTCCCCACATCTTCTTTTCAATTTCTTTCTATCTCTCTACTTCACATTTACTGTTGAATAAAATCTGTATTATTGGCATCAGCATATGTTTTCACATATATCTCCCATTTTAATTCATGCAGTCACATCTCTCAGTAATCAGATCATAACACAAGGTTCTATCTAAAAGACATTCATATCTGAATGTTGCTAATTCAAAATAAACGTGAAAAGAGCTGTACTTTAGGCATTTGTGAAATCTGGGCTGAGAATAAATTATTTAGTACATGGGCATGAAGTACTCTTGGGATCTCTGGAAGGCAATAGTTAGGCAGTACAATATCTGTATTGGACAGATCTGCATTAGACATGGTACTTTTCAAATAAATATCATGCTAATTTAAATTTTCTGTCTCTAGTTTTATTTTAGTCTTAGGTGAAGAAAAGGGTCAATAAAGATGGAAAAATGCTGCCAAATCTAATTCAAGAGGTCAAAGAATATAATTATTTGGATAACTGCCTTATGGCCATGGACAGAAAGAGGGTAAATCCAACAATGAGATAATTAGTTATCTCCACTTGTAGAATTAAGATAGTGCCAAGTAGCATGGAAGAAGTGCCAGGTACAAGGTGCCAGCATGGATCCTAAATGAATACAAGTGAGACTTGCAAAATTTATTAGAATTTCTTAGCATTCTACTCCTAAGATTGTTTAATTACTCTGAAGGCCTAACACTCATGCATTTTTACTGGATTCATGCATAAACCACATCCTTTTGTACACACAGAGAACAACTTTCAGCTTTGATTTCACACCTGCTTAATTTGAACACTATTAAGCTCAAAATTTTTAAAATAACAGTGTTCTAATCCCTGGTACTTTGTGTAGAATTGTGATTTTTCTCCAAGAGAAAAATATGTTGACTGCTTAAATTTTCTCTTGACATTACTCTTGAACAGGCACATGGATAAATACATCTTTGTAGTAGATGAGGCGTCTTTTTTTGTTACTAAATTTTCCACTGAATTAACATTTTAATAATAAAAAAAACCCAAGAAAAAAGAAACTTATCTAGGTAAAAAATTTGAAAACAGTATCCATAGAAATTATTAAACTAGCTTTAAAAACTCTTCAAGTCATGTAAACATCCTGCATTTGATGTGTCATTCTAAAGCATGGAATATTGCATCTAAAAATACCCCAAGATAAAAGTAAAAGGATAGATCAGATTCCATCAAAAAAAGGAACCTTGAACTAATAAAGAGGTAGGACAAGGATGCCTGATCACCTGAAGCGTTTTTTTTAGTTTTTTTCTAAAACTTGTGACTCTGATTTTCTTAGAGAGTATCTGGAGCACAGCCAACAGGAAAAGGTTGCTGGTAGCACTTAAAATATATTTTGTAAAAATAAATAAATAAACTGATTTTCTCCATTTCTTGATCAGAGAGGGATTTGAAAATGTGTGGTCATCTGGTTTTTGCCCTTGGCATCTTGACAGAGTGAATTTTGTGATCACCTCAGATCACAAGAGGTAGGAGATAGAGATCATAAGGACAGGCCTTATGAGACCCCAGGAGATACCAGCCTCCAAGCAGACACAGCATGGTTCCCACTGTCTTTGAGCCTAAATGCCCAACCAACTGATAGGAAAGACATCCAGACAACCTCATTTTCACCTTGGCTTCAAGGACATTTTAGGAGACTGTTCAAAGCTCTGCTAACAAGTCCTGTTCTGTTCTTATCCAGCCATTTTATTACTGAAAGCAGCAAGGTTGGGTATCAGTGGGCCACAGTGACTGTTCCCATCACCTGCTTCTTCCTTGCATGCCTAGAGATATTCCCCAAGAGGATCCACTTCATTACTCTTTCAGGGATCCAACTGACTGGTTGGCCGTTTCTTGCATCACATTTTCTGTTCTTTTTGAAACTAGGCATGAAGTTTCAAATGTTTGCCTTTCTCAAGTCGTTAATAATCTACCCTAATCTCCACAGACATTCAAAGATATTTGACTGTGTCCTTACTAGAATACCACACAGGCGGCTCAGGTCCCCTGCCAAGGTCCCACAGAACTGTATGGATTGCATTTGTGTAAGTAATCTTTGAACCCACCCACAACTACTGCTGGTCCTTCTTTCTCTTAAACACTTTTGTTAAGCACAGAGACCTTGAAGGTGTTCATAAAGACTGGTTTCAATTTTTATTTTTTTTTTACTAGTTGCCTATTTGCAAGAAGACATTAGTGTGAGGATTTTCAGAGATAAAAATTTCTGTCCAGTAATATCTGTAGTATAAGAAATCTGTGTTTTATGAAGAGACCCAGCACACTGATACAATACATATGCATTTTCATGAGTGCTAGAATTTCACACTGAGAGACATCCTAATTTTCTGGCAAAAATGTTAATAGAAGAATCCCATAAGCTTTACAAAACTGTAAACTGTTACTTATCATTAAGTGTTACCATAATTATGGAGGCCCATCTTTTCCATATTAAAACTTCCCTTCCTTATTATTTGACACTCTCTTGGTATTTTGTGTTATAGAAACAATCTTGAGAGCCATAAGAAAAGACACCTGAGTGCCATATGGTGTACATTCTGAAAACAAAACATGACTAGCTTTTAAGTAAAATTTATACAGTTAAAATACGTGGTTTAACTAAATGCCTATGTATTGATAAAATAACAAAAAATAACAAAATAGACAATCACATGAAGAGTTACAGTGTACATATGACATTGCTCTACAGTATGATGGCTATTTACACATCTAATTCATATATATGTGCCTAGTCTGAGCAGTAGGAGGAGGAGAACTGTATTCCATGGCAAACTAAAAATAATGCATTGTAAACCATTTACAGACAATGCACTGAAAGATGAAAAGCCAATGGACTTTCAAGTCAATTTTTGGTCCAGAAATTAGAGAAAGACAAAGAATATTGTGAAAACTGCAGATGGGGCTATTGTGATATACAGGTGCAGGAAACATGACAGCAGAAGTGTAGAATTGTGTTTTTCTGTCTGTCTTGCTCTAGTGCACAGCACTTCTTGGTACATCATCCCAATACATGCAGTACTTCTGTAGGGCTCCCAGAACACAGAGCTCTGAGCCAGAATCCAAGGTAGAACCTGTTTTTCTCCAGAAAACCCAAATGTTGGTTCAATAGCTAACCTGGGAGAAAGAGAAAGATAGCACATGATTAATTTTGCTTACAAAGAGAGCTGTGCTAGGAAGAAGGGTGTGGATGAAGGGAAGGAAGGAGAAGGGGAAAGGAAAATGGAAGGGTAAGGGGATATGTTTCTTAATAGGAGAGTAAATCAGTGACTATTTGTATTTCTGCAATAAGTGTAATCCATGGTTTAATGAGATACCAGCAGGACCATCACAAAGGGGAAAATATTAGCATTTTCACTGATAAGAAAGAGAGAAATATTAACAGAACAAGAACTGACAGTGAATGTTAAAAGAAAAGAATGTATATGGAAGATATCCTGATGAATGAACCATGCAAAAATACTCTCAGGAAAACAATGAATCAAATAACCTTGAAAGCATGAAGCTAAAATTATCATTATAAAAGGTGAAGGAAAAAATATTATACAGGAAAAGCTAAAGCAAAACTTCTAATAAAATAGACCTAGGAAGGAAGAAAAATAATTTAAAATTAATTATAATTAATAATAATTTTAAATGGAATAGAAAAAATAATTAGAAATTTTAAAAAAATAGATTGAACTTCTAATAACTAAACAAAATTTTGACAAAACAAGAGAAAACTAAAAAGGTATTTTCTGAAATCTGCTGGAAGCCATATAAAATGTTTTAAGAAATAATGATTGCAGTGATATTAACATGATACCACCAAGACCAAAATAATTGATTTAAAATGAAAAGAAATTAAATTATTAAGGCTGAACAGAAATTTTCAAGTATATTATCAACAAGTGTCACCTCCTCTTTTTACACCAAGAACATCTTGTTCAGCTTCATTTGCATAGGTATAAATGGATAAAAGGGAGAAACAGGGAGACAAAAAGCATCATTTCAAAATCAGCACCATAATTTTCCATAGTTTCATATGCAGGATCCAGATCAGCCAGAGTTTTTGTGGCTTTTGGTAAAAGTGTCCTTGTTGCTTCATAAGAGTCTGAAGACAGAGTGAGTGCCTGATTTGCTGTAACAAGTCATGTTCTTGCAAGTGTTGGGAAGGTGGAGTAAAACCTGTGTATCCATACTGTGGAATGGCTTTTTCCATCCAAATCCTTTTGCTGTCCAGAGGAGAAAACCACTACTGTTACAGAGTAATAGCCAATGTTTTATAGAAAAAGGTTTATGATTTTAGTATAGATGGACTTTGGTTCAAAAGCTGGTGCAAGTTCAGGTGAAGCCCAATTGCAAAAGCAATTTTCAGTTATTTTGAATACAGGAACATTTCTACCCAGTGGACTGGATACCTTACCATTTCTGCCAGACTTATACTGACTTCAAAGTAAGAATGATTAGTTCTTTAAGTGCTCTTTTACAAATGACCTTTTGACAGCAAGTATGGTCTGTCCTGACTTCTCCTTATAACTCACTAATTCATGTTTTGCGCTCACACAGGAGTTCTGTCAGTGGCATGATAAGTTTATTTAATACTCAATTGGATATATACTGACTCACGGGAAGTAACAGAAAGAGATCTGTGACTTCTTAAACCTATTTACATCGTGCACAGAAACCAACTGCCAACTCAGGGAGCAACACACAGACAGCAGAAACCCTGATTTCTCTGGTTGCCATCAATCCTTTACCTGCTAGAGAAACCCCCTCCCTTTTTCTTTTTTTTTTTTTTTTTCCTTTTTTTTTTTTTTTTTTTTTTTTTTGTGCAAGATTGCATGCAACTATTGGTATAACTGAATGATTAACTGCCTCAACTGAATGATGTGGTAACAGTGTTAAAAGAAAGGTGACAGTGAGGAAGAGGTCAGTGGAAGAAGGGAGACTTTGTGATCTTAGCTTCTAATGATTACTGGCAGTTATATTGCAATTCTACAACCTCATCTAAAATATAGCAGACAATGTCAGTTTTAGGAACAGTAGACTGTGTGAATACAGGTAATGACAGGTTGTGAGTTTAGATAGCCAAAATGAAATCAATACCTGTGAAAGCTCTGCAGGAAAGGCCATGGTAACAGTAATGAGAAAAAGAAATACAGAGTACAACAAGAGGAAGAGATGGACAAGTAAACAGAAAGGTTTTTCTCCTGCTGCCTTTGAATTACAAACTACTTTGTATTTTTCAGCTGCTCATTTGAGCAGCTGAAAAGCATTTGTAAATTTACATATTCTTGGTTTACCTTGTACATTATAAATTGTCAGAATACAAAGATTCTGATACAAGCAGCGACTTTAATATCAGAGTGCCATCCTTTGTTTAAGACAGCATACAGGAATCATCACATCATTCTTATTAATTCCTCTTTCCTGGTGTGTGCTGCAGCAGCTAATGTATTCTGGAAAAGAGCATTCAACTTGGACTGACTGTAATAAATTGGGAGACCAAACCATGAAATGTACATGTTTCTGTTTTTCAGAAAGGCAGTGGAAGACATTTTTAAAGGCTTTTTTTCCTGCTAGCTTTTCTGAATAGATAATTTGGGGCTACATTAGACTCTAAGAGAGGTATCACACATGTATATTCACACAATTATCACAGTTATAACTGTGTATCACAGTTATATTCATTATTTTAATAGTGAGGAATACAAACTAGGTCCTGTATGAAAGCACACATGTAGAACAGAGAACAGCTTTTCTGTAAGAATCATAGAACCACAGAACCAGCAAGATTAGTAAAGACCTTTGAGATCATCCAGTCCAACTTTCCAGGCAGCACTGCCACTGTAACCTCTACACCACTCAACCATATCACTTAGTGCCAGACTCAGACACCTCTTAAACACCTCCAGGGATGGAAACTCCACTACCTCCTTAGGCAACCTTCTCCAACACCTGACTACCTTGACAGAAAAAAACCCAATACATTTCAAATATCTAATCTGAACCGCCCCTTTCTTAGCATAAAGCCATTTCCTATTGTCCTCTTACAGCAAGCACAGTGAATGAGTAGGCCCTACCTCACCACAATCTCTTTTCAGGTAAGTCATATAATATTCGTAGTTGGAAAAGGTCCATCTCAATAGGTCCAACTAGGCATGTCCAACTTTCAAGTGAATGGGCCATGTGATGATTGAACCTACAACCTCAATGTTAAACTGATAGAGCACTGTGCTTGGGCTCACAGCTCTAGGGAGAGATGAGGTTCCCCTTTGAGCCTCCTTTTCTTGAGACGAAACAACCATAGCTCCCTCATAAGGCATGTTTTCTGGACCTTTAATTTTTTCTCCTTCACTTTCAGAGTTGGGGAACCAGAACTGATCTCAAGTGTGGTCTCACCAGTGGAGACTACAGGCAGATGTTCATTTCCCTAGACCTACTGGCTAGAAGATTGACAAAGGGAAAGCTGCCCCTGGCCTTCTTGGCCACCTGGGAACACTCCCAGCTCATGTTCAGCCTGCTGTCAACCAGCATCCTCAGGCTCTTTTCCACTGGCAGCTTCCCAGTGACTCAGCCCCCAGGCCATATTACTGTATGGGTTTGGTGTGACCCAGACCTGGTACCTGGCCTTGTTGAACACCTTGCTGATGTTCTGCCTCAACAAATCTATCTTGCCTGTCCATGTCCCTCTGCAGAGCCTTCCTGCCATCTACCCAGCTTGATCAACACTCCATCTAGGCTTGGTGTTATCCATGAATTTGCTAATGGTAGACTCAAATCTCTCATCCAGACCATCAAAAAAGATATTAAACAGGACGGGACCCTGAGGGACAGACAGCACTAGTGACCATTCACCAACTGAGTGCAGCACCATTCATCTCTACTCTCCATCCCCGGCCATGCAGCCAGTTTTTAACCTAGCAAAGAGTGCACCTGTCCAAGCCGTGAGCTGACAGCTTTTCCCAGGGAGACAGTGTCAAAGGCTTTACAGGAGTCCAGGCAGACAACATCCACAGCCTTCCCCTTATCCATTAGGCAATTTAAGTTATCTGGTCACATATAGAAGGAGGTGAGGTTGGTCAGGCAGGACCTCACTTTCCTATACCCACAGAAAAGAGAAAGAAAAAAAAAAAAAAAAAAAAAAAAAAAAAAGCAGCTGAGGTGATTATTAAATATTTATATCAGGTAAAAAAGGGTGGATCATCCAGGAAAGTACTATCATGATATCAAATTGTTTTTATGTCACCAGGATACCTTTGGTTGTAAGCAAGAATGCTATAAAGGCTTTGGGATATCTAGTAAGCACTTAAGCCTCTGTCTCCGGTGTTTGGTACTTGCCTTGCTCCCACTTTACCTGGTGGATACCTTGAAGATACCTCTCTGATGTCATAGAGAATTTGTATATTCTCTAGTCTCTTGGGTCAAATGCCCTGCCTGAAAAATCACAGGCCAGCTCTTGAAGAGTGAAGAGCTCAAGTGAACATTGAACTCTTTCCACTTCATAAATAACTTTACTGTGTCAGCTGTGCATAATGTGACTGCAAGATGTGCACTCAGGCATGAAAAGCCAGCATGAGAGACAGATTATTGTGACCTTAAACCTTTTACAGAAACACTGAGGCTGATGAGCAGATCTTGCCTCCAGCCATATCTCATCTGGCATCTCAGTGAATAACAGAGAGCAAAGATCTAAGGTGGAATAACTATCAAGAATATCACTGTGCTTTCTGAGCTAAAATACAAACTGCAGCATGATCACAAGTGCAACATCTATGTGTCACACTGGTAATTCCATCCTCCTTGACTCAGTAAACCAAAACCTTCATAAAAAGAGCTTTTTGTCAATTTGCTAGGCAAACCAATAATTGAAAAAAGATTCTACAAACCCTGGAGTCTACTGAAAATATTTGTGCCAATATTTCTTTTCTTTAAACCAAAAAATTTATGGTGGAGGTTCATCTGCAGAAAAGCTGCTTCTGCTTTGCAGAGATGTCCCTTACTCTGCAGTTCTATCATGGTTTAACCCCAGCTGGCAACTAAGCCCCACAAAGACACTTTTTCACTCTGCCCTTCTGCACACCTTTTTCTCACAGAAACTTAGGATTCTGTGAGAAAATCCTAAGGGTAAAATACCATGGGTTAGATACAGACAGTTTAATACAAAAAGTAAAATTTTTGCATACAAGCAAAGAACAACAAGGATTTAATTCCCTCTTTCCTGTGGGCATCCTTATGAAAGCACTGTTCTATCATGCCTAGTGTTAACTTAGGCAGAAAAGCACAATCATGCTGAACATCCATCCCTTACTTCTTCTTTCCCCAGCTTTATGCTGTTGAGAAGCTAGTGAAGGTCTGGAGCCAGGGCAGGTGACCCCAGCTGACACAAATAGCCCACACCATATAATGACACCATATTGTCCTGCTCAGCATATAAAGTTGGGGAAGACAGAGAAAAGAGGTAACAAGTGATGGTGTTTGTTCTCCTAAGTAAACATTAAATACGATGGCTTCTGGATTTCATCGAGAGGGCTGAACACCTGCCTGCCCATGGAAAGTAGTTGACTGAATTCTTGTTTTGTTTTCATTGTGCATGCAGGGGTTTATCCCCTAATAAACAGTCCTTATTTCATGCCATGAGTTTTCTTCTCCCTGATCCCACTGGAGAGAGCAACAATCTGTGGGGTTAAAACGCATCACTCTTTAGTGATTTTTAATTCTATTTAGTTTTCTTTTTGTTCATATTCTCTCAGTGTTTTTTCAAATGGTTCTCCTGCAAGACCTGTCATCTGTTCTGTACAGTCTGCACATTCATCTCCTAAGTGGCCTGTCAATTTTATTAAACTAGATGGATTTTTATTTGTGGACAATTATAGCAGGAATGTAAATGGTTTTGTATGGACTGGTTTTGTAAAGACATGAAGATTCACTGAGAATGAATCACTGACCCTTAAAAGAAAAAAGAAACACAATAAAATGTTATCTTTTCTCAGCTAGAGAGTGCATTTCTTTTTGTACAGGCCTCTGCGCTCTTTAATTCTGCGGACTGAAGGGGCCAGGCAACCTAGAAGGGCCAAAAATCTTCTCTGAAGGATAAAATTATTTCTGAGTGTAATAAAGGACAGGGTTTCCTCTCCTCCAAAACTTTCTTCTTCTTTTCTCTTCTCCCTTCTCCCATCCTTCCACTAATTTTGCTACCTGTTGGCACTTTTATGGGTTTTTTTTTCTGCTCTATAGGGAGATGAAACATAAGCATTTGTTTTCCCATGGACAAATACAGATGAATCAAATATAAAGAGTGTGTAAGTTGTATGTGCATTATATAAACTGAGTTCATGAATAATTAGACTTTCTTGTTTAATTGAGGAGGGGAGGGAGAGAGACAGAAGTCTTGAAACACTGTGGAGCAAATGGACAAATATCTGACTTCTTTCATGAGAAGATGGCATGGAGTGCTCAGCCATTATCGTTTTAGGAATAGGACTGTTGCTAAGCAACAAGTCTCACATAATCTTGCTGAGCTTTTGTGTCTGACGAAAATTGAGGCAAGAAAGTTTGGAAAGCTAATGAGGAAAAAATAGTTTCAGTGCAGAACAATCAATAGTGCACCTGACCAGAAAATAAACTATTAATGGGGGCAGACAAACCAAAGCTACTTATAGATATTCAAAAGCAAATTTATTATTATCAGATATGTTTAATTGGTTGCATTCTAGTTTTCCTTTATCTTTGTGTCCTTTAGAAAATGGTGAAAATGGCTTCCTTGGATGTGACTGCAATAACATGCACAAACCTTACTACTCAGTCAATTTTAACAGTAAAGCAAATAATGAAGTGTTTCTTTTACGTTACGGCATTTTAGGATTCGGTAAGCCATGTGTAGCCTACAAAAGCATTGAGAAAATGAGTGGCATGAATTTAAAATTTTATATGGATGCCGAAAAAAAAACTTAAAGCAGGGAGCAATTCACAACCATCTTTTTAGGTCAATATTATGTAGCAACTCAAATGTATACTATTGGTACCAGAAGACACTGTGCCTACCAGAGAACACAAAGTCACCAGTGCAATTTCCATCTTCTTGCATTCAGGTTATATTCAGCTAGCTATAGTATTGAGCCTGATAATTTATCAACATACTCAGGTGCAATCATCTAAAGAATCCTAAAAGCATTGCTTCTTATTGGTAACCTGCAAAAGATCACAGCTCAGATGTAGTACCTAGAACTACCAAACTGTAATTAAATGTTGTTGGGTTTTATTGCTATTATGCTATGAGTACTGTTGTAGATGCAAGACAGCTGATTATGTTCTTTCCATTGACTTATATCAGTCCAATCGATTACTAAAACAAAGTAAATGTGCCATAATGATCTATGCAAAGTGGCAGTCTGACAAGCAAGCGTTTTTATCTTAAAAGGTCAAACATAATTCATAATGTAAAGGAAGGAAAACATTGGAAGCTACATTTTAATGATTTTGGGAGTGACTTGTGCAACAAGACCTCTATCACACTTTAGCAGACAATGTGGTTAAAAGAAATATAGCAGAAAAATAAAAGAAGATGATCCTTAATAATGACTTCATGCTTATTAAGAAGAGAAAGGGGAAAATAGAAAGGGGAAAGGGCAGAGGGGAAAGGGGAGAGGGGAAAGGGGAGAGGGGAGAGGGGA